>LNAC01001111.1:259880-354233 GCA_002007465.1 Ailurus styani
GAGACGCGCGGACAGCGGCGCGGGAGCTGAGGGGCCGCAGCCGGCGTGGGCTCGGGCGCGCGCGCGTCGGGGAGGGGGGCCCGAGGGGTCCCGGGCGGGGAGCGCCCGCGCGCCCGCGCGCTTTCGGCTGGGAGGTGCGGACGCTCTGGGCTAGTGCGAGGAGATCCTGCCCGCGCGCTGCTCCCCCTCTCCTTGGCCCGCCAGTCTCCCAGGGCTGGTCCCCAGCGGGCACGTCCCCATTGCGCTTGTCGCCAGCATCCCGTCCCAGGCCCGCGAGCACCCTGGGGCACCCGGCTTGTTGCCGGAGCAGTTGGGGACGAGTGGTGGTCAGAGTGTGTGTAGGGAGGGTGTTTTCTTGTGGCTCATGATGGAGGCCCGGAGAGGCAGGGAGGAGGGGTCCAACGGGGAGAAGGTGTCGTCTTCTTAATTTTTTGGTCCCCAGGTTGCATAGCAGGGTGGAGGCGGATGGAGAGAGGTGTGGGGGGAGAGGCCTGCGCTCGGGCAGAAGGGAGCTTGCCTGGACCGGGGTGGAGGAGGGCCGGCGTCTCCCTGTATCACGCGGGTTCCCTGGGCCGCTGCGCCACGCTGGGGGCGCCAGGCCTGGCCAGGTACTGCGGGGGGCTAGAGACGCGGCTCACGTGTGAACCGCCTCCTCTCAGCGGCTGCTGCCTAGCAGCTGCCCTTTGCAGCTCCTTTTCTCCCTTACTTCCGCTCAAGGGATTGCAGACTGCTTTGGCAAGGTCGGTCATGACCAAGGCCACTTTCCTGGTAGGTCTGACGAGGGGATTTTGTGGTTTACTCCAGGGATATTAAAACACACACACACATGCACACGCACACTCAGGAAATGATGACTGGTTTCTCGACAAGTGACTACCATCCCTTCCTGGAGAAGTACTCAGTGGGCTGAGGGCTGGCTGGTATTTGTAGGAAAGCTAATATTTCACGTCCTCCTCCCTTTCCTGGTCCAAAAAGAGACACCGTAGAGAATTAAAATAGGCATCATGAGGGAGATGGGGGAAAGACTGGGCAGGAGGAAACAGTGGGGGCTAGGTGCCCTTTCCTGGCGCCACGTGCTTTATGGCTAAACACAAGCCGAGAGCTCAAGAGGGCTGCAAACTTTCAAAAAACGCATTAACTTGAATGTGGTGTCCTTGGAATCACAAGTACTAAGTGTGCATTTCGGGGGAGTGTGGCTGAGAATCGAAGCTGGGTAGTGGCTGCAGAGAGTAGATGAGGGTTGAACAAGGTGACCCTTATTTAGCCCTGGTGAAGCAATCTTAACTCCACTTTCTGCTTTTGAACACATTGCATTTACAGCAATCTAAACGAACCGGCAACTGAATGATTCAGTGAAAGGGAAAGATTATTAACTTAAGCAACTCAGTGTGTTGTGTAACAACTCATAAAGTCAGAAACTGTTTTTTTTTTTTTTTTTACAAAACTCACACCAGCAGTTTGCAATTACATACTGCTTCCCACACCGCCCCCCCTCCCCGGGCAGTGTTTTAATAATGGTAAGTGATGTGAAATTTTAACACTGTTTCCCAATGTCCAAGTTCTTGAATCCTCCTATAAATGCTCAGTCTATTTCTGGGTATGCATTTACTCTTTTATAATACCTAGCTTATATTTTCAGCCTTGAGCCCTCCTGAAGGGAAGAAGGGCAGAGTGACTTATAGAAATACCTCTATTTCTATAGGGACAGTTGGGTGGCTCAGTCAGTTAAGTGGCTACCTTCGGCTCAGGTCATGATCCAAGCGTGCTGGGATCCAGTCCCACATCTGGCTCCTTGCTCAGCATGGAGCCTGCTTCTCTCTCTGCCTCTGCCTGCCACTCTGCCTGCCTGAGCTCATGCGATCTCTCTCTCTGACAAATAAATAAATAAAACCTAAAAGAAAAGAAATACCCTTTATCCAGAGTCACATTCCTGGATCATGAATCTGGAATCTGGAATAAAAGGAGGCCTCCTGCATTTACTTTTACTTTTATAGTCATTCACTAAACTTTTTTTTTTTTTTGAGATATTCACATGGAAAAAGGTAATTAACTTCAGAGTTAGACTTCAAGGCCAGTTTTGTAAGTTTGAGCAATTATTTAACAATCTCCTCCTTAGTTTTTCTTATCTCGAAAATGTGGTTGGTGGTATCTTCCCTGAAGTGCTATTATGAGGAATAATGTGTATGGAAAACACCTAAAACTCTATTTTTGAACCCCTGGAATCATTCCAGACACTGCATTGTGGTTACCAAGATGGATGAGGGTGGAATTCTGTTCTCAAAAGAATTCACGTCTGGTCATCCAGGTTAATCTTCCTCCTATACTATTAGTGCTTTGTTGTTGTTGTTAGCTATAAGAGTTTTTTACTTTTTTTTTAATTTTTAATTTTTCATTTAAATTCCTGTTAACATACAGTGTAATATTAGTTTCAGGTGTATGACATAGTGATTTGACACTTCTGTCCAACACCTGATGCTCATCACAATATCCTATTAGCTTTCAACCAATTTCCTTCTCAATGTAAGAGACATATATCCTAAATAACTTGAAAGGGATTTAGCAGTTTTAAGAAATATTTTTAAGAACTGATAAAAGGCAATTTGAGAAGGGCACCTCACCTCAGAAACTGATGTATTCAGCCCCATTCTTTTGCGTGCTGAGTGACCCTGTATAGACAGGAAATGGAGGCTTTTCTTCTTGCTATGAGGGAAAGACACTCCTTGTCTGGAAGTTATCTCTCCCCATAATCCAGTTCCATTTTTTTGGAAGAAGAGACTGAACTGCAATTTATTCTACACTTGGGGCAGACTAAAAGCCACCTTGAGAAGCCCAAGAGTATAGTACTGTAGCAACATCTCTGTAATGTTTACCAAGTTCTAGGCACTGTGCTACTACTTTCAGTAAGTCTATCAATATCTACATTTGCAGAAGAGGAATTTAGCACCAAGAGTTAACTTGCTCAGATTGCACAGCTAAAGTCCAAGGTCTCGGGCAAAGGAGGGAAGATGGTAAAAGCAGGGCTTCTGTAGTCTGGTCTGTCTGGGTTTTGATCCTGGCTCTGTCATTTACTAGCTAGGACAGATTGCTAAACCTCTCAAAATCTTGGTTTCTTCATGTGCGAAAGCTTCTCAAAAACTGTTTCTTCATTTATTCATGTACAAAAAGAGGATAATATTCAATTTCATATAATGCAAGTAAAGATCAAATGAGAGAATACCTGTGAAGTGCTTAGCCCTGTGCCAAGCATGTGTATAATGGCAGCTAGTGGTATGTATTAATTATGTGGCCTTGAGGCTGTTAGGTTGTTATAAGGATCACTGGCTTATTCTTCTTAACAGATATTTGGGAACGCTTATAAATGCCATGTTTCCCATTAGATGGCCTAACAGTGTTGGATTGCCTCATAAACCGTTACATGGACTCTCATTGTCTGAGAGGTCATTTTGGTGTGTCACAGGATTTCTCAAAACTGGATCAAAGTGATTAGGAAATGTATTGAGAAACAACTGTATACCAAGTCTCAGTGAGAAACAGGCTTAAAAATTTTTTTTAAAGAGAAATCTTCCTTTTCCCACTTGGTGAGCCTAGGGGCCTAGTGTGCCTACTTGGGAGATCCAATAGTTTATAACCATAATGTGAGAAAATAGCCTAATATGAACCATTGTCTAGAGAAAAAAAAACATTTATCCCATATACATGGCCATTAGTAAACAGGAAGGGGGTGTGTGCATTTATGTATAAACAGTAATAATCAAGAGCACTGAGAAAACAAATTGAACTTGATTATAACAAAACTAGTCCAGTTAGCACTGGACTAATTGGTGCTTGGGTACACCAGAGACGTTTTCAACATATTCACAAATATCAGTGTTAACAAGTAATGCCAATATTTTTGAAAACACTTCCTGTCCTACTACGAAAATCTCTTGCAAATGTTTTAGTTAATATTCATTTAAATCCCAAATGAGTTCATGAAAATCTTACAGGGAATTTGAGTGACAGCTATGTAATGCCGGTATAAAGATACTTTTGTTAAAGGTTTCGTGCAATTAGGATAGCCCTACAAAAATTGACATATGTGGTTCAGTTGTCTAAACTGGTAATTAATTTTTGGTAGTATTTGGCATTAAAGCAGCAATTTTTCAATTAAAAATATTTAGTACAAGTGCTAAACACAAGAGAAATATTTGCTTTGAAAAATAAAGATCTGTTGGGTGCCCGGGTGGCTCAGTGGGTTAAAGCCTCTGCCTTCGGCTCAGGTCATGATCTCAGGGTCCTGGGATCGAGGCCCGCATCGGGCTCTCTGCTCAGTGGGGAGCCTGCTTCCTCCTCTCTCTATGCCTGCCTTTCTGCCTACTTGTGATCTGATCTCTCTCTCTCTGTGTCAAATAAATAAATAAAATCTTAAAAAAAAAAGAAAAAATTAAGATCTGCATAAAATGTAGGTATTTTTTAGAAAGTTTTTTATGTCAAACATTGGCCGTTTCCTTACCTAATAACACAATAAATGTGTTCTTATTAAACATCTATATCTCTAAATAGATTCTGATTAGAGCTAAAACGCAGTTGAATTATAATTTGTAAGAAGAAAGTGCCGTGCTAAGTAATTTACTTGAAGACCACTTCTTTAGAAACTAGATTAGATATGAATACACAGCAAAACTAAAAGCCATGAATTTACTTGAGCCGTTTCTAAGGGATGAACTGCACTAATGATATTTGCCTTATTTTAAATATGATTCTCCAAAATGTAAGAATCCAAAGTTCTATCAGTTCTCAACTATGCCAAAGGTGTATTCAGTGATCAACAGTGTCATGTGACAGTGTTTCCCAATAGGTGCTCCTGTTGGCATTTTGGCAGGGCACCTCTTCTTGGTGTGGGAATGCCTTTCTCATTGCAGGGCATTTAGTACCTATGACCCCTGTCCTCGATGTGCTGATAGCTTCCCCTCAGTCATGGTAACTCCCCAAAATTCCCCTGATGTTTAAATATACCTCCCGGAAGAGAGGTACTAGATGTGGTTGAAAATTATTGGCTAATAGGGTCAAATTGTGAATGTTTAAGGAAATTATCCTTGAGATCAGAGTAGCTCCAAAAGTGTCTTCTGTTTTTTCTTCAGAAGATTAATCTCCTGTGAAAATACCTTGATTTGAGGGAATAAGTTCTTCCTTGTAAGACATATTAAGTACAATCATGTAATAATCATGTTATCCTAGGTTCCAAACTTGCATTTGTTTTAACCTGTCATCAGCCTTTGGCAATATTGGCATCCGTGCTTCTTAAGCTTTTGGCTTCCACATGCCCCTTGTTTTCCTCTTACTTCTCTGGCTACTTATTTGCAGCTCCTTTCCTTCTTTCACCACCTTCTTTCAAAAGAAAAACAAAATTTTTCTTTTGTGTATATTCTGTTGATTGACAGAGCTCATCCTTTCGTGACCTCTGCTTTCTCCTCAGTAGGAATAACTCCCACTTCATTATCTTCAGCCTTGACCTTCACATAAGCTTCAGGCCTACCTTTCCAAGTGCCTGCTGGACAGCTCCCCTTCCCTGTGCTGCTGACACCTTCAACAACATCTTCTGAACTCTGTCTTCCTTCTTTGCTTTGCTCTTATTGCTGTTATTGGAATAAGCATTCCAGTCTAGAAGATTTGAGATCTCCCTCCTCCGGGACTTGCATCTCCAAGTCAGTTGCTGAGATCTGACAGTTGTACAAACAAAACACTTCTTTCTTTTCTGATGTTGCCTGACACAGGGTTTGGGCACTTTTGACATACTACCTAGAATCATGTCAGTCTCTTAATGGCTCTTCTCACCTCTAGCCTCTCACTCTACCACTTAATTCTGTATCTGGCACCAGATAGTCTTAATGAAGTACACCTCCCTCTCTGATATGTTCCTGCCACTTTGGTGATTCCTATTCCTGGGTCTAAGGACTAGCATTTCAGTCCCTGTAATTCCAAAAAAAAATTTTCCACACTCCCACCATCATCATCATACTTGAGTCCAATTGAACTGTCCTCTCTGTCTCATTCTTCTTCATTCTATTTCCTGCCACCATACCTTTGGCCATGTTGTCCTTTCATCTTAAAATGCTCTGACTTCCTGCTTTTCCATTTCTAGCTTTAACCTCACCTTTATAATTGAGCTTAAATACCATGTTCAGATTTCCTTTGAAGGCTCTAGATAAGTAGAAGAAACTTTTAAAAAAAAATTTAGTAATGTTGCATTTGTAATCTTTTTTTTTAAAGATTTTTAAAATTTATTTATTTGACAGAGAGAGAGAGATCACAAGTAGACAGAGAGGCAGGCAGAAAGAGAGGAGGAAGCAGGCTCTCTGCTGAGCAGAGAGCCCAATGCGGGGCTCGATCCCAGGACCCTGAGATCATGACCTGAGCCCAAGGCAGAGGCTTTAACCCACTGAGTCACCCAGGCGCCCCTGTCTTATTTGTTTTAAATATTTTATTATAGTTGCATTTGTATAAGTCTTTAGTTTCTCTATGTAATACAAATTCCTGGAGGCCAGGTATAAATATCTGTATTAACATATCTTTTAACACTTTGGTGGATTACAGAGTTGCAAGGAATTTAGAGGAAATCTGTTTCCTCCTGTTTCTTTCCATTTTTATGTAATGTTTCTTTAGCATCTTTAATAAACCACCATTTATTAAGTATATACACTGAGGCAATCTGTTCTTTTTAAGGGATTTCCAGTTGTGACAAAGTTCTTGCTTCTACCTGGAGTCCTTACTCAGCTTTCTGAGGCCACACAAAATAAATTCCTTCTCATTTTTATTGACAGCCTGTACATATTTGGTGACAGTTTACATGTCTTATATTTTTTCTATCAACTTAACGTATTCAGCCTTTCTACCTGTTGTTTTTGTAACCTGGTTAGGACCGCTGTGTTTTTGGAGGCATTCGGGCTTAGAAAAGTCTAGATAAGAAATTGGTGAGTGGTTACCTCAAATCAACCTTGAGAACTAGCTTAAGTTGTGCTTATGATTTTCAGAGGCATAAGCAAGAACTGACCCAGGTCAAGTTAGTCTTGCTAAATAAGCTAAATTAAGCTTTGTTTGTATGACTAAACTGGTTTTGTCTGCTCAGGAATTTTCAAAGCTGGTCTCTGTTTGTTTTTTATTTAATAACACAATTTAAGTGCCTCCTGTGTGTCTGATTTTTTATATATAGTATTTCTAATTCTCATTATTACCATGTAAGATAGATTGTATTCATTTACAGATAGACTAAAGACTCAATAAGATAAGAATGCCCATTAGGGAGGCCCAAGAGTTAGCATCTCTGTAGATATTTGAATGCAGATAGGATGTTCATGGCAACTAAATCTTGCTTCCATATCTTAAGTCATTTCAAATCAGTAAATAATTAGCATTGCTATATGAAGTACTCTACAGAGAGAACTGAAAATATGTGTCAGATCTCCTTCCTGACACCCTGAGGAGACTGTAATTTCAGAGACATTCTCAATATTCTCAATGTGTGTTACCAGTTATAGGTACAATCCAGAGTAGAATTGTCAAAATAAATGGTAGAGAGCAGTGATAGTCTACAACAGAGGTTGACAAACTATAGCTCTAGGGCCGTATCTAGCTTGCTGCCTGTTTTTATAAATGAACTTTTCATGGAATACACCTGCACCTGTTTGTTTTTACATTTTCGGTGGCCAATTAATTTCTGGTTGCTGGATCGAGTTGAGTAGTTGTAACTAAGCCTATAAAACCTAAAATTCTTAATATCTAGCACTTTAAGGAAAATATATTTGTTGATCCCTGCTCTAGGATTTTAGAAGAGGGAGACTGCTATGTGATGGAGGAATCAAAAAAGACTTTAATGAAAGAAGCGGAAGTGTTTTAGAGTCAAGAAGATAGCTTTTAAGTGGAATGAGGAGATGGTCAGTTTAAGCTCCATAAAACTCCAAGAAAAGCAAACACACGGTTAAATAAAAAAAATCTGCTAAATAAGGATCGTAGCATTGTATATGTTTCATATAATATTAGAACCATTTGTCTGTGTGTATACCTTTTGTAAGTATTCATCTAGAACAATGATTCTTAAACTTGATGAGACATTTCAACCAATCGGTGGATTATTTATCTATTTATTAAGATTTTATCAATTTATTTGAGAAACGGAGCCAGAGTGGAGGGAGGAGCAGAGAAGAAGGAACAGAGCGGGAGGGAAAAGGACAAGCAGACTCCTCACTGAGCAGGGAGCCCAATGCAAGACTCTGTCCTGGGACTCCTAGATCATCATCTGATCTGAGACCAAGAGTCAGGTGCTTGGGGCACCTGGGTGGCTCAGTGGGTTAAAGCCTCTGCCTTCAGCTCAGGTCATGATCTCAGGGTCCTGGGATCGAGCCCTGCATCGGCCTCCCTGCTCAGCGGGGAGCCTGCTTCCTCCTCTCTCTCTGCCTGCCTCTCAGCCTACTTGTGATCTCTCTCTCTATCTCTGTGTCAAATAAATAAATAAAATCTTTAAAAAAAGAAAAAAAGAGGTGCTTAACTGACTGAGCCACCCAGGTGCCCCCAACTGGTGAATTATTTAAAGACGATTTTGTTTTACTCAGTAATTTGTGATATTAAAGTATAGTCTATGTGGAAAATCATTGATCCAGAATATTACTCACCTGATAAAATTGGTTATTTCCTGTAGAGGACAGAGAAATTTTTTTCTCAAAATTTATCTCAATCTTCAAAAAACACATGCCTGCTAGACATGGGTTAATTATTTTTACTAATCACTAGTTATAGTAAAAAAAAAATAGATATTGAGAATACAACTAAGTGCCGGCACTGTGTCAAGAGCATTTCATACTTATCTCATTAAAAACTTAGAAGAGCCCAGGGACGGAGATGTTGTTGTTCCCATTCTACAAAAGAGAATACTAAGGATCAAATAGAACAGATAATTGGCTCAAGACTGTAATTCTAGTCAACAGGTCACCATTATCAAGAAATTGACTTTTTTAAAAGGAAATTTTTGGAGTTGGGACATAGGAATGGACGTCAATAAATTAAAAAAAAAGTCAATTTGCCACTTTGTTCTATCATGTGACTGAATTCTGTTAAAAGCATTGTGCCATATTTTTGTAAAAGCTGAGTCTGCTTTCACTACAAATGCGTCTGCACATTTTTATTGAGAATACTGATGTTTTATTGACCCAGAACTTTCTTTTTTTTTTTTTTAAGATTTTATTTATTTATTGACATAGAGAGAGAGATTACAACAAGTAGGAAGAGAGGCAGGCAGAGAGAGGGGAGGAGCAGGCTCCCTGCTGAGCAGGGAGGCTGGATCCCAGGACCCTGAGCTGAAGGCAGAGGCTTTAACCCACTGAGCCACCCAGGTGACCCAGACCCAGAACTTTCTATATCCTCTCTGTTTCTTTTGTTTCTTTCTCTCTTTTCCTTCTTAATGTTTAGTTGAGTATGTCTTCTTTTCTTTCCTTCCTTTTTCTGTAGTATTCCTTCCTGATACTCATCTAGGCCCCACTTGCTTATTCCATGGTATCTTCAGTGTAACAATAAAGTGCTTCAGTGCATTTTCCTAAAGCAATGGCCTCTTTGAAAGGAAAAACAAAGAATCAATGCAACTTAATACCAGGTTTTTTTTTTTCCCCTGAACTTAGAAAACAGCAGATACTGCAGAAATATTTGCATATCACTAATGGATATGACAAAATAATAAGTAGATAGGAAAAGGTGAGCGATCAGAAGAAGCTGCTGGGAGTATATGAAAATGTAAATCCATCCCTCATGGGCCACATTAACATCTCTGTGGAGAGTAATCTGGCCACTTGTGCCATGGAAAGAACATTAATTACACACAGTAATGGCCTGCTACAGGATTCACAGATACCAGTTCTAAAGCTCACTAAAAATTGTTTCCTTTTTTATCATTAATTTTCTAAGTAATAAATGCTGTGGATTTAAGAAAAAAGCTGCTTCAGTGAGGAGACATGCAAATTTTTATTTTATTTTATTTTATTTTTATCAATAACATAGACTTATTACTCTTATCTCAGTAAAACCTAGGCCTATTATCTACATTTGTTTTCAGGTGTTCAATAAAAAGGGGGGAGAGACACTTCTGTAGACATATCATCAATTAAAAATGAAATACTTTTTAAAGGTATTTTTAAGATTTTTAAAAATATTTATTTATTTGACAGAGAGAGAGCAGGAGCACAAGCAGGGGGAGCAGGAGAGGAAGAAGCAGGCTCTCCAATGAGCAGGGAGCCCAATGTGGGGCTTGATCCCAGGACCTTGGGATCATTACCTGAGCCCAAGGCAGATGCCTAACTGACTGAGCCACCCAGGTGCCCCTTTATTAAAAGATTTTTATTTATTTATTTGAAAGCGAGCAAGTGAGAGAGAGAACAAGCCGGGCATGTGGGGGGCAGTGGCAGAGGAAGAGGGTGAAGCAGACTCCCCACCGAGTAGGGAGCCTGATGCCCAATGTGGGGCTAGATCACAGAACCCTGGGATCATGACCTGATCCAAGGGCAGATGCTTAACCAACTGAGCCACCCAGGTGCCCCAAAATAAAATCTTATTTTAAATGCTTACAAACTTAATTATTGTTCTTTGGGATATTTCACATATATGATAAAAATTATTATGCATAATTGGCCTATAACTTTCATTTAAGAGTGAATTCCATCCAACTTTTTTAGTATATAAGCTATTTAAATTATTTCACATTTGATCAGGTCTTGTATTTTACTGGCTTTTCAGATACTGAGTAGTGGTCTATAAAATCTAAATTTAATAATGTAATTTTTAAATTATTCTCTTGAGTCATAAGGATTTTCAAAAAGATTTACTCACTCAGATTTTTGGAATTAGAAAAGGAGACAGAGAAGGCAAATAGCATACTTAGGTGCTGGTTGTATGCCAGAGAGAAGGTGTGAGGGCTTTATATGCATTACCTCACATAATTCTGAAAGTCATTATCTGACAACCTCAATAGCCCTATAATGTGGACATCATTCTCACTAATTTAGGATGGAAATAAAGCAGGCAGGTTAGATAACAGAGCTCTGTTTTCAAAATCCACATTTGTCCTATCCCGTGTGGTCTTCCCAGGTAGAGTAGAATCTTCCCTGAACACACATTTTCTGGAAAAGGAAAATATAAGGAAGATAAAAGAGAAATATTTACGATTCTGTCCTTTTAAATTGTGCTAATTAAAAAAATATTTTTAAATATCAAAATCACACATGGAAGTCTTTCTCAGAAAAACAAAAGATAAACCTAAACGGATAAGAAAAATGTTGACAAAATTTTATTTTGACTCTCTTCCACATTGTCTTAGTATGTTCAGGCTGCTATAACAAATACCACAGACCAGGTAGCTTATAAACAACAGAAATTTATTTCTCACAGTTCTGGAACCTGCAAGTCTGAGATCAGGGTGCCAGTGCGGCCTTTTCCCTCCAGGTTGCAGGCTTCTATTTGTATCCTCACGTGGTGGGAGGGAATACAGGAGCTCTTTGGGTTCTCATTTACAAGAGCACTAATTCCGTTCATGAGGGTTCCACCCTCAAGACCTAAGTCCTCCACCAAGGCCCCATCTCCTAATATCATCACATTGGACAATAGGATGTCAACATCTGAATTTGAGGGTATACAAACATTCAGACCGTAGTACTCACCCTTCTGCCAAAAAATGTCAACTCTATGAATGTGTATGTTGTGACTGAAGTTAGCACCAAGAAATGAGGTAGACATGGATAACACTATTTAATTAGGACTATGTTTAAATAACTGGGATTTGAATATTGTTTTACTTTTTTTCTGAGTACTTGATTATGTTTTATTAAACAAGTACATTGATCTCCAATTATATGTTAACAGGAAACTATTCACATCTAAAAAACCAAAATCTTAGTAATAATTGGCCGATTAAAATCCTGGAACTTCATCATGATTTGAATTCAGTGTAAGAGTCCATCTTAAACCCATTTCAAAGGGATTTAGGAAGACCTTCATTATATGCAATTTAGCTCTTAACCATAGCATCAAAGGTCAAGTACATTCAGCTGTAGTACCTAGAAAATGGTGCTATAATGAATTCCAGTATAAATGATTAAAAATGTGTTTCTTTCATAGTAAAACAATTTCAAAATACATGACTGAGATACTACATGTTTCAAAATGTGAGGCAGTTGAGTTGAGCACAGTCTTTTTTTTTTTTAAGATTTTATTTATTTATTTGACAGAATGAGAAAGAGAGATCACACATAGGCAGAGAGGCAGGCGGGGGGGGGGGGGGGAGCAGTATCCCCACTGAGCAGAGAGCCCGATGCGGGGCTCAATATCAGGACTCTGAGATCATGACCTGAGCCGAAGGCAGAGGCTTAACCCACTGAGCCACCCAGGTGCCCGAACACAGTCTTTTTTATCAGAGTTTTATTGTGTCTAATTCTCATTCAATGTGAGTGGGACTTTTCTTTATAGATGACAAGAGAATATAATATATGCATTGTAATTATAATATCCCTTCCTGACTCCAAAAAGATGTCCAATCAAGGAGGTATGGGAAAATTATCATGTATTATTAACACTTGCTGAATAGTATTTTTTGGGAGAGTGTTGATGGGTAAACTAGGGAATGTTCCATTGTTAACTGAACATTTTTATGGGCAGATAAAGAGCAGAGACCATCTATTTTTAGATAATCTATAGTATTTAATATGTAGTTACCAAAACCAAGAATTTTAAGACAATAATTCAAACAGAGAAGTTAATGCAAATCAGGTATTTCTGTATGCATAGGGCTTCTTCCACAAAAGTGGATTCAAGTTGACCTACTAAGGATTATTAATCCCGAATTAAACAAATATAATATAGTCTGTTGGGGTGAGAAAAGTTTCTCCATGGACTATTTTGGCTTCTAAAAGGGACCATCTTTTGTAATCAAATTATTAATGATTTCAAAAGAAGTGGCTCTGATGTACTCTCTCTGTTACTAAAAGGCATTAGAATAATATATGATGATCAAAGTGCTATGATTCTATATTTCATTAGAGAATCAAACTTTGTTTTAAAAAGTAGATATTCTTTGCCTATACAGCCATCTCCTTCCTACATTCCTGGGAAGTCTCCAATTCCTAGAAATCTGAAAATAGAAACACACATAACCACATCGTTTCTCAATTTTCAGTTTAATTTCTGTTTTAAATATGCCAGTGATCACTCATAAAAACATCCTTTGCTTGACAGAGACTTTTACCTTTTTTCCCCTTTATAATCTTTTATATGAGTAATTTTCTGAGAGAGTTGAAAACAGGTATATGGAGAGAAGTGTGTGTGCCAAGATTGGTAAACATTCAGATGCTGAATTTGCTGTCTCTGGGAAACCACCACACTGTGTACTCACACAATTGCCCCAGTAATAATACCAGCAAAGCCACCAGTCACTCTTACCTTCGGCGACGCTTCCTGTGCCGGGAGTGTCATAGATGGTGTTGCCATTGCCCCAGAAATCTGCCTTTGACCTGTTGCTTAAAGTGTCCTAAGCAACATTAAGACACTTGCATAGCTGACACTTGGATTTTCTGGATTTTACCTTGCTTATAAGATGTGAATTCATCCTGTGAATTCTAAAGTGCCAGAGTCTAAAAAGATGAACCTGTTGGAGCTTGCTTGTTACCTCATCTTGGACCCTGGCCTGCTTCTGGTCCATTACTTGACTCTGTTGGATCTTGGCATTGACTTTGGCCAGGACCTAGGGACTGTTCCCTGAAATGCCCTTCAGTTTTACTGGAAGGGGAAACTACAAATAATAGTCATGGGAACCTAACAGTTGCCCAAAACCAGACTGAGAAAGAAAAGCCTAATGGACAAGCAGCAGCATGATGCCCAAAGAAACTGGCTTTTACCTTTACTACCCTGTGCTTGTGACCCTTAAGTGTAAGTATGAAGAGTGGGGATTTTATTGTATAGCATCCTACCTGTCATGTAACGGAAGAATTGGAGGTGCTTACTAAAGTATTCTCTGAAGGTGGGAAGCTTCCTGATGTACCTAAATAATATCATTTTGGGGGAATTTTCTTGTTTGCTTCTGACCAAAGTATTTTATCATTTAGTGTGAACAGAACTAAACAAATTAGATAATAACAACAAAAATCATTTGCCATGCAATTGAGATATTCTGGGTGGACCACTAAAATGGTCTAAATTTGTGCTTAAAATCTGTATAAGTAAGCTCATAGTTTTTCTTGAATTTATTTTAAAATTTGATGGCTGCTTTAGTTTTTAATGAGAAAAATATTGAGTTATTTTTCACAAATACAAAAATAGAAACATTCTGAATTGAGTTTTAAGTTACCTTATTTGGGTTTTATTGTGTAAAAATAACTCCATCATCTAAAGACTCTGCTTGATTGTAATTCTTAGTTATTCATTTGTCTCAACTATTTTTTTTTTTGTCTCAACTATTTGTAAGGGTAAAAAAATAAAGAATGTTCAGTAGAATGAAGGGGAACTGAGTCACTTTTATTCTGGAAAGAAAGTATCATCCACGGATATAGAGAAATTTCAGTATTTCCAGAATAAGGCCACTATAGGAGGAGAGCTTAGATACATGTTATTTATTTATACCATTCCCTTGACATTCATTATTTAAAAGGCAACTAAAACTCATCTCTACTATTACACTCAATAGTATATAGTCTAGCATCATTACCGAGTTAAAAGTCATATTCTGTCTGAGAATTTATATAACATGAGTGAGATTTCGTAGGTTTAATATGGTATATGTTTTGGCACAAATACATTCTTTGGAGAAGTGGCTGGCTAACTTTATAAATAATTAATCTATATTTTTTTCTAATGTATAATATTTTGTGTTCGTACATAATGTGAGGAGGAAATCATTTCTATTTTTTAAGCATTATTGCTAGGCCCATTTCACCATGAAGTATGGAATCAAAAATTTTAATCTACAGATATTATTGCTCTATTCTGCAAGTCTTTAGTCATGTGAATGTATTACTTAAATTAGTGCGCCTTCAGATTTATAAATGCAAACGTCTTCATATTAAACATATGTACCCTTCTCATCCATCATTATTAGTAGACTCATAATATTCTCCTTGGCTTTGGATAGGCACTAGCCTCTAATCTATACTCTATTCAGGTATAATTAACTTAATGCCTTAAGTTCAAAATTTTCCAAACTTTACTTGATTACAGATGCCATTTTTGAACAGAATTTCATGGTATTGTAATTTAATGAAACACCATTTAGGGAATATTGCCTTGAGGCAAGACCTTTATGTTTAAGACAAAATAGAATTTTGAAATAATTATTTATAAAGCCCTGCATGTGTGTGAAGAGTAACTTCTGTATTTCACTGTCACAGTTCTAAACATGTAATGTATTCCTAGGTGTCTTGCAAAGCATAACAAATCAGGTAGCCACTGCCCCTGTTTTCATAAGAAAATGACAAACATAAAGGTCATACGGGTTACTAAAATTTTAATATTGATATGATAAATAACAATAAAAAGCAAAGTGATAAATGGAATTATTAATGTGGGGAATTATTTGTTGAGACCTGGGATCTGTCCTAATACTCTCAAAATAATTTAAATCTAATTCATGAACTAAATGAGCAATTCCCATGTGAGAATACTGTGGTTATCTTGTTTATTATTCATCCAATCACTCTGCCTTTCCAAATCTTGGGTTTTTAATCATTAGAAAAAACATTTATTCTACTGACATCTCATTCTCCTTGTTTCTCTGGATTGACACATCATACATAGAGGTATTCTAAAATTTTGAACTCCTTTCCTGTTAAAAGCTTTTAGTTACTGAAATACAGGTTTATTTTGTGATGGTTGCCCAAATTTTGTGTAATCCTGAGGTTTTTTGTTTTGTTTTGTTTTGCCTCATTGGAGACAAACATATCTAGTGTGTATTATAGGAATACTAAGAAAAAAATTGAAACCATTCCTTATTATCTGTAACCCAAATTATCTTTTCTTCTGTAGTGTAGTATTATAGCTTATAGCCATATCACTGAATTGCTTAATTATCAATACCATTTATATGCTTATCTGCTGAACAGACTCTACAGATTTCCTTAAACACATAACTCAGCATCCCTAAATTACTCTTCTTACCACAGTCTAAAGCTTTATTCTATATATCTCACATTCAAACATTAAACCACATGTCTAAATTACATAAATTATTATATTGTTATAGATTTTAAAATATGAATGCTTAGTATTTTTGCTAATTAACTTTGCATATAATATCTTTCCATTCTTTCTAGTGTGATTGAGACCAATGAACCTAAAAATATAGTTGTACTAAATAATGGGGCTAAAAGATGAGTAAAAATCACCTGCATGCAAGAAGCATAAGAGCACGTTTCCTGACTTTTGACTAATGTTTGCCAGTCTACTAAAACAACATACTGGATTTTTCCTTCCATATTTCCTACACCCTTTAACGTAATGAAAATTAAGATTTTTGCAAAGCCAATCCTTTTAAAGTAGAGTGTTCCCTTCCAAGCCCAAGGTGCATGACAATTAGCAGCCTCCATTGTTCAACACACTCTTACGATGTGTGTGTGATTTTTCCCTTCTTAATAGTGGTTCTGGTCATAACAAACACAAAGATATTAACATCAAGATATTCTGAACAGAAATGGTTGTTACTTTTTATCACTGGTACCACCGCCCCCTTCCTCCTTCCCACAACTCACTTTTTTCTTGATTTTGTGGGAATCACCTATCTCTACTGAATTTTTGGTGCAGTAAATGGCATCTTCGATAGTAGAAATTGTTTTACTTGGAAACTGGCTATACTTTCTGTGTAGAATTTTATGCTGATAAAATTGTGTGATTTTTCTATTCCTGTGCTTTCCCATTACAATACCTGAACACTTCCACGGATCCATTTTATTCCTCAACCACACTAAAAATTCTATGTTAGATGTATCTGAAGTGAGCATTTAAACTTTTTGGGTGAACTCTTGCTTTAATAAAGATTTTAACAAATATTTTCTATTGAAATGGACATCTAGCCTTTACCAAATCTGATTTATAAAGTATATACCCTTTTCCTTTTCAGATTTATAGGATTCAAACAAAGGAAAATTTAAGCTCTGGATTTGCATTGAAGACTTTATTTGAAATTAGTATCATGGATTTTACCCAATGTCTGTATAAACTGACTCATGCACTCAAAGAAACTTAGAAGTTGTTTAGCCCAATATTCACCCAGTGTATTAATATTATCTACTGAATCCATGAAAAGTGATGACCCAACTTCACTTAAAAGGTTTGCAGGCATACAGTGAACTCACCATCTTACAAGAGGCTCGCAGGTTTCTTAGCCAGCTTCGTTTGTTAGTAAGTTTAGCCTGAGAGAAAAAGTTCCTATGAATTATGTTCTTTACATTTTCCCTAATCTAGGAATTAGCAAAATTAGTACCAGAAAGGCAGCCAGAGAGAAAAATGGTACATATGCCCCAAACAAGCAATTATAATAATGTTATCACAATGACTTAAATTTACTTAGTGCCTACTGTCTCAGGCACTATCCTAAATACATCATGTGTTACCTTGTGTTTAGTTCATACACATAGGATAGGTACCATTAGTACTTTTTTTATTTCCAGGAGAAAACAAAAGTACTGAGACATTAAGTGACTCACCAAAGTTCACAAAGGTAGTGAATAATAGAGATACTCTTTGGGTGTAGACACTCCAGATTCCACATTTTAATGCTTAGATCATATTCTTAGCATCTGAACTAACTGTTCAGGGTCCTAGAAAGACAGAGAGGGTAGGCACCTGCCCAAAATGTGAGTTCTGCTGTTGAGTTCTGTGTTAATACTGTTTTTTCTCCTCTTCTCCTTAAGCTGTGCCGAGTGGTGGGTTTTGATTTCTTGCAGCCATGGATCCCTGCCTTTGAAAAAGGTTTGATTAATCACGTTCTTTTCAGTTTTGACTGCATAAATTACTCTGAGGGTTGTAGATTCATTGTTGAAGTTCTAGATTCAAAGCAAGATGTACCAACTTCGAAAGTATCTATGGCTTCATGTAAAAACCTTTTCCTCTGAAAACATCCAAGTTATTCTTGAATTTATAACTAAGTATGTTTATGAAAAATTGCATATGGAGATATCACACTGTGATCTGCATTAGAATTAATATTAATGAGGCAGGCATCAACCAAGTGATCTTACTTACCTATGGCCTTATAATGTAGTTTTTGCCATGTGGTGGCCAAGAAGTTATATTTCTTGGCATTTTCATTAGCCTGGAAAGTCAGTGACTAAGGCTCTTGTCATCAGTTCCTGTTCTTGGTTTTGCAAAAAGGATGATGTCTGTACTAATACCTCTGTAACAAAAAGATATTAGGGTTGAGTGTCTCCTTTGGAAGGAACAGAACATAGGAAATTGGCAAGAGAAAAGGAATAAGAGTATGTATAGCAGAGGAAGAGTAGGAGACATGCATTTGTAAGGAAGAGAAGTCAAGCATATAATAAGAATACACACCAAAAGAGAACCATATGGGACTATTAATCAGAAATATAAAATTATGTACAAAAATTCACCCTCTCTGAATCTTATGGTTTTTGTTTTGTTTTGTTTTTGTCTGCTTTCCTTAGCCGTGCAAAGTTGGCCCACTGATTTGTGTACTTACAGGCCAGCTCAAACATGATCTGCTTTGACAGGGCAATCTGAATAGAAGCAGAACATATAATTAAACAGCCTCTGCCTAGGATTGTAGGAAATAGTGAGGCTAAGCTGAAATTGGGTGTCCCATTACTGACAATTGGAGGAATTAGCTTTTAGCAGTGTTTCTCAACAGCAAATCTGATTCAAGAGTTGGTGTATCGTGGTTGGCCATTGTTTTCTCAAGTCTAATCTCTCTCTCTCTCTCTCTCACCTCTCTCTCTCTCTCTTTTAAATAATGTGAGTTTCATGCTTGCATTCATGAGCCTGATTTCCCCAGACTCATTTTCTTCTGCTATTGGGGGTACTTTATGGCTGTCTCCACATACTGATTATTGGTTGTAGAATTCTCTGGCTTCCCAGCCCTCTGAGAACTAGGGTACAGCCTTGTTCTTTACAGTCTCCTTCTGTGGGGAGGGAAGTCCTTGAACCTCAGCCCAGGAGCTAACATCCTGATACCCTAATGTGGATCATGTTTGTGGTAATTTCTAGCTGGCCTAGACTTTAGGCTATCACCCATCATGTACTCTCTATCCATTGGGTCAGGATCCCGATTCCTGGTATGGACTCTTCCTAATTATTACTAATGATTTTCATATGTCCTCTAATGATCACTCTGACTTGGATATACACTTCTCTCTGCAACTGTTTAACACTATTCACCTTGTACCAGAATTGCCAAGCTCCTAATTGTTTTCTTCTCGTTCTTAGATTACAAAGAACTTGATGGTTAAGTCGTGTCATAGTCTCCTGGGATCCAGACAAAGTGTTCCCATTGTCTATTTCTTTCTGACAAATGGAAAAGTCTACTTTTAGAATCATAGGCTCATACACTACCCTGTCTGAATGGGATAAAATTACCATGTATTATGTTTGGCACTTCATGATACTAATTAACAGTTTAAATTATTTTGAAGTAGTTTAATACTGTTATTTTATAATAGTATGCCAGAATAGAAGGTTAAAATCCTCTAATACTTCTCTTAGAATTTGGTTAAAACTAAGATTTAGTGCAAACTATGCCCCTTGGGTATGTGGTATGAGTGTAGTTTTGTTTCAAATTTTGAGGTATGTAAACATCAACTTTTAAAATTCATTTTATTAAAATAGAAAAAATTTCCATATAGAAGCTAGGAAATTATGATTTCTTTTTTATCCTATCCATATTTGATTGTTTGTTTGGCAGGGGTGGGGTGGTAAGGAAGTGGATGGTACATTGAATACCTATTCATATTAATTCAGGATTGGAAATTTGCTTTGCTAGGCATTTCAATTATACTTTCAGTATTTCCTCACATGTTTATAACTTAATTTACTTTTTCCATTCCACCCACAAATCACATACATCTTTGTGTTCTCTGATTCTTCTGATTGAAGTAAATATGAAATTAATGGCACAGTCACCACCAGATTTTACACCTAGAGTGAGAAGGTGGTATAAATATGCTTTACGCCTCCCAAGTACTTCTGTGTGCTCAGAGTAAGGTAAAGTTAAATTGTTAAGGGAGCTAGAAAACTATCTTTTAATGAAGGATAAGCTAACATTAGAAGTATCTACTTCACTACACGTTCAAACATTATTATCGGCCTACTTACGTGTTGCTGGGCTGCTGTCTAAACCAGTATAATCTTCCTTCCGGGCTAAAAAATAGGTAGTTGTTCCCCTCCTTACTCATGTAGATTTAAAATGAAACATGCAAATTTGTAAAACATTTTAGTCTACATATATTGATAAAATAAGTCAGACTGTAATTATCATTTTCTGTCATCAAATAAAGTACCTGATAAGTCTTTTATCCATTTTTTCTATATGTGTTTATCTTTTTATTGCTTAGATAGGTTTTTATATATCCTGAATATTCTATACATACATATTGCAAATACCTTCCTTCAGACACAGGCATTCTTTTTCACCTTTTGTATAGTGTCTTTTGATACATTCTGAATTTTAATAGCTGAATTTATCAGTTATTTCCATTTTTTTGGTTTAATTTGTTAATTTCTTGCTTAATACGTCTTTCTCAACCCCAAGGTCATAAAGATACTATCCTAAGTGTCTCTTAGCACTGTCCAGTAGACTTTTCTACACTGATGGAAATATTTTATATCTGGCACTGTCCAATATGCTAGGCACTAGCCATATGTGACTTTTGAGCACCTGAGATGTGAAGAGTGCAACTGAGGAACTAAATTCTTAAATTTCATTGTAAGCAATTTAAGTTTAAATTTAAATAGACTCATGTAGCTGTTGGATTAGATAGCATAGCCCCAGATTTGTCTTACCTTAAATGGTGATTCATTTACTATTCATTTTTTTACATGGTGTGACGGGAAAATCTCATGTCATATTTTCCTGTGTGGATGACCAGTGCTTTTCCCTACTCCTTGATAATGCCAGGTTTAGAATACAAAATAACTTCTCTGTATGAAAGTGTGAGTGTATATTTATTCTCTGGCTTTCTATTCTATTTCTTGATGAATTCATCTACCCTAACACTACCTCTCAGTTCCCACTAGCTGTGAAATAAATCTTGATATTTAGTAAAACACATCCTCCTCCATTTATTGTGGTTTTGAACTGACTTTACTAGTCCTGCCTTTTGGTTTTTCAATACATTTTAGAGTCAGGTTTCAAGTAAAAAAAAAAAAAGGGGGGGGGGGGGATTTTTCATTGCATTTGAATCAGTACATCAATTTGGCAGTTTTATGATAATGAGGCCTTCAGTTCACAAGTATGGTTTATCTCTCTTTTCATTTATGTCTTCCTTCATGTCTTGCATTTTTAAAAACTGTATCTGAAAAGAATTTGCCATATTTTGTTATATTCTTATTAAAGAACTATATAATGAAGATATATGCTGTCTTTTAAAATCACGTATTTTAGGGCACCTGGGTGGCTCAGTGGGTTAAAGCCTCTGCCTTTGGCTCAGGTCATGATCTCAGGGTCCTGGGATCGAGGCCTGCATCGGGCTCTCTGCTCAGCAGGGAGCTTTCTTCCTCCTCTCTCTGCCTGCCTCTCTGCCTACTTGTGATCTCTCTCTCTCTCTCTCTGTCAAATAAATAAATAAAATCTTTAAAAAAAAATAAAATCACGTATTTTATATTTTGTACATATATAGATATAGCTGTAATTTATTCTTACATATTTTACCTGTCAAACTGACCAAACTATCTAATTAACTCTAGTGTTTTATTTGTAGATTTTGCATCCTGTGCAGATAGATATATCTGTAATCTGTGTATAAAAAGAATATTCTTTCTGACCTCTTACAATTTCTTTTTCTTGTGCCTTACTATTTTGCCTACGACTCAATAAAACATTGTATAGATTTGATAGTAGCAAGCATTCTTGCCTTGTTCCTAATCTCTTACAGTGATAACAGTAACTATGATGTTAAAGATTTTCGTTTCACTTTTTATTGTTTTTATAGATTTTATTCATGAGATTAAGGATTTCTTCTTCTATTTTTAGGTTGGTAGGATTTTCAGATGACTTTTTGATTTTTCCTGGATTCTATTAATATAGCAAATTATAATAATTGTTTTTTAAATATTTATGTTTGTATGTATGTATGAATGTATGTTTTTGCCCTCAAGTTTGTGACCTGCTCTCATTATTCCTATGTATTTTAATTTATTTGTTAATAATACAGTGAAAACCAATGAACCCACTAACCAACTCAAGAATTAGAATATTAATAGAAATCAAAACTTACCTGTGTTCCTCTCCTTTGCCTCCTTCTTTGCCTCTCATTCTGTCCCCTTCCTGACTCTTCTCAGAGTTAAACACTATTAGAAATTTTATATTTATTATTCATTTGTCTTCTTTTGGTTTTGTTTGGTTTTAATAATAAGTTATATATGGGCAAAAGTTTTTAATTGTTCAATTCTTGTACAATCTTTCATGGCCTCTTACTCTTTAATCACATTTTACTCCTTTCTTTTTAAAGCATATTTAATTTATATTTTCTATTTGATAATTTTGTTACCTAATGTCTTTATGGACCTGATTCTCCATCTGTAGTTTCTCCTGGTTCTTGCTTAGTAATGCCTTATAAATAAACATTGCTTGGATCTTTGTCATGTGGGAATTATTTGAAGTTTGGGCTAAGCTGGTTTCTCAGTTGGGAGAATTTGTTTCCTTTTGCCAGGACCTAGGGCATTACCCAACACTGTAAACTGTTTTTAGATGTTTGAACTACCTTGATAATATGAAATGGACTGCAAAGCCATGTGAGAGATGACTCTTGGTCATGAATCCTCAGGTGATTTCTATTTTGTTCCTCTTCATCTGTGCCAAGTTTAGAGGCAGACTGGTGTTTTTGCAGTTGCCAGCTGTGTGTTGGGTGTGTGTGTATGTGCATATGTGTGTGTATGTGTGTGTGCTGCTGCAAACTTACTTCTGGTACAATGATGATATAGTTTTATTGGATTACAGGAGGGCATATCACCTTTAGGACTTTCCATCTCTGGCTGGCTTTGGAAGCTGTGATCTATTACAAGCACCCTTTGGGCTGTGAAACGTCAAGTCCAAGTCCACCCCGTTCATCAAATGTCCCAGGAGAAAACCAGAATAAAGTACACCTCTTAATCTTAACCATCTGGTTTTCCCTTTTAGTTAGTTTTATTCTCCGGATATTTCTTTCTATCTATTTTTCCTATTTTATGTGCAATTTTTAATTGCTTCCCGTGGAAAAATTTTTAAATACTACGAAGTGCAGAGACTTGCACAAATTAACTTAAGTAATAAACTCAGTAATTGGAAATACAGAGGGATTTCTTAGAGCCTAATTTCAGGAAGTATAGTTAGATCTTGCTGGAATGGTAATGTAAGGCTGATTCCCCCCTCCCAACCATGGTTTACCCATTTTGCATTTCATTGCAATGCTGAATGACCTTATACTTCTAGTGTCCAACACAGTTCAACTGACTCAGTCTCTCCATGTGATTCTTCAAATTCTTGAGATAGAAAATAAAATTGTCTTAGCTTCACCTATAGATAGTAGAAAGGTGGCAGACTATTTCAGGACATTATACCATAGTGATTAGAGTTCAGGTTCTGCAGCTGGACTGGCTGGGTTTGAATCTCAGCTCCAAATCCTGATAGCATTGTAATCTTAGGAAACTTTCTTAATGATTCTGTGACTCAGTTTCCTTATCTGTAAAGGGGGGTAATAATGATAGTAGCTACCACATAGTAGTGAGGAATAAATGAGCTACTACCTATGAAAAGTGATAAGAGTGATGCCTTGTGTATGGTAGCTACTCAATAAATATTCATTATTTCTTTCCTTTCACTTGATGTAACCCTTGGTCCAATTGGCTATGCCCTGGTGTTAGAATCATGTGGTATAATTCTGTCTATCTAGTTATGTTCCATCATCACCATTAAGAAGCAAACCGAAAGAAGGGGAGGCAATAACAAATACGTCTAATGTAGACTTATGAGTTAGAAACAAAACAACTTGGCAGTTTGGGGGATTTTTTTTTTTTAAAGTTTTTATTTATTTATTTGACAGAGACAGGAGACAGTGAGAGAGGGAACACAAGCAGGGGGAGTGGGAGAGGAAGAAGCAGGATTCCAGCAGAGCAGGGAGCCTGATGTGGGGCTCAATCCCAGGACCCCGGGTTCATGATCTGAGCTGAAGGCAGATGTTTAATGACTAAGCCACCCAGGCATCCCATGGGGAAACAATTTTTTATGTAATTTCCTTTACATAAAAATATGCTTGGGGCACCTGGGTGGCTCAGTGGGTTAAAGCCTCTGCCTTCAGCTCAGGTCATGATCTCAGGGTCCTGGGATCGAGGCCCGCATCGGGATCCCTACTCGGCGGGGAGCCTGCTTCCTCCTCTCTCTCTGCCTGCCTCTATGCCTACTTGTGATCTGATCTCTCTCTGTGTCAAATAAATAAATAAAATCTTAAAAAAATGCTTGAATAATAAAATTGTTAAAGAGATTTTTTCTTAAAATTTTACATTGACTGATGTGTGTTATTTATAATATTTCACAACTGTATATTTTTCTGACTTCAATTTATCATATATTTAGTGCCTCTGGACTTTCAATCTCATAGCTGATGACAACTTGGTCAGACTAAGTAGCAGGGGAAACGAATTTTGTTTGGTAAGAACTAAAAGGGTATATAGATTGTAACCAGGACAGTTTTAATTTCTTTGCCACTGACTAAATAGATTTAACTTTCCATCTGAATATATATCATGTGGAAGTTCAGTGTGTACCAACAAGAGACTTTGTTCTTGCAATGTTTATAAATATTACTTAATATGTTTTTTTTCTATTCTCAAGAACAAGAAGAGAAGTTGTTTAAAGTGCTCGACCTTTAAATGTAGAGTGTATAAATTAATTCATGTTATTACTTCAGTTTCACAGCTGAGTTGTCTTGTAAATAAAACTTTTCCCTCATTAGAAATGAAGCCAATCTTGCAGTTCCCTGTAGGTCTCATATCACTTACACCATGCTATGCTTCATATGTTGACCTACACCCAGGAGAGTTTATGCACAATTGGTGAATTAAACCAGAAATAATTTCCTGTGGCATTATGTCATAACCTCAATAATGAAAATAATCCATTAATTTCTTTTGCATTTAATTAGAAAAATTTAAATGAATCCTTTCAGAAGTACCTAAAATTTGATAGGTCACTATTTAGATTTCTTGTGTGGTGAAAAGTACATATCCCTTTCTTATGTAAACTGTGTAATCATGTAATTATCTATGTGTGTGTGTATGTACTAGTCTTTTGATTTTTATTTATTTATCTTGTCATGTCAGATGTTTGTCATTAATTTTGGTAGAGAGAAACTTTAGAAGAAAGACTTTTTACCTTTAAGTAATGACATACTTTTGCCCACAAAGTTCCAGAGGAAGTACGATTAAATATCAGGACTTTCTCTGGATAAATCCATCATCTTTACTTAGTTCCTGTTTTATTTTGTTTTTTATACATCTGACAGTGTTCCTCCTTATCTTCGTCTCCCTCACAGACTTCACTATTTTTTTTTATCACCCAACACTATTTCTGAAACATCTGCTTTTTTCTTTCCTTATTCATTTTTTTTTTTCAGTAACACACCTGTCTTCAGAGTTTCACCTCAGCCTTTATTAGCTGATATTTTCCAGGTCTACAAATCTTGTCCTAATTGACCTCTTTTGATTCAGTCCTGTATGGCCATTGCCTCTATGCTGTTCTCCTTATTGTTATTCTTCCATCCATTAACATCCACCCAATCTTCCACATCGGAAACAGAAAGTCATTCTTGACACTTCTAACCACGTACATCCAAATTTTCATCAAATCCTTAAGACTCAATAACCTGCTTCTCTCTTTTATAATTTTCCACATTACCCTCAAAGCAATTGTACCCAAACCCAAAACTAATTATTTCCCTCCCATGCTTAAAAATTGACCTTGCATTTACTGTTGTATCCTTAGCTTTCCTTTTACTGTCAAGCGCTAACATATATTCTCAGTTTTCTATTTTGCCCTTCTGATCGGACATCCAATGATTCAGGGCCCTTCAAGAACTATGACTTTGAATATTCTGCTCTTTGTACCTGAAATAACCTATCAAACTTTTTCCTGCTTATCTTTCATGACTACATTCAATTGTCACTTCCTCTATAAAGTTATGCCAGAATCCCACAGGAAGTCTTTATGGCTTTCATAGGAACTTCATGTACCCCCATTGTAGCTTTTAGCACATTGACTGTAATTATATTCTTGTATAATCCATTACCCTTACCATGTAGTGAGGGGAAAATGCATCATATTCTGTGTGTGTTTGTATGGGGTATGTGTGTGTGTGGGCACATGTGTGCGCGTGTGTGTGTTTTAATTTAGCACTTAGCTTAGGGCCTTCCATATAGTAGGTCCTCAATTACTGACTAAATAAATGAATCAATTAGTTAATGTCCTATCCAGCACTCAGATTAAATTTTTCCATCCTTAAAGATAGAAATAATTCCTTTCTTTGGGGTGCCTTGGTGGCTCAACTGTTTAAGTGTCTGACTCTTGATTTCAGCTTGGTTCATCTTCTCAGGGTCATGAAATTGAGTCCCGTGTTTGTCTCTGTGTTGGGCTTGGAGCCTCCTCAAGATTCTCTTTCCTTCTCCCCCTGCCCTCTGTCCCCTTCCCCCTGCTAGTGAGCTCTGTCTCTCAAAGGAAAAAAAAAAAAGAATTAGGATTTCTTTTTTTTAAAGATAGAAATAATTTCTTAAGACTATGTTGATTCTTAAAAGACTGTTCTCTGTTTTCATTTACATGACTCGGAGGTCAGTTTGACTGTTAGTCAAATTATCTGCCTATTCATCTGCCTTCGTTAGTTGTGCTGTTGTAACAAAGTCTCCTAAACTGGTGCCTTAAACAACAGCCACTTATTTCTGCCAGTTCTGGCGGTTGGGAAGCCCAAGATCGAAACGCTCGTCCTTGGTAAGAGCCATTTTCCTGGCTTCCAGATAGCCATCTTCTTGCTGTTTCCTCATACTGAGCAGGGAAAGGATTAGGGTATAGGTGGGGAGAGGTAGGGGGCCCCTGACTAAGCTCTGAAACTATTCCTGGCAGGCAGAAGCTAAGACAGAGTGAACAAGAGATAAGGAAACAGATGACCTGGTCTCGGATGGTCAGGAGTATTTTCCTTTGGTGGCTGCGGTGAATCACAGAGAATGACCAAACCTCATAGAACTAAGTCATTAAGGGTGTTATCAATAGTCTGTGCTTAAACCAAGATGGCACAAAAATCTCAGGGCCACAAGCTTCCTAGTCAGTTCTCAGTAAAAGACTGCCACAAAAAGTCCTCAGTGGCAACCCATTCAGGACCCCTCTCACTCTAGAGAGCTGCTTCTTTCCTTTCTGCCTTCACCATCACTTAATAAACTCACTTCACTTCACCCTTTTGTCTGCAAGATTCATCTTTGACAACGTGAGACAAGAACCTGCAATCCTATAACATACATAGTTTCCTGAACAACATTGGTAGGACAGAGAGAGAGAAAGAACAAGTTCTTTTGTGTCTTCCTGTAAGTACCCTAATCCCATTATGAGGACCCCCACCCTTCTACCCCCATGACCTCATCTGAACCAAATTACTTCCCATTATAATGTCATCATAATAAGGTTTATGGCTTTAACATATGAACTTGGGAGGGGTTCACAAACATTTAGTCCATATCATTTTTTACCTGACTGTATCTGTCTGTCACCATTTTTGCCATATGCAATGATAGAACAGTACTTGGACAACCCAGTTTCTCAAATGATAATAATCAAATTTTCTATCTAGAAGCTCTGTACCTGACTATTAAAATGATATGCCCTTCTCATATTTGTTTAAAATACTATATTATGGCCAGTGTCCATATTATACATTAAACACAAAAAGTATCTACTCATAAAACGAAAGAAAATAGTTTCCTGAGCAACTTTTTTTAAAAGTTTATTTATGTAAGTAATTTTACACCCAACGTGGGGCTTGAACTCACAGTTTGCATGTTCTTCCCACTGAACCAGCCAGATGCCCTTGTTTTATTAGCAACTTTTAAATGGAAGTGGTCGATGACGATATTTATAAGTCATTGCTCTAAAAACCTCCCTCCACAAACTATTTCAGAATGTGTCCCTATGTAGAATTTTTTAAACTTCACATTTTATTGTCATTTCCCAAAATATATTATACAACTTTCTGTATGCAGACTGTTGATCTCTCAATTTAGTATATTTTCTTTTACAGTCTGTACCTATTAATACTAAGCCTGTCCTTCAAGGGCAACTTAACTTCCACCCTTTTTAATCATGCATATCCTCATGACCCCAGCAAGAATAATCTATTTCCCCGTTTGAATTTTCATAACATTCACTGATTGAATAATATTTAGAACTCATTGTACGTTATTTTGCTTTTTAAAATTTTTGTACATTTCCTGTAACTTTCTGAAGAAAAACATTTACATGTTTTTCTGCTATATAGGAGGCACTGAGGTGCCTTCTACGTAATGGGTCCAAGTCAGCAGTTTTTGAAACAAGGAACAAAGGAGTGTGAACTGAATTGGCCTTGTGGAAATTGTGATACTTCCTGATTCTCCTTTGCTTCTCTGTATGCTCCACTGCAAGCCCAGCAGAATGGTAACTTCCTGTTGTCACTTTCCTTGATGTGCATTTCCTCTTGGGAAGCTCATAGTCCTTGCTTGACCTTGAGCATTATTCTAGCTTAACATCAAGTTGCATATATTGATTCACTAGTGGAACAATCTTAGGATAGGAGCAGATTGTCTGTCTTTCATAGGTTAAAATGTAATCCAGAACTTTTTGAAGATAGTAGTAGTTTGACATAGGTGGAAGATCATGCATTAGAAACTGTTTACCAGTGATGTGAAAATTGGCAACTTGCTAAACCTCTTTGAGGCTCTTTGCTCATTTGCAAAAGGTGGGTGGTAAAACCTCTCAGCAGAGTTGTTGCAAGTATTGAATGACACACATGGAAATTACTTGGCTCATACTGGGTGCTCAAAACAAGTCAGCTGTTTATTCCATGGATAAACAATTAAAATGGTTCTTACGTAGGACAGAATCAAATAGCACCATGAGAAAATCTAACATAGTGGCTCTATGACCTTGCATTTTGGACATTATCATGTCAATGGAATATATATATGCATTTAATCTTTAGTAGAATTATTGTATCACAGTATCTATTTCATAATAAACTTATCAGAATTTAATCTTTCTTGGTACTGGTTAAAGGTTATGCTAGTTCTCTGATAAGAAGATAAAATGATTAAAATCATTGGTTTCATGGTACCCCTAGGGGTGGACCCTCAGTTTCCTTTCTATTAAATCATATATTTAGAAACATATATTACATTTGTTTCAGGGACAAATAATCAAAAAATTTGACTGTATTGTATTGTATTCTTTTGTACTGTATTCTTTTTCAGTAAGAGGTATTTGTAGTTACATATTAATCATTTAGGTAGTCATAGCTTATTTTTGGTTTAAAGTCAAAATTAGTAATAGGTCAAGGTGAAGTAGGGATTGATGGACTGTGCTTTCAAACTGCATCAACTTGACTGCCTGAGGAGTTAGACTTACTAAAAAGCTATTCCTTCTACTGTTAATAGGAATTGAGTTTATTTTCTTATGACTTTGGGCTCAGAGCTCAAGCAAAAACAGAGTTCTTTTGGTGCTAGAATAGGCCTTTGAGAAGGAAAGAGATTCCCTTCTGGGCATTTGTTTATAGCAAAATGTCAAGACAGTTACCTACTGGAGACAAACCTCAAGACTTCTGAGATAGGTGGCGACATCTGCAGGAGAAGAAAATTGCTACTGGGTTCAAGAAAGCCAGGAAATATTATGGCCCATGCTTCTTCTTCTTCTTCTTCTTCTTCTACTTTTTTTTTTTTTTTAAGATTTTATTTTTATTTGTCAGAGAGAGAGGGAGAGAGCACAAGCTGGCAGAGTGGCAGCCAGAGGCAGAGACAGAAGCAGGCTCCCTGCTGAGCAAGGAGCCCAATGTGGGACTTGATCCTAGGACCCTGTGATCATGACCTGAGCCAAAGGCAGCCGCTTAGCCGGTGTCCCTGGTCCATGCTTCTATTGTGTATTATTATATATAACTGCTTCACTGGTCCATGTAAAATGTATCTTGAGAGCTTTACATATTCAAAGCACTATGCTACATAGAGGCAGTTGGGGAAATAAATATAAAGAAAACCTGGTCTGTACCCATAAGGAACTTAAATTACTGTGTGTGCATTTGCATGCATGTTTGTGTGGTGTGGGGAGAGTTAAGTAAGCAAGTAAGTGACGGCAATGTAATCTATGATACACACACACAGAGAGAGAGAGAGAGAGAGAGAGAGAGAAATATACAAGGGAGAGAAACAAATTTGAAAAGGGAGGGGTCACATCTTATTCGAAAGGTATGTTGGCATCTGGGAGTTACAAGCAGATTGCGTGAGTGAGAGCAACAGATGGAAAGACTAGTGCCTGGGCACAAAGGCTGGGAAGGGAAGGGTGGAATTGATTTAACTTCATTGTAGATGTGGATGGGAGTAAAGTGAATTAAAGCTAAATGCTAGAATTTGGTATTATTTCACTTTTAGGCACATTTAACAAAGCGTGATTTTAAATTTGTAACTTTAATTGGAAAAGGGAGGGAATCAGCTTTCCAACCCTGATCTTCTTTAGATTCTCTAAACCTATCTGGGTTTCTCAGCCTTAGCGCTATTGATATCCTGGAGTACACAATTTCTTTTATGGGGGACGTTTAGAGGCATCCCTGGCCTCTACTTAGGGTTGGGCCACAATATTTAAGGAAGCACTTGTTCTCGGGGCCATGTAAGTTTAATCTTATGCTTCCATGACCCTAAGAGTGGGTGATTGTCTCCTTAAATGTTAAACCCTGGGCACTTCCCTTGACTCACCAGAATCTGGGACTGTCCCATCCCCCAGAAGCCAGTAGCAGTTGTCATACTTACAGCTGTCATAGCCAAATGTGTCTCCAAACAATGCCAGATGTTCCCCTGGGGAACAAAATGGCCACCAGTTAAGAACCACTGCAATCTAACTGGAATAACTCAGCATATTTCTTTTTCATTTGTAAAATGTCCAGAAGAGCATCCAGCAGTGTGACCTTTTTTGTACTCAGGTAGCAACTCAATACAGGTCTATTTTGGACAGCATATGAGTGGCTGAAACACACTTGGTACTCAAGGTAGCAATACAGGTGTATTTTGGGCAGTGCAAGCATTTGCAGGGACAGCTATGGAAAGAAACTGCTAGGGGTACCTGGGTGGCTCAGTTGGTTAAGCGTCTGCCTTCTGCTCAGGTCCTGATCCACATCAGGCTCCCTGCTCAACGGGGAGCCTGTATCTCCCTCTCCCTCTGGCCCTATCTTCCCACCCCTGCTCATGCTCTCTCTTTCTCTCTTAAATAATAAATAAAATTTTTTTATAAAAGGAAGAAACTGCTGTGACTAATGGGCTGATGGATGTTGGCATTAGAAATAGACAAAGGTTTGTAATCTTCGGGTTACCCACATGTGAAGAATCCATCCTGTCATTTATCATATACCTGAATTCTAGGCCTTGGGCATATTGAAGAGGAATAGTTCTGCTGTTAATCTTGGGTTGGAGGTGACATTTCCCAGTACGTTTTCCTGGTCCTTGTACAAAGCTCAAAAATTCTACAATGGGCTTCTACTTTATTTTCTTTTTACAAAATTAGTCAGTCTTCTTGGTTAATACTTCTTTATGCCATTTATATTTGTTATTATTAATTATGCTCTTCCTTGCTCTATTTTCTTGGACTTGGGGACGCTGTGGCACTTGGACAATTTCAGTTTGTACAGCGAGGCTGCTGATGAGGTTCCAGATTCATCAGACCTTAGTGGGCTGCTAATCATAGCAGTTAGTGCACGGTCCCGAAGCCACATCATAGCGTATGTTATCTCCACGGTAAGAGTTAAGTAAGAGTGCTATAGTTACATCATGTTTAGCAGTAGACTTCAGTTCCTAGAATTCCACGAGTCTCTCATCCAGTCAAGTGTCAAGTAGCATGTTGCTTCTTGAAGTAGCATGTTGCTTCATGTTGTTTTTTGTATCACTTCCTGCAAAAGTTGGTACATGCACATAATAATAGCAAATTAAATGACCGAGTTTCACAGCTCACAAACTTCTGCCAGGCAGTGTCCTGTGTGTTTTATTTGCATTTATTTTTCAGTAACCCTTAGTGGTATTGAGCAATGTATTCCCCATGCAGTGGATTTGGAAACTAAACGGAGCGAGATTCATTAACTTGCCCACAGTCGCATGGTTAGGATCACTTGAGTTCAGGTCTGTTAACCCTGGAGGCTATGTTACTAAATGTGACTTCAGAGCAGCTTTACGTGGCCTTGCAGTTTATGCAGGCACAACTCCAGGTAGCTCATCCACATCATGTGCCTTGCGAATGCTCCATGATTATACTGGTAGGTATACAGTAAGTGCCCAGTGAGTCCCAATGCATTTCAGTATTATTTAGTTTTCCATATTTATTCTGAATGGTATCTAGTGAATGATGGGGCACTAATGTCTCCCTTCCTCCTTGCCTCCCTTCTTTTCTTCCTTTCATCTTCCTTTTTTCTTTTCTTTTTTTCTTTCTGCAGGGACAGTGCTTAGTAGTAAATTAATTGAGGAAAGGATGGAATTCAGTTAAAAGATTATTCCTTGTCTATTGTGTTTCCCTGGATTCTCTCGCTGCTGAGGCACTGAGAATGAAAGTACCCCTTTAGAACTATTCCTATAGCTAGTATTAGTGAAAATTGTATAGCGCCACCAGAGTTCTTTTGCTGAAGCCTGAGGCTAGAATGTTGTCTCACCATTATTTATTATTGTCATGGAGCCTTTAGCTTTTGCCATTAGAAACTATACTTATACTAAAGGTGTTACAGCTGGATGTATGTGCTCCAAATTCTCATTACATGCTGCTGACCTTTCCCTATAAATCTCAGCTTGGAGTTATCAGCTTTCTACTTGTTGGCCCTAATTGGAAAGTTCTCTGCTATATCCAGGTACAAAATGTACTATCAGAGCTTGAATTTCTGCCCCTTATTAACATTGCCTTTGTGACTTATTTCCTCAATTCTCTTTCCATTGGCAATCCAGCTGAAACAAATTCCTTAGTTTTATATACAAATTGAGCTTATGGTAGAACACATTACAAATCACGCAGCGCAATAAATGAGAGAGCACAGTCTAATACTGTTACTATTAGAGAATATTAAAGTGTCCTTTACTAATTAATTACTTGCATGCCATTTTTTCACTTAATAATCTAGAAATAATTTCATGAATTTTTCAGCAGTCATTTTACAGTTTGAAAATCCAAGTGTCAGGTATCCAATAGCAAATTTCATGAAGGGTTTCCAGGGAGTTGTTTTATAATTTCCTGAAACCTACCTACATTTCAGATGGATTCTCATTTGGCAAGATTTGTGTAATCCAAAGATGACAGAGAGAATGTGACTTGATTCATCTGTCTCTGAGAAAAAATATTTCCCTGAGAGAATCCTTCATCTTTCCCATTCAAGTCATTTATTGAAGCTGGTGGTGTTTCCAATGGTTTATTACCATGTTCCTCCTACAAGGTAGGGATCCTATATATTGTACTTAGAAACTCAAACACTCAAACATGCCTGTTACAGTTTTTTTACATATATTAATAATGATATACTAGAAATCAGTATTACAAAAATCTACTTCAGGTGCAGACCTAGAAGTATTTATGTTTTCAGTACAGATTTAAATATTTAAACATTTATTTCCCAGTCTCAGTTAAATGGCACTTACTTTGAGATAATTGTGTGGGGTATGCTGAATGTGAGTTTTGTTCTTCTTAGGCTTTTATTTATTTATTTTCTATTAAAAATAGGTTCAGCAGTTCAAATACATGAACTTGAGCTTCATGACGTCATGACATAAAATGGTCAACACTGTATAGGTTCTAAATTAAGACCTAAGTAGAATTATAGGGACCGTGGGCAAATTCACCTGGAGACAATAGGTATGTTAAAAGGTAAACTGAGGCACATTAAAAATTTGAAGAGTTTATTTGAGCAAAAATCTGTTGATATGGTGCAGCACCAAAGTGCAAGTGGTTAAGACCATTCCATCAACAGCAATGTAGGGAGAGACTTTTATAGAGAAAAGGTGGATGCAAAGTAGGGAAATTATTGAGTGGTTGTAGCTTAAAGCCTAGCCAGCTCTTTGTGATTGGTTGTCTATAGCGTTTTGATTTTGCAACCTTGAGGCATCTCAAAGCTGAGATTTCAGTTGGCTTATGCAGGCCGCCATGGCATCAGAGCCACCTGAGTCCAGTGGTGTCCTCGTTTAATTAATTTAACAAGGAGTAGTACATACTTAAGGATATACAGTATGAATTTGATGACATGAATTTAAGATACGAGATTTCAGCTTTTGTGTAGCACTAGACATGATGTATTAATCTAAATTTTATTCTCTGAGCATATAGACTTATAATTTTTCAGAAAGTTTGCAGATAATGAGAAAATAATTCCTGATTTCAAAAAATTCACAAAATTCTGTTCCTGTTTCTAATATGGGTCCATACCAGTCAAGTACCACTGACCTCTTTATTCATTTCTTTGTAGAGAAGATTGGGATCATACTAATGGTTAAGAATAGTCAGCTTCAGCCCTTTCAGTATTAACGAAGAAACTATCAAGCAAGTCACACTATTTAATTGTAAATCTAGTGTCTCCTGGTTTAGTAGAAATTCTCTGTTCTCTGTTTTCTCCTTTCTCTTTCTGTTTTAGCATTCCCCTGTAAATAGAAATGTATTGTACTGTCATGATCATTGCCTTTTTTAGTTGCCATTATTTTCTAATCTTGTGTTTCTTATTTTATAGAATTCTAGACAGAGGAAGAATTTTTAAAATAAAGCTTTTAACAGTACTCTTTTTTGTTGTCCATTCCAGTGGCTTAATAATGTCTTTCTGAAAAAAAATTAATAATGCTATGTGTCGTACAGATACTAAGCTGTCTATAAGTAATATATCATTTTATTCTTTCAATGACCTATGAGGTATTACCATTTTAAAAATGAAGAAATATTGATTTTCAGGGGTTACCTAAATTTTCCAAGTTCACGTGTTCATTAGTGGTTGACTAAAGAAAAAACAAAACAAAACAAAACAAAAAAACAGATCCTGACTCTTAATTTTTAAATTGTCTGCAATTCTTGGATATCTTAGAATTAAACATTTATTGAATATTTACTCCAGTCCATCAAGTATAAATACCAACATCTTTCCATGATAGTTTTCTAGAAAAAAATTTTTTATAGGTTTCTAAAAAAGTGGACCAGAATCTCTGATAGTTTTTTTTTTTTTAAATCTCTGATAGTTCTGTTTGCTTATAATTAACACAGGAAACAGGATACTTACTACTTAGATGAATATCAATTTATAAGAACAGTGTAGGTATTTTCACATTTCCTGATGGGTTATTAGATATTTCTATACCGTTTCTATTAATAATTAATTTGCATTTTATACCATGGTTATTGACATGATTTGAGTTAGAAAAATTAATTCTTATTTCAGCAACAATACTGATTTAATAGCTTGTAGTCCTATTTGGCTTTTAATCTATTACTGAGAAGTATCAATATGGCAACACATACCTGAGCAAACTTTATAACCCCCTGGTTCATGGGCTTTGACCTTAAAGCCTTTAAAAACATATGTTGATTTCGTTTTCCAAAGATTCTTAGCAATTCCAAGACTTGTTTCAGGAGTTGAAAGCTGATTTTTCATAATGGTCTTATAACTGTTACCATCTTTCTTTGGATTTCTCATTCCCTATTCTGAAAAATAGTTTTTAGTTTGCTCCGTTAATTTTTGTTTGATACAAAACAGTGTTGTTGTGCCACTGTCTTGTTTCTTTTCTTATATTGTTTTTTATAGATATTACTGTTTTTAAGCAATAAAGCAAACACAAAACAACCTAAGAGTACAACACAAAATTCTTTGTGATAGTAAGGAAGTTGAAATCATGCTGTATAACCAAAATGATGTATCAAAAGGCAGTACTGCCAATAAGTAATGGCAGCCATTTTCACTGGATCGGTCTCTTCAATAGGCTTACGATACACATCTCTACTTAGAGCAACATCAGCAGCCTGTTAACCTACATTTCAGCCTTGTGCCAAATTTAAGTGGTTGTAAGGAAACCCAGGAATCTGGCTAGAAACATAGGAGACATTGGACTTATATATTAAATCCCCAGACGAAAACAACATTTGTGATTTATTCTTTGTTTTTAATATTTAACTTTTGGGGGTAATTTCGTGATTTCAACTTATACATTTGATTTAAATTTTGGTGAGTGCCCCCTTTTGTCATTTGAAATGAAATCTTTCATGAACTTTAGCTCTGCATTCTGACAGAAAAAAAATATACTTTAGAATTTTATTTTTCTAAACATTGTGATCATTATTTTTGTTTGCTACAAGAAATTAAATGACTGAGATTCTGAGAAAAAAAATGTAGTGCTTTCTCTCAAATAATCTTGGATTCTATCTATCCAGATAACAGGAGGATCTGTGCCACCACTGGCTACTAAAACTATTTATCATGCCAAGTGCTTGCAGTTGTGTAGGATTTTTTTCAATGATATTTTTATTTCTTACCATTTGATTGACAGACTTGATGAAAGTCACTGGTGGCCCCTATTAAAAACAAGTGCTGCCATGTATGAACAACTGAAAATACCCACCTTTCATCTTGACAATCTAATAAAGAGCCTAATATTCTAAATGTCTTTTCCAATTTTTTTTAAATTTAAAAAGGAAATATTTTGGTGCTCAAAGTTCTCTCAGGAACCTTTAAACTAATATAGTGCCAGTTTTTTGAGAGGAACTGCATGTATGAAAAATGACTTGTATGGGCAAACTTTTAAGAAGTCTTAAGGTGGTTTCTAGTTAAAAAAAAATATGGAGGGCAATATCTGTATAGAAATTCTTTTTATAGTTTATGTATATGTACACTTACACATAACATATACACATACATATTATTTGAAACAATCTTATATAAACTTTATAAGCTTGAATTTCTCTGTCTATAAATTGGAGATGTGAAGGCTGCCAGGGTGCATTGTAATGAGAACTATGGAAAACATACTAAGTATTTACCTAGGTAAATCTGTATCCTGTGCTACCTCCTCCCTCACAGTGGCCTTCCGCAGTCGACTAGCTCAAGGAGGCATATCCCCCACTCCTTCACTTTATATAAAGTAATCCTTTTAATTTGTGTCCCTACTAAGGCAGAGACATTGTGTGTTCATTTTCCACCAAATTCTTCTGAGTGAATCTTTTTTTTTTTTTTAAAGATTTTATTTATTTATTTGACAGAGAGATTACAAGTAGGCAGAGAGGCAGGCAGAGAGAGAGGAGGAAGCAGGCTCCCTGCGGAGCAGAGAGCCCGATGCGGGCCTCGATCCCAGGACCCTGAGATCATGACCTGAGCCGAAGGCAGAGGCTTTAACCCACTGAGCCACCCAGGTGCCCTTTCTGAGTGAATCTTATACGTGGTATGCATTCACTCATTCATTCATTCAAAAATATTTCTCAGAAGTTACTTTTATTGAGATGGGAAAGTGTGATGAAAAGTGGAAGGCCCTGCCCTGATGGGACATAAAGCCAATTGTTATATTAAGAAGTACAATTCTTTTTTGATGGGTCCAAATTTATTTTATAATTGTGCAATAACTTCTAGGGCTATTATTCATGTATCAGAATGGAAATAAAATTAATCTTGTTTTATTTTTTCCAAAATGTCTCTATAACGTTTTTAGTTTTACATTTAAGGGAGTCATTTTAATGTGCATATTTCTGAGTTGGAGGCAGTCACCAAACATTACAGGTATCCCTCATTCTTACTTTCTCCATTTGTGAAAAGAGAGAGCCAATTCCCAAGCTTTTCTATAAACTAGGGCTTAATGAACCATTGTCAATTGTGCCTGCCAGTGTGTGTCAGTTTCTCTTTGCAGAGAGCCTTTGCAGTCTTTCCTAGGTATCACTAATAAGGCAGTTTAGAATTTGTGTTTGGTCAGCAAGTGTACAGTAATGCTAATATTCCACCATTCTGGAATATCATTACTGTATCCATGTAACACTGAATAAAATATAAGAAAACAGATGTTTCCTAATATTGCCTTATGTGGTGTTAAGAGAAAAATGTTTGAATTTTCAGATTAAAAAGATGTAATGTTACTTTATCTTAAGCACAATCTAAAACCCTTTCCTACTCACTTTTATGCTGGAGACATCTTTGTGAACTGATGTAACAAGAGTTTTTTTTTTTTGAACTCAATTAGCCAATGTATATATAACTTACATCATTAGTTTTTGATATAATGTTCAATGCTTCATTAGTTGTATATAACACTCAGTGCTCATCATATCACGTGCCCTCTTTAATGCCCAACATCCAGTTACCCCATCTCCCTACCCACCTCCCTTTCTGTTTCCTCAGTATGTTTCCTGGAGTCAAGAGTCTTATATGGTTTGTCTCCCTCTCTGATTTCTTCCCCTCCAGTTTCCCTCCCTTCCCCTATTGTCCTCTGTACTATTCCTTATGTTCCACATATGAAGTGAAGCCATACGATAATTGTCTTTCTCTGATTGACATATTTCACTTAGCAAAATTTTGTCCAGTTCCATCCATGTCAATGTAAATGGTAGGTACTCATGTTTTTCTGAAGGCTGAGTAATATTCCATTGTCTGTATGAACCACATCTTCTTTATCCATTCCTCTGTTGAAGGACATCTCAGCTCCTTCCACAGTCTGGCTAACAAAAGAGTTTCAAAGTAAATCTGCTGTCTTAGCGTTTGCTCTATGAACAGATGATCATTTGTTGTAGTGCTTCATATTGGCCCTCAGGCCTGGAATGCCCCTCCCCTTGTCCTTTTAGCTCCTTGTTTCCTCTTTATCTTCTAAGAACCATTGCTTTCCAGGATTCTGTCCCCATCCATCACTTACTCCAGAATAGTTAGATATCCTTTCTCTGTTTTCATAAAGCCATGTTCATAGTTATTTCACTTACCACATTTTTCATAACTGTTTCTAAGTTTGCATTCCCTAATTAGATTATGAGCTCTTTGATACTAGAGACCATACTGTGTTCCTCTTTGTAACTCTGTAATCTAATATAGTGTCTGGCATATAGGTTGTGCTAGTCCGTTTGTGCTACTACATCAAAATTCCATAGACTGAGAAGCTTAGAAACAACAGACATTTATTTCTCACAGTTCTGAAGGCTGGATTCTGAGATCAGGGTGCCAGCATGGTCAGATGGAGGCCCTCTTCTGGGTCATGGATTTCGTGTTGTAGCCTCACAGGGTGTGAAAGACAGGGTAGCTCTAGAGCCCCTTTTAAGGCACTAATCACATTCCTAGTCACCTCCCAAAGGCCACACCTTCTAATACCGTTAACTTAGACATTGGGTTTTCAACATATGAATTTTGGTGCACACAAACATTCAGACCAGAGCATAGATGGTACTCAGTATATGTCCATGAATGAATAAATAAATAAGAAGACTTTTGATTGGATCTGATTCTTCATGCAGAGGAAAGAGCCTGGGAGAACATACGGTCCCAGGAGGGCGAACACAATTTAGGGAAGATTTGCTTTTTCCACTACGATAGTGCTTAAATATAGACTATATTTAATATTAGAATATAATATAAATATAAGAATATTATCTAATATGAGAATATAAATATAGGGGCAATAATGAAATGAAAGTTCATTGAGAAAGAGCATGCAATCTTGGGCAGAGAATTAAACTAACCATGAATTAAGATTGTGGTTATGGAGACCCACTGAGATAGATTCCAAATAGTTGTGAAGGATTTGGAAATAGTGTACAGAATAACAAATGATGAAATTTAGTTGAAAGTAGCTTATTTTTTTAAAAGATTTTACTTATTTATTTGACAGAGAGAGAGATCACAAGTAGGCAGAGAGGCAGGCAGAGAGAGGAGGAAGCAGGCTCCCTGCTGAGCAGAGAGCCCGATCTAGGGCTCGATCCCAGGACCCTGAGATCATGACCTGAGCCGAAGGCAGAGGCTTTAACCCACTGAGCCACCCAGGCGCCCCAAAAGTAGCTTATTTAAACAGCTTATAACAATTGGGAAAATAGGCATGAAGGTGTTGGAAAATTCCTTTTAGTGCCATAAATTATTGATGAATTATCACTGCCAACATATGCTCAAAATAGGCCCTGGGAGAATTTATATTAATATAGTTCAGTTAAAAGCTATATGAAATATTAATAAATGGTATTACCTACCACATTAAGGCCTTGCATTGTGCCATAGACTGTGCTGCATACTTTTGTATGCATTATCTTTAATATTTACTCCAAGGGTTAAAGAGTATAATCTAGTTGCCTTTATCACACAACTATTAAATATCAGATCTGGTATTAAATCCATCCCATTAGAATCGAGAGTCTGTGCTTTGTTACAGCACACTGCACTATGTCTCAACAAGTCTCTGAAACATGTATACATTTTCAGCCTGAGTTTAGAGTGACAAGCATAAGTGTATATAAATTTAGTTATCTCTTACCTGGTCACCAATCATTTGTTCATTCACTCATCAAACATGTATTGGTCGGTCCTCTGGGCACTGAGCTAGATACCTCATACACAGCACTACCACATGCCCTTGTGGAATTTATCATGGAAGAGAATGGCATTAGAAACACAAATAACTGTATAACAATTTTGATAAAGGCTATGAAGAAAAACATAGAGCCTTCTATTAAGTAGATTACACAGCAGGATTCTCATGTACTTACTTTCCTGTGGGCAAATGTAATTAGATTTACAATACAGCTTACTGTAACCCAAGAAGATACTTAAAATAGCTTTAGATAAATTGTACTGCACCAGTGTAATCAAGCTGAACAGTTTGAAAACATTGGTCTTCTAGCTGCCTTTCCACAGCACAAAGGGAGTTTTGGTGAATTGAAGAAAATTGTTATGCTAACAGGTTTTGAAAATTTACCAAATGTCAAATCTGTATTCCAGCGTTGGAAGGTGACTTTGAAACTGTCTCAGAAATGACCTACATCTGTTCACAAAAAAAGCATAAATATCCATGGAGATGATTATGACACTGACCTATAAAGAGTAATATCTATCTTGCTGTGTCTCTGAGCATGTGGGTTTTGTGCTAAAATATTGAGAGTATTTACTTAGTTTGAATATTTGGCCTCATATATTGTTAACATTTGGCACAAAATCTAAATAGCAGTAAAGCCAGGAGAATTTATGTCATATAGGACTTAATAAAGCTGGATGGCCTAAATAAAACAAACAATTAAACAACCAAAAAAAAAATGCAAACAAAGGAAAGCAAAACAATGGGAAATGTTGCCAGATGTTAATAACAACTGAGGCCCTGTCTCTATTGCAGTTCAAGGTTATAAAACCCTAAATTTCAATTTTAGAAGTTACCTTAGGGCTGTATTGTAATGATATTATAAGTAACTGGTAGTTAAGGAATTTGTGAAAATTGCAGAAAAATCTAAATCAGTGATCTCTGTTTATTTGATTTTGATTTCCTCTCCAACAAACATGTGTGTTGTAGCTTGACTTCTTTTTCCGCCCTCCCCTTTTCAACTTGCTTCATAAACAGATGGAAAACTGGTAATTTCCTGACAGTTGGAGATATTTTTGTAATTATCTGCAAATTTGAAAGGCTTAAGACACTATTTCTTAGCTGTCAGGAGCAGTTGAAATGCTTTTCATGAAATAAGTGTAAATGTATGTGAAAGGTAGAAGTTAAGCAAGAAACTCAATATCGTAATTGAAAGTCGTTATCATCTATCAACTCTAGATATTGTGGGACTTTCTTATTATCACCTTTCCTGGGAGTTTTTTATTCTGCCAATATTTCTCATTATCCTCTCCCTCATGTCTTTCTTGTGCAGCACTCTCACAAAGGAGGAGAGGGTCTTGAGGAATAAATAGGAGTTTGCCTAACAAGAGTGAGAAGGTTCCTCCATTGGCATTGACACCTACTAAGGTAGTAAAGACACAAAGGTGTGGAACAGTATGGGGATGAGCTGGAAACTGAAATTAATTCAGCACTGGAGTATATAGAGCAAGGGAAGAAGTGACATTATAGAAGAGTAGAGGGGGACTTAGATCAGATGGCAAAACCATCAAAGGTCAAGAAGAAATGATCACCTACCAAGTGAGGACAGGTGGGAAGGAGTGAAGAACTAATAGACATACAGAGTGTATAGGTAAGAACAAGATTTTGTGAGACTTTACGCTGTGTCTGATGGCTTTCTTTTTCTCTGAGAATAAGAAGCCAGATGGACCACAGCTGATGACTGGGGGTGGTTTGGAAACCTGAGGAGACGGGAGGATGCCTAGAGTGTAGTGGACAGGAAAGGGAAATGCCAATAGGTGTGAGGAGAGCTTACAAGAGAGGCACTGAGGAGCTTGCTGAAATTAAAATGTATAGTGGCATTAGTCTACATGATTAATCCATTTTTTCCCAGTTCTACTCAGCACTGTAGTCACAGGGCCCATTCTGAGTTTGGAATTTTCAGGCTCCTTGTTGCGGGAAGACAAAGGCATGGTGATGTTAACATTTACTGAGTACTTACAATGTGCTAGGAATTATACTTAGTACATTATGTATGTTGCCATATTTATTCCCTTCTTTCCTCTGAGGTATAGGTGTTATTCCTGTTTTTAAAAAACAAATTGAGGATCCAGTTAAGTAATTTTCCCAAGATATTTTACCGATAAAAAGCAGAATTGGGATTTGAATGAAGATCAGCATTGCAGCTGAACAGAGAAGAAATGGAGGTTAGAAGAGGACTAATAATTTGGGAGAAGATGTCAGTGTCAAGGGAGTGGAAAATTTCAAGATTGATGGAAATAACATTTTTAAGGTTGCATGAAAGATAGGAAACTAATTGAGAAGTAGACTTTCAATGTTTCAGACTCCAGAGGCAGAGGCATTCAGCTTGGCCATTAAGTTTAAGTTGGAAGTGAGTAGCTAAAATGAGAGTGGGAGTGGAGGTCACGAATTCTCTGGAGAAGATATTGATTGCAGTGTATGGGTATTGATTATGCATATTGATTAGGGTGGAACTTTAGAGTGAAAGAAGTGGGTTTTGAAGAAATGACCTGAAAGCCGATGAGTCCTAGTGTTCAGGGTAATATAGCTTGGTGAAAGGAACTTAACTGAAGAAAGATTTCCTTGGATGAGGTAAAAAAGAAATGATACAAAAGCCACAAAGTGGAACTAGGGTTTTGCTGAGCTTGTGTTTTGGATTTGATGATATGGGTATGTATTCAAGGGTACTACACATGAGTCGGGTCTTCAAGGAGAAAAGAATGTGGGAAGACAACACAATGTTCATGTTAGGAATAAGACAGTTTGTTTATTCTTCTTGCCATGGACACTGCCATCACTTTATCAAATGCACCATGGTATGGGCTGGGCTGTGTCCCCCACAACCAACATCCGTATGTTGGCGTCCTAACTCCCAGTGCCTCAAATGAGACTGCATTTGAAGATGGGGTCTCTAAAGAGGTAATTAAGTTAGAATAATGTAATTAAGGTGGACCCTAGTCCAATCTGAGTGGTGCCCTTGTAAGAAGAGATTAGGACACAGACACGCACAGGGTGACCCAGTGAGGACACAGGGAGAAGGTGGCCATCTACATGCCAAGGAGAGCATCCTCAGAAGAAACCAGCCCTGTGAACACCATGACCTTGAACTTGTAGCCTACAAAACTATGAGAAAATAAATTTCTGTTTATCTGCTAAATCTCTCCTTTCTCCAGGAATTTCCCCCTTTCAGTGAATGTGTGTTTTTCCCCTCCATCACTAACCCATATTTCACAGTGTTATCGAGATGTAATTGACACACAAGAACGTTGCACATATTTAAACCATGCAGTTTGATAGGTTTCAACATATGGATACACTCGTGAAACCATCACCACATTCTACAAAATGAATGTATCTTCACCTCTAAAAGTTTCTTTGTGCCCCTTGGGAATCCCTTCTTCTCTGCTTCCATCCCTACCCCCAGCCACCACTGACTTGCTTTCTGTCCTTGTAGAGTTGTTTGTGTCTTCGAGAGTTTTATATAAATGGAATTGCATGGTTAAAAAAAGTTTATTAAAAAAAAATAGGAAAAAAAAGGGAGCTCAAAAAGATATGATGGAAAATGTTAGGAAGGACTTCAAGAGGCTGTGGTAGGGTAGAGAGCATAAACCTAATGGGAAAAAAATACCTAGCCCTGGAAATGTGAGATTGAGATAGAGGATTAGTGATTAGACGGACAGTTCATTTAGATCTTTAGAGTGGTGGAGGCCAGAGGCACCAGTGGAATTTGATGGCTTCAAATTTGTAAATGGAACTTTGCTATAAAGGTATTTTGGTTTTTTTTATTCCAAATAGTGCCATGACTTGACTTCAACCACATTAACATTTGAACTAAGTGGGGATGGTGCTGTCTAAAGTGCTCTAGGTGTTGGGCCGATACCTTGTTGGTCAGTTCAATATAAGAGTTGGATAAAGTTAATTGGATTTATACCTCTGGTCTTGTGATCTTATGTAATAGAATTTTACTTAAAAAATCCTAAACCTGATAGTAGTACATATTTTGTAGATATATCTTTGTAATATTTCACTTGCTCAAAGCATTACACTGTATTGATCTGATATTTAGTGTTTAGGATATTTATGTCATCATCTTTTGATTATTAGAACAGCTTCCTAATTAGTGATATTAATTTCCATTGCTATATTTAAAAACAATGTAGTCCTACCTTAACACTTTGGCAACTATAATACAAATTGAGAATTTTAAATTGGCTCTATCTGTGCATTTCCTTGTTCTACAATGCACGAAAAAGAAAGATGGCTTATGGGCGCCTGGGTGGCTCAGTGGGTTAAAGCCTCTGCCTTCGGCTCAGGTCATGATCTCAGGGTCCTGGGATCGAGGCCCGAGGCCCGTATCGGGCTGTCTGCTCAGCAGGGAGCCTGCTTCCTCCTCTCTCTCTGCCTGCCTCTCTGCCTACTTGTGATCTCTCTCTCTGTCAAATAAATAAATAAAATCTTAAAAAAAAAAGAAAGATGGCTTATATGAGATAAAACAGCTATGGCATTGTCATGTGAATTTTCTCATAAAATTTATCAAAGTTTAGCACTGAAAGTGTTTTTACATACCACATCGTTCAACAATCCCTTGGTGACTGGTGCAAGCATTCAGGATCTTTTAATGAAAGTCTCCTTTGTGGAAAGAAAGAGTTGGACCAAGTTTGACATTGGAATATTGGCTCCTGCTCCTAAAATTGTGTAATCCTGAAAACTTGACCTCTCTAAGTCAAGTGTTTCCTGTTCTGTAAAATGGGGATGTATTATCAAAGAGTAATTGAGAGGATTGGAGCAGTCCATTTAATTTCAGATACCTCTAACTATCAGAGATTATATTTACATGAAATAAAAATCTCTCCCTCTGTAGTTTTCTAACCCACGTATTGTACTTCAGCTTCCTGGAATAACATGGCAAAGCTGGAAATTATTTTAAAACGAAGTTTCACCCTTAGTCAATTTCTGATGTTTATGAAGCAGTCTGGGTTTGACAGCTTAGTAATAGTGGATTATTTTCCCCAAAGATAACTGTTGAATATCCAGCTTAGGCCAGGCAACTCCATGTGGGAATCCCCAGGCCAAAATTGGTTACCAAAGGAGTCCCATGTGTCCCAGGTACAGTCTCCTTTTATTTCTGTGCGATGCTCAGGTGTAGGCTGGGAGCAGCAGTGGGAAGTATGGACTCTGTGCAAATCCAGCAATGGATTTCAGAACTCAGCAGCTTGGGACCTTGGTCAATTACATTTTCTTTAGTTGGAGGTTTTGAGGCACATTCTTAAGAGGACCATATCACATTTGTCTATCCTACTCACATATAAAAATAATATTGCTAAGGGCTCTGGTATGCAATTTGCTTCATAGAGTGAAAGATAAATGTGAATTTGGCTGTCGGGGAGACAGCAACTAAGCAGCTAATAGAGGCTCCTATATGTTTATCTCTCTTCTCATTTCCCATGCAAGCTACCCCCACCTGCATCATAGAAATAAACTTGGTGACACATCAACAAGACAGAATCATGAAGATATGCTTCTGCAATGAGTTTTGGATTTGTCCCTCTTCGTGGTTAATTTTTAGTACAATACTAAGGAAATTATATTTGTTTTCAATACCAGTTGATTTTCTTTCATGTTTGACTTCCTCATTTAGAAGGGAGGATGGTTTATATCTTCCTAACAAAGATATGTGAATGAGATTAGTGCATTCAAATCTTTTTTGTTTAAGTTCTGCAACAAAAACCTTTTGTTTTAATGTTTTCTCACTTTGTGTTCATCCTGAGATGGTATAAGTCATTTCCTTAGATTCTACTTATGTAATTTTATTACACTTGTTTAGAGATATAGATTATACTGCTTATTAAGGTGTGCAATAGAATGGCTTGAAGTTGGTCATGAAAGTGGCTACAAACAGTGGCTGTAAATACAGTTGCTGTAGTTGTATGTAACAAGGCTTGGGCGAATCCGTGTCCTTTGACTTTCAAAGATCACCTGTGGTGGTTGTGTAAACTTTAAACAGTGGATTTGTTTTGGGATATCTAAGAGTATGACCTGGTGCCGCATGCCAGTCATGGAAGCAAAAGGAATGTTACTCTTTAGCTTTGCCATAATGTCCTCACTGTTCTCTAACCTTGAGTCTGTCAGCCACTTATCAGCTGATGTGATTTTACATTTTTGCCTTGATCATTTATAACTTACTTTAAGTTTTCCTTTAAGTGTTTGCCATTTGCTTCCAAAACAAACATGTGTTCTGGGCTTGTGAGGAAAAGAAGGGAGAAGGAGATTTAGAGGGAGATAATAGAAGGGTTTTCAGTTATTTTTGGCTTTATTACTAATGCTAACTACTGTCATAAAGTATGGAGTTATGATTGAGGGACTAATGAATAATTCATTTGAAGAACTTTTTCTTAAGCCCTAATGAACACTGAATGTTTATAAACATAAATAGAGGATGCTGCCAAGTTTAAGGGGAAAACTCTCTCCCAGGAGAAGAGTACATGCTGTTTCTTCTGAAAGTTTGAGTGTGGATTACGTAGTATTAAATATTCCTTTTAGCTTTACTATGTTTTCCAAAATAGTTCCTTATTTTTGGAGGAATTCTTATCTGTTTTGTCAAATATATCAATAAAATTACCTGTTTCAGCTAATATACTTTTTCATTTTTATCACTCTGTAGGTAATAACCAACCATGTATAAACATGAATAATATATTTTTCTTCTCTACGTCATACACTTAGCCCCTTAATAAACACCTTTATAAAAATATATTTTATTTACATCTTAATTAAATTTTTTTCACAAATTAGAAAAGATCATGAACCTTGGGTAATGCATTTTAGTTGCAGTGAAAATTCCTGTCGATTAATTATGAGATGACCATACACCAGACATAGAATTTTATGACACCACAGAGTATTAAAATAGCAATATTGAAATAGCTGCTGGTTCTTCCTAAAAGGTTTGGCCATTTAAATCACCTAAGTAATGGCCTCTGAAATTGCAGAATTAAAAATACCATATTTTTTCCTATCTGATAATTGATAAGAGATTGGACATTAACATAACCTTCCAAAGGATTAGACATTCCTGTGTTTGCTGTTGTTTTCTTTGCTTCCTCTTATTTGTGTTGATTTTCAGCATAATGGATCAAGGAATTTCTTTTGGCTTCTAGACATGAAGTAGACCTAAGTTTTTGGTATTGGTTTTATATTCAGGGGATTATAAAGTAAGTTTTTTTTTCCCCAGTTAGTAAAAGCCTTTGTAAAACTTATCTGTGATATAGACTTCCATGTTTCTGAAGGTCTTATAACTTTTGTACAAGGTGAAGATCACTCAGAAGGTTAAAAGGCATGCCAAAACAAACAGAAAATATTTTATTTCATTTTAACTACTTCTCTTTAAGAAACTGTTTAATGGATATGATCATTTAACTGTCAAATTAGTCCTTTTGTTTTTTGCTTATCAGACACAAACACATACTTTTAAAGTTTGTTTCTGTTTAAAAAAAAGTTGCACGGTAAAGCAAATGAGAAAACTTTTATCGCCCTATTTTTTGCACATCAGAATACTGTCAATGAAAATTAACTCTGATATTCTAATGTTCTAGAGAAAAATCAGAGAATTTCTAAACTCACATTCTTTGGTTGGGGGGGGGGAGTGGATTACAACCCTGAGATAGTTGTCCTAAGCCCAAATCAAATATCTAACACTTAACTGACTGAGCCACCTTGAGCCACTAAACTCACATTGTTTTAATGGGTTTATAGTTGAGATACAAAGAAAAGAAAAAAAACCTTCCTTATCTCATCATTCTCAAATATGAGTGACATTATTTTATCTCATGTGAGAATCAAAATATGCGAGAAGTTGCTTTTTAGGCACAGGATAAGGAATGTAATTATGCAGACAAAAGTGGATTGCAGCAAATAGTACAAGTATATCATTGTATCTATAAATGAAATGAATTCAAAATTTTATACTTCAGTGGTAGTCATGGAAGCCAGAAAGAAAATTAATTGTGATAGGATGTTATGTCCTTAGATATGTTAACTTTATCATATACATTTTACTTATTGTGGTATGATAGTGATAGTAATTTTATAAAATGTATTCTAATATTGATTCTAAATTCAAATGGATTTAATTGTCACTGCATGGAAATTCTTTGCAGGTAGAATTGACAAGTTTTCATTGATATTACATGTCCCTAGTCTGCTTATGATAGCCTTGGAACTTAACACAATAAGCAAATTGACTTCCAGTCTCAAATTCCTTCCATTTTAGACTATAATGTCAAAGTTCTCTGGTGAAATGAGGTAACAATACCAGTGCTATCCAAATGACACTGCATTTCCTCCATTCTCTCCTCTTAGTCTTTGTGCCTGTGAAGTATATTTAAATATAATCTTTAAAAAATAGTGATGATCTTTTCAAAGTGTTCTTAATTTATTGTTAGAGCTTAGAAATCTTACTCCAGCTTTAATTTTTTAAATTAATAAATTTAATGTAAATAGAATTTTAATGTATTTATGTAATAATTTCAAATTATTGCTTTATAAATAGACATATACATACACTTATCCATTATCCTACCAAAAGTAGAGGGAAAAGCCTCCCAAAAGTTAAAAAAGGGTTATTGTTTTGAAATCCCAAATACATTGGACTAAGGTGCATCTCTGATGTTCTTGCAGGAACTCATCAGCACTCTGGGAAACAGGACTTAAGGCAGAAAATGCAAAGGCAGTGCACAAACAAAAGCAGGCACTACAGTTAGGAAGTAGGATTCATGGTGATATGAAGTAATTTAATAAAATCTGTCCATATCTAAAGAGGGCCTTTAAACAGAACCTTGGAGATTTAGAGAAGGCAAACACCAGTTTCAGCCAGTGCAATAGAACATTACATTCTAAGTCTTTCGGAGATGGAGTTGGATGCCTTTTTCACTTTTTTTAAACATGAATCTCAATATTTCGATGGTTATTCTCAGATTCTTTTTGGAGTCACTGTTCAGATGTGATGCTTTCCTGTGGAAACCTAGACAATGGGACTCTTGCAAACCAAAGAATTCTAGGACTCGGTGCCAACAGAACTTGTGAGCACCCTCAGTGCGTCTAGTTACCCAAGTCATGCTGGTTGTGGAATTAGTGGATCTTAACGTGAATGCGAATATTGACTTGGCTGGTGTTTAAATCTATTTTTAAAAATAGAATGGATTTTAATGGCACTACTAGCCCTTAGTCCTTCTATGATTCCGTATTCTGTGTGATCTCAGGAGATTAAGCTTCAGTTTCTCTGTGTATAGAAGAGCGCTGGATATAAACACTTCCTTTGTCATAGGATGTTTTAAAGGTAATAAATGATAAATTTCAATAATAATAAGAAGAATTATGTTACTATTACTAATGTGAATGCTGGTTTTAAAATAAACGTGGAGACTATAGGTGATGTAGTTTTTTGCATGTTTTTTTGGTGAGGTTTGTTGGGGTCTGCAGCCAACGGTCAAGAAAGAATTCTTGAGATGTCTTTGGTGCAAAATGGTGGTTTTATTAAAGATTTTTTTAAAAAAATTATTGGTCTGAGAGAGAGAGAGAACGAGCACACAAGCAGGGGAGCAGAAGGCAGAGGGAGAAGCAGGGTCCCTGCTGGGCAAGAAGCCCGATGTGGGACTCGATCCCAGGACCCTGGGATCATTACCTGAGTCAAAGGCAGACACTTAACTGACTAAGCTACGCAGGCATCCCAAAGTGGTAGTTTTATTTAACACATGGGTATAGGACCAGTGGGCAGAAAGAGATGCTGCCCAAGATTATGAGGAGTAGCTGATTATATACTTTGGGGTTGGGGGAAATAAAGATAAGAAAAGTTCTAAAAGGATTTTCATATGCTAAAGAAGACTCAGGGGTATAGGAGGCCTTGCTATTGTCAAACTAAGCTTGTTTTTCCATCTAGCAAGGCATTAACATCAAGTCAGGTAGGAGGTTCCTGGAGGAACATTATACTCTGCCTGCCTCAAGTATTTCTCAGTGGGATGCAGGTTATAAGGACATTTAATTTTATCTACATTTCCTTTTGCCTTTGTTTCCCACATCATAAGTACATACTTTTATTTATTTTTGGCATGCTTGAAAAAATATCTATAATTTGAACAAAAATAATGATATTGGGTTTCTTATATTTATATTTTTTGTTTAAGGCTTTCTTATTCACAAAGAGTTTCCACACTCATGGTTTAATCTAATTTGATTCTCAATACAGTCGTGGTGTAGAGCAGGCCAGGTGTTATTACCTCACTCTGTGTATGAGAAAATGGACACTTGGCGCTCAATCAAGGCTCAAAAATTATTAAGAGAGATGATTTGAAATCAGATGTTCTTTTAACCAGTAACTCTTTTCAGAATTATATTTAATTGGCCAAATTTTCTTTTGGATTTGGGTTGCTAACTATTTTTTTTTTAATTTTATTTTTATTATTTGCCCCAGGGGTACAGGTCTGTGAATCATCAGGCTTACATCTTTCACAGCATTCACCAAAGCACAAACCCTCCCCAATGTCCATAACCCATCCACCCTATCCCTACCCTCCCACCCCCCAGTAACCCTAAGATACCTAGGAATAAACCTAACCAAAGAGGCAAAGAATCTGGGTTGCTAACTATTTTATCTGTATTGTTAGAGGAGTGTGTTAAATTTAGAAACCTGTGTCAGCTATTTATCATGAACAACAATTCCTAGACCAACTGTGTGGTCTTCAACCTCAAGTTCATGAACAAATCATGGTATGTCCATGTGGTAGGCAGAATCATGGCTCCCACATCCTAATCTTCACACGCTATGAATATGTTACCTGGTGAGGGAAAAGTTAGGGTGCTAATCAGATGACCTTGAGATTATCCTTGATTATATGTCTGGACCCAGTGTAATCACCAGGGGCCTGATAAGGAGAAGTGGCAGCACGAAAGAACTGGTGGCATTGCTGGTTTAGAGATGAAGGAATGCAGCCACAGGTCATGGAATAGGGTGACTTCTAGAAGCTGCAAAAGTCAAGGAAACTGATTCTCTCCTTGGCCTGCCGCTGACACCTTGATTTTAGCCCAGGGAGACTTCTGACCTCCGGAGCTATAAGATAGATAAATTTGTGTTGTTTTATGCCACTAGGTTTGTGGTGGTTTATTACAGAAGCAACAGAAAACTAATATAGGTCATGCTGCAACTACATGGGAAGCTTGAGAGTAGAGTGAGTTATGCTAGGGGCACATTAGGTCAGTCGTGGGGGGATTTTCTCCTTTGATTGTTAAGTTTTGTCCCATACTGAGTGTCTCATTGTTGAGGCAAGTTATAATACATCATCTGGTTCCTTTGGGATACCTGGTTTATTAAGGGGACTGGCTGTCCCTATGTGTTCCTTATTAGTTAAATGCACAGGTTATGGATCCTGAGTAGATGAGTTCAAATCCTGGCCCTGATTCTTACTAATCATAATCTGCTTAAGCATCACATTTTTCATCTGTGAAATGAGAAGAGTACAAAGTATCTTCTTCATAGGGCCACTGTGAAAGTAAACTGTTAATTTATGTTAAGTACTTAGGAGGGTGCTTGACACACAGTAGGAGCTGTATAAGTATTAGCTGCTATTATTATTACTTTTATTCCTTAAATACTGTACTTTCTAGAGTCATACTTTGTTTTCAGGTACAGTCAGGAAAGTGTCCGAAACTTCAGGGTGAATGCCTTTAGGGTAGAGGCATTTTAATACACCTAAATTCTGACAACTTCAAATTTGCCATTTAAGGTAATTTTTAAAATGTCTTGTACTTTTAAGTAACTCTCTTCCTTGTCTGTTCTCCTTATCACTAACATGTGGTTGGAGCAAATTTTTCATATTCTATAATAATTCACTTCATTTAATTCATTTGTATTTCTATTTTGTCTGTCATATTATAAGTCTTTAGGTTTGTTTGGATGTCACTGTTTAATCATGCACATTTCTTGGTTCTAGGAAAAGTATGTAGCACCCTGTAAAAAGAGGTCCTAGATTAAAAAAAGTACTTTGCAAGTGAGAAACAGGTAGTCTGAATATTGAATTTTCAAAGACATTCCATCAAGAGAGGAGCCTCGAAAGCAGATGGATAGAAATTGCTGCTTCTGTCGATGGATGTTCTCTGTTTCTATCAGTGGTGTGGTTGGCCTTCTTTAGGCCTGATAGCATATGTTAGATCAGCCTTTCAACTTTGGCCATAGTAGTTATATTCCAAGGCACAATATATTAATTAATTCAGCCAACACATGTCGCGCACCTCCGAATGTCAACAGACGAATGACGTCTGTTCAAGGCTTTCCTCGTGTGGTGGGGAAGAATCAGTGATCCCTGAAATAGTAGAGTCCTAGCGATGGAGTTATGCTGGATGTCTGATCTCGTCTCTTGGTCTGGCTACCTACACACAAAGGCCAGTAGGAACATGCCGTGATTTCTTAAATTGTGACCATGCATTGTTCTTATGGAATAACTTATCTCTGCTTTTTTTTTTTTTTTTTAGCTCTCCAAGTTTTCTCTAGCAATTGGATTCTTAAAAACTATAATCACAGGCCAATTAAGTATATGGTTTAGAAACAGACACCGAGAGTCACATTGTGTGTGCTTTTAGTTAAATGATATTTCTATTTTACACCTCAGTCCTCCCACACTTCACTAAGTGGCATCTCATTTGCCTGGCTGCAACTAAAAAAATCACAGAAAATTCGGGAGGGGCTGTCCCCAGGCACTCAATTGGGTGGAAATAAGTAGATCATCGTGTGATCTTAGAGAAACTTTTGAACAGTGAAAACTATGAAGGATATCACTCTTTCTTGCCTCTGCTTTAACTTTAATCCAACAATTGACAGGGGGTGGCAGAAAAAAACAAATTATTTGAATAAAAATGTCACTGGAATGAATGAGTCAATGGAAGGTTTCAAGTAAGTGACATACCAAATACCTTGTCATGTTTTCTTTACTTCTATATGCCTTTGTACCTTGAAACCACATCAAGAAATCAGTGAGGAGGTAAACTGAGCATGCCTGACAATATTCTCCCTGTTAGACATTCTGCTAAGCATTCACTGTCTCCTCATTTCCTTTATACAAACTGTGGATTCTGTGGGTTCAGGTCAATGGTGATGACCAATAATTGGGCTTTTCTTTCAGGCAGAATGGCCAGATTTATATACTCTTGGCAGTGTATTAAACCTAGGGAAAATTTTAAATTAAGTATTTAGTCTTCTCCATTCACGTTATGGTCCAGAAGTAATGAATTGTGAATGCCTGCTATGAACAACTCAGTCACATTTGCTAATAATGTCCATAGAAAATCTGGCTAATAATGAATCTGTTGGTTTCAGATACAGGGGAATAGATTTCTATGATATTGTTCTGATTATCAAATCCTAACATTTCTTAACAGCTATCTGATGTTATGGCAGATTCCTTGAGTAGGTAGGCTTACAATTTTGGTTCTTCCTTTAGTGTATGTGAATGTATGTAGCAATGAGTTAAATTATACAGGATCTACACTATATGACCACTCTAATAATACTTTATAAATCTATTTTAGCTTTAATAATTCAGACTTGTTAACTGTATATTAATCTACCTTCCATCATGGAAGAGTGACTATTTGAGAAAAGAGAAGTTATTTATCTTGGCATCCCTACTCTTCATAACATAATAGCTTTCGTATGTTAGCTGCTCACGAAACATTGGTTAAATTGATTAACACAGGGAAAAATGGATTCAGCTAGTCCTTTCGACTCATCTATGTAATTCTTAAAAATGATGCTAAACTAGAGAATGTGGCTTGTCATCAAATGGGATTTCTTATTGAACTTTTTTCTAAGACGTAGGCATTTCCTTTGTAGAAACAGAACTTGCACTAGTAAAATTATCACATTGTATAGATCAAACCAGAATGTCCCTCCTCTCTAGGAAAGCACGTATGGATAAGAAAGAGCCCGGGAGTGTCTGAACTAAGCTTACTTAGTTTTGTTTTGTTTTGTTTTTGTTTTTTTTCCTTCTTCTAAATTCAGCCATCACATGGGGAATGAATTGAAGTGTTATTTTACCAGGAGTATCTCCATAAGGAAATAGGAAACCAGTAGGTAGGTGAGAAGCCTGAGACTGAGAGAGGTTAGGTTATTTGTTCAAGCTGGAAATTAGAGTGTATGTCCGAACCCAAACTTTCTAACACAAAATCAAACACTTATTTTTAAAAAATCCTTTAAGATAGTGTGGAGAAGGACAGCAAGGAGCTATGCTGCACATTGGTTGGAAATAGAAATAGCTGGCTCCCCAGAAGGATAAAACCTAGTGAGTAGGCTGGGGCCTATCTCACAAGGCCAGCTGAAGGCAAAGAAGGTCCCTGTGCCCTGTCTGCTGCTCAGGGGCACACCAGGAAAGTTGAGTACACACAGGGACACCAGAGAGGAATTAAAAAATTGAAGACATGTGATTTTTATTGAGACCTTGGGTATGGTTGTAACTCCTATAAACTGCCTTCTCCGTATGACGTTACATTACTTTTCTTTTTATTCGAGCTCTGTTGTGATATATTTAGTATATGGAACATTGTATAAGGTATACAGTGAGGTGATTTGATACAGATATATATTGTGCAGGATTAACACACCTTACATAATTTTCATTTTCTTCTTGTTATGGTGAGAACAACTACAGCTCTACTCTCCTAGCAACTTTCAAGTGTAGTATACGGTACTCAATTGTAGTCACCATGCTGTCCTCACATTCCCAAAACGTATTCATCTTATAACTGAAAGTTTGTACCATTTGATCAGCATCCCCTCATTTTCGCCACCCCTCAGCCCTCCACCATTCTACTATCTGTATGAGTTCAATGTTTTTAGATTCTACATGTACGTGAAATCATACCTATTTGTCTTTCTCTGTCTGACTTGCTTCACTTAGCATAATGCCCACAAGGTCCATCTATGTTGTCATAAAAGCCTGAATTTCAATCTTTTTTATGGCTGACTAATATTCCAGGACATATGTGTGTGTGTGTGTGTGTGTGTGTGTGTGTGTGCGCGCGCGCGCGCGCACACCTCTGTGCACATGCACATATATTTTTTTTCCATTTTTCCATTGATGGACACTTATGTTGTTTCCATGTGTTGGCTATAGTGAATAATGCTGCAGTGAACATAAGAATGCAGCTATCTCTTCAAGATAGTGATATTTTCAGGCATATATATGCATTGAAGTGGGACTACTGAATCACATGGTAGTTCTATTTTTTATTTTAGAGGAGCTTCCATAATGTTTTTCATGGTGGCGGCACCAATTTGCATTCCCACTAGCAGTACCCTACGGTTCCCTTTTCTCCACATCCTCTCCAGCATTTATTTCTGGTCTTTTTGGTCATAGTCATTCTACTTTTCTTATTTATATTCCATTGCATCAACATTTGAAGATTTTATATTTCCATTTAAAATAATTTAAGGGGCGCCTGGTTGACCCAGTCAGTAGAGCATGTGACTATTTTGAGTTCAAGCTCCATGCTGGGTATAGAGATTACTTAAAAATAAAATCTTTAAAAAATGAAATAAAATAACTGAAAAATTTTTAAAGGTTTTTATTAACTTTTAGTAAAGATATAAACTTATTTTGAGGTGTGGAAGACTCTCATACATGGTGAGGTATGACTGGGCCAGTAGATGGAATGTTGCCTTAGACACTATTTATTTGTATCTTGTTGATATCTAAGGTCTTGTTAGTATTTTTAAAACCAAGAAAATTAATGGCTTCTAATTTACTAATGGCAGTGAAAAGCCAAAGCACATTAAAACACCAATGTTAGTATTATTGGCTATAGTAATAGATGGAAACTACACACTTGATCGTATTACTTTATAACCTGTTCCCTGGTGTGTGTGTGTGTGTGTGTGTGTGTGTGTGTGTACGCATATAGCTGGCTGTGGTGTGTTGATGTTGGGAAGGGGAGACAGGGAGTTCCTGACTAGTTTTGTCTAGGAATGTGCCATGGTCTGAGCTTATATTAGCGGTATAATTTAGACAAAGATTGATATTTTTTTCAAATGGAAAGATTGGGTGCTGGGATAACAATTGGAAAACTACGAAATTTATTGAAATTAAATGGTTATTGTGGGAAAGAAGGAAAGGAGATAGATTTGAGTCCTTGTGGCAGATAGAGAAAGGGAGACAGTATTGTTGACTCGGAGACTTTGAGCTGAGCCCCTGGCAGAATGCTGGTATATTTAATTGAAAGCTGTGACATCGCAGTGCACGTTGAGGGGAATGGCAGAGAGCTAGAGTGGAATCAAAGGCTCTGGGCTGGAAAGATATTTTTAAAGCACTCCCTCTCTGAACATGCTTCCTAGATTGGCTGAGTATGATAGGATCTTCTATTGACTGGACGACAAAGAGGGAAGGGTCTTAAATGTTTCCATGTACACAAATCCCTCTTCCAACACTTCTGTTGAACTAGTGAGCCACTGTTGTCAACAAAAATGGTAGAATACTTGTATATTTTGTGTTTAGGATCACATTACTTCCATGATATTTTCCTGTGGCGTGTTGAAACCTTAAAGGAATTAATTATTCTATGAAAGCAGATTTAACTGAAGACTTTTTCCCTTTTATGCTTATCAAGGTTAAAAAAAAAGATTCCTTTTTACATTGTAACTCTGAGATATAATTAACTCAGAATTGTTTTCTTCTGTTATGTGCTCTTTTTATTTCTGTTATAATTCTGGAATTCAGAAAATAATAGGATCACAATCAGTTGTGCAAAATGAGTGTTCAGGTTATGGTACTCTTTCTAGGCAAAGAAGAAAAAAAGTCTTATTCATATGAGAAAACCAATCCATTCAGAGATTCCTATCATGTTTGGGAGGTATTTGACTTGTTGTTGTTGTTGTTGTTGTTTTGTTTTTTGGGTTTTTTTTTTTGTTTTTTTTTTTTCTTTTTGGCTTCTAACTAGCTCCCTGCTTTTCTCACCCTACGTATATACCTGAACTTTCCACTCTGGAATTCCTTACACATTTTATTCAGATGACAAACTTGGGCTTTCCACATTAATTCAGTTTTCACTCCTTAGTCATAATACACAAAACATCAAAATCTCACAAGGGAAATGTACAAATGCTGCATGGAACTTGGGAATAAGGCTATAAACAAATTCATTGCCAAGAACTTATTGTCATGTTTCAAATGCGAATTAATAACCTGTTCCAAGAGCACACATGCTATTCATCAAGGTTTTCCCCTGAGACTATATTTCCTCTCTCTACTGTCCCCACATTACTGAAGAATTCTAGAAACTGGAATTTACAAAAAAAGTCTCACATTATCATATTTTTGAAATTGCTCTTGAGAATTTGTAACCTTGGCAAAGGTTAGTCACCTTCAGCCATTTTTCTCCCCAGGGCTCATGATGAACAAGTCTGTTTTGCATGTGGCTTCTCTTTTCTCAAAGGTTTATGTAGCAAACACGACTGTCTATATCTATCTCACACTCCACAGAACTTAGTTGTTCAGCTTTAATAACATGATTTCTCTGTGCTTTAGCAAAGATACATTTCTCATTTTAAAAAAGAGTCAAATGTTGAATGGTTTACTCTGATTACATAGGTGTCCATAGTTGCATATTAAAGCCAATTAGTTATATTTGCCATTTTTTCTACTTCAGCAAACACTGATTTAAATTCAGTAATTTTGGCCTTTTGGTAGCTCTGCTAAAAATGTGTATTTAAGATGATAAAATAATTTAGTAGGAGAAATGTCTTATGAAAAAATTAAATTCTACATTGAGAAAGGAAATATATTTTTTATAATTAAGAGCTCTTTAAATTTTTCTGACGGACTCTATTAAGTTAACAGACCATGGGTTCTATCACTTGGATAGTAATTTTTTGAGGATTTAATATTGTGATATTGTGATCACAATAAGCAAAATCATACAAAATAAGTACAAAATATATTGTACATTGTTATCACAATATTAAATCCTCAAAAAATTACTATCCAAGTGATAGAACCCATGGTCTGTTAACTTAATAGAGTCCGTCAGAAAAATTTAAAGAGCTCTTAATTATAAAAAATATATTTCCTTTCTCAATGTAGAATTTAATTTTTTCATAAGACATTTCTCCTACTAAATTATTTTATCATCTTAAATACACATTTTTAGCAGAGCTACCAAAAGGCCAAAATTACTGAATTTAAATCAGTGTTTGCTGAAGTAGAAAAAATGGCAAATATAACTAATTGGCTTTAATATGCAACTATGGACACCTATGTAATCAGAGTAAACCATTCAACATTTGACTCTTTTTTAAAATGAGAAATGTATCTTTGCTAAAGCACAGAGNGTTACTTTCTTGATGATGTAATTTTTACAAATCAAACTTAGATATATGTTTGTGTTTCTCATTTCCTTTAACTTTAGAAATAATACTAAAGGGAAAATATTAATTATACATTTTTTAAAGATTTTATTTATTTATTTGACAGAGAGAGAGAGAGATCACAAGTAGGTAGAGAGGCAAGCAGAGGGAGAGGGGGAAGCAGGCTCCCTACTGAGCAAAGAGCCCGATGTGGGGCTCGATCCCAGGACCCTGAGATCATGACCTGAGTGGAAGGCAGAGGCTTCTGAGCCTCTGAGGCCACTGAGCCACCCAAGTGTCCTGTAAAATATTAATTATACATTTAAGAGCTTTTTAAATGTAACATCCTTAGTATAATTAATAGCATGCTTATATAAGAAAGTTAATAATAATTTCTTTGCACAAAATTGAGTCTTATTGTCATATTTGCAATATATAACTCTGTTAATAAAGCACATGATTTTGTTGAAATTATATTCCTCCACTGTTTTGAAAAATAATCTACTTTGAGGTATATCTACAGAGGATAAAATGAAGTTACTAATTGATTAATCACATATATCACATTAGGTAATTTTACCCCAAAGAAATATAATTGAACATTTGCTAGCTACTGAACACTGCTGTGTTGGAATGAAGGTATTTGAAGAGTTGTCAGTAAAGATATACCCTGCTTTTGAACATCAGATATACTACATAATTATGAAATCCGTAGTACAATTTGTTCAGTGTATTACAGATTCACTATATATTTAACTTTGTATTAGACAAAATTTCTGAACTATTTTATTTTATTTTATTTTTTGAACTTGATAAAGGAGACAGAAAAATATCACATGTCATATTATGTAAAGGCGTTTGCTTTATTTCATTAAATAAATTATAGGAAATATCTAGAGATTATTTGTGTTATTACTTGGTTATTATAACCAGAATATGCATTTAGAAATTCAGCCTATTAAAATATTTAGGGGGCTCCAGGGTGACTCAGTTAAGTGTCTGACTCCTGATCTTAGCTCAGGTCTTGATCTCGATTAAGATCTTGATCTCAGGGTTCTGAGTTCAAGCTCTGTGTTGGGCTCTGCGCTAGGTGTGGAGCCTACTTAAAGTAAACTAACTAAATAAACAAAATATTTGGGCAACATATTGTACACCTAACTATTGCTTAGTGCCTAGGTCTCAATAATGACATCTTTTACATGGAGAATCAAATTCTCCTCACCCACTGCTCATGGATAGGATGGCCTCCTGTTCAGTGGAGAGGAATAGGGATTTGGATCCAAAATGGAACTGGAATCCAGGATCTTTTATTTATCAGCCAAATGGCCTTACATAGGAGTAATCAGAACTGTGAGTTTCATTGTCCTCATAAGTATGTATCATAATGTCTCTATTATATGGTTGAGAGAATGAGGTCATGGGTATAAATTGTTCGGTAAAATGCTACCTAGCATATGAGAAATGCCCAGTAAATGATAGCTCTTCATTTCTCCAAAGGTTAGTGTAATTTCTTCATATACAAAGACGGCAACACTGACCCACTGTCAGAATCACTGTCACACTCTTAGTTGAGGACTCTTTCTGACAGAGGGCATGTGCCTTTACAGAATGGCTGGTCAATTAGAGTGTGTTTATGATTAGGCAACAAAAGCTAACTGCTCCTTGAGGAATTCAATTGGTCTCTCTCTCTCTCTTTTTTTTTTTTTTTGAGAGAGATTTTACTTATTTGACAGAGAAAGAGAGAGCATGTGAGTGAGCAGACAGAGAGAGAGAGAGCATGTGAGTGAGCATGAGCAGGGAGGGAAGGTTGGTGTGGGGGAGGGGTAGAGGGAGAGGGACATGCAGACTTCCTGCTGAGCAGGGAGCCTGACATAGGGCTCCACCTGGGGCTCCCAGGGCCCCAGCACCATGACCTGAGGAGAAGGTAGACGCTTAATCGACTGAGACACCCCAGGTGCCCCTGACCTTGGCCTCTTTATTATTGCTTATACATTATTGAATTATCTAGTCTTAAACTCAGGGAAGATTGACTGGCACATTAATTTATGTATTATAGGAATTTGCAGTGTGTTCTAGATATAATATGAAATCACATGGTACTAAATACACTTGAAAATGTGTATTTTACATGATATCAACTCAGAGAAAAAGAATTAGAAGATTAAATTTAGCAACTCAAATTGACAGACTTTGGTTACCTTCTTTGACCCAGGATGTAATTTAAGCCAAGTTAACTTTATACTCTGAAAAGTATGAACTCATTGTGCCTATCAAAGCATGTTCTTCAAGAAGAGAGAGGGCTACCTTTCCCCTATTTGAGAGAAGAGAGGAAAGGAAAATCAGAGAGTCTCTTGAGGTATGTGTGCAAGTTTGCTTCTGGCTAAAAGTTAATGATCAGTTGCCTCTGTTCTCAGCTCTGAGCCCAGAGAAAAGTGGAAAACTCCTGTTCTCTATTCAGGTAACTTTTAAATTATACAAATTGTACCCATGTTAAGCTATTCTTTAGATTATAGACATACGGGTTTTTTCATTTCTTTAATATCAACTGATTTCATGTTAATGAAATCAATGTTCTTAATGAAATCATTGTTCTTAATGAACAATAATCGAATCATTGTTCTTAATGAGAGAACAATGAAAAACTGTAAATGTTGACTAGTCCTTCTCTAAAGATTTTGCTTTTTGAGTTGTATGGAGTTAAGGCTAATGAGGTATTCTGTGCTCGCTTTAGGGAAATAGGATTTTTAAATGTTTTTCTAAAACTAACTTGTCATTCTTAAGCCTCTTGGCTGAAAGATGTATTAATCATAATTACTTAAAATAATATTGTATATAATATAGCCTGCCAAGTCTTCATTAGTAAGGAAGATTTTTAAAGTTTGTTTAACACTGACATTTTGAAAATAATGTAATCTTTAATCACTAAAATTTCATTTTTATTTGATATTATATAATAATGTCAAAGATAATCTAATTTTTCTTATTTTAAATCATTGCATTTTATAAATGTCTATATGTACTTTGCTGAAGAAAGTCTTAAAAATTGATTTTTTTTATGAGGCTTAGGTAATTTGTTCCCCAAATGTTTCGGATTGTGTTATGGCAAGATAAGAAGTTTTTGATAGTTACATTGCAGGTGATGCTATCTGTACAGTTTAGATGTAATTAAAGACATTGCTTACTAAATTTTATAGTTTTCAAAGTTGGTTTCTAAAAATAGACATATTTATTCTATACATTTACAAAATATTCATATTCTGCATTGAATTTCCAAGATAAGGAGGGATATTGCTGAAGCCACTAGAGCCACAAACTAGAACAGTTTATGTAGAGAGTCCTGTTTTTTTCTGGAGTGTCTGGCCATTGTTATCTTAATTCAGCAAGTATCCTAGGCCAAGAATACTTTATAGGTTGTATTGAAACTCAAGTGATAAAGATGAGTAAATATTAAAAGCTAAATTTTATTTTGGTACTTTTCCACTTACATTTCTTTTGAACTGCAATTAAATGTCTGTCAATGATCAGTGATTTTGTGGTTGAAATTTGGAGCTAGTAGGAACCTTGAAGAACATCATGTTATATACAAGGAGCTGAGTCCAGAGAGGGAAAGTAACAACTATTGGAAGAGCTGGGACTAAAACCAAAGTCTCTATTTACTGGGGGACAATGGAGTTAATGGTTTATCAGTCAGTGTTCCCACAGTTTTTGAATGATAAATATTTTATGCCTTAATACATTTTTATTTGGAGGTGTAGCTAAATAAGCACTGGCATTTAAGGTATAACTCTCTATTGATATTTTCCAGATTCACCTTTGGCTTTCCTAAAATTTGTGTGTCCACTTATTATAGTGCATATAGTCCCTTCTTTCTGTATATGGACTTGCTTAGGTATGTTTAAGTTCTCAAGTTTAGAGAAGAGAGTGTTGCCAATACTCAGTTTGATACACACTAAAACCATGCCTACATAATTTATAACTTAATGTTTAAGTGGCTATAATTTCACTAATTAAGGAAATATAGAAGTGAGTAAAATAAAAATATGGAAATAAATATGAATTATCTTCATTTAAATTTTGAAGCAGTCTGCATGCCATCCAGACATAAAACAATTATTTGACTTAAGATGATTTAACAAATTAAGTTTAATTAAGACAGTGTTTTTTTTTAAGTGGAGTGTGTATATATTTCTTATCGTGTTTTTAGTAGACTCGTCTATTCATCTTTTATTATTAGATATTCAGAACCAGGCTTGCACATATTAATATGTAGGTGCTATTCTAATTCACTGCGTCCATTGGGTAGTCACCTACTTTTCAGTTTTTCTTTGGGAATATGCAAACCAAGTTACCATCAAAAAGTCAGTCTCTGTTCCTTTAGCCCATTATCTGATGTACTCCATGAACTGCTGAAAAATCCACTTAGGCTTTTTGGCAGTTACCTATAGATAGCGCCTGTGTGCTTGTGCACGCACACACCAGATCTCTCTAAAAGAGGAACAGAGAGTACCAGTGCTTTCAATGCTGTAAAGCGTAGGTGTTGGAAAACCTAGCTCAAAGCCTCAGCATCACAGTTAACTTGCTTTGCAAATCATGGGTAAATCCCATAACATGTAAAAGCCTCTGTTAAGTGAGTTATAAATGGGGGGTAATAACAATAATAATAGTGTTCCTTCACTTGTTTAGTATGAGAATCATGTGAATTTATATAAAACTTTACCTGGTAGACTATAAATCCTTATTGAGCACTTCCTGGGGCTGCCATAACAAAGTACCATAGACTAGGTGGCTAAAAACAACAGAAATTTATTCTCTCACAGTTCTGGAGACCCGAAGTCTGAAATAAGAGCTTTGGCTCCTCTGTGCTTTCTTGGAAGCTTTTAGGAAAGGATCTGTCCTTTACTCTTCGGTCAGCTGACAGCCCCCAGGCTGTCTTCACATGACATTCTGTCCGTATTTCTATGTCTTCACCTGGCTGTCGTCTTAGAAGGACACCTGTCATACTGGATAAGGAGTCCGCCCTACACCAGCATAACCTTATCTTAACTATATCTGCATTGGCCCTATTTCCAGATAAGGTCACATTATGATGTATTGAAGGTTAGAACTTAAATGTACTTCTTTTTTTTAATTGAGGGACACAGTTCAACCCATAACAGTCTACTTGTGATCCTTCCCAAAGTCAGGGTCTTCCCATGTAAAAAATACATTCACCCAATCCCAATATCCTCTAAAGCCTTAACCTTTCTAGCATCAATTCTAAGTCCGAATTCTATGTAAATCAGTTAAAGAGTGGGACTTGGGGTATTTGCCCTCAGGGGCAAAATTCCTCTCCATCTGTGGACCTGTGAAGCCCAGAAAGTGAGTCATCTGCTTCCAAGATAAAACGGTAGGACAGATACAGAATAGACACTCCTCTTCAAAAAGGGAGAAATTGGAAGGAAAAAAGGGTCACTTGTCTAAAGCAAGTTTGCAACTTAGCAGAACAAGTTTCTGCTAAGTTTTAAGGCTTGAGAACAATTCTCTGTGGATACTTGCTCTGTCCTCTGTATCAGTTGGGGTTCTACAGAGAAACAAAACTGAAAGATTAATTTTAAGGACTTGGCTTATGCAATTACAGGGGCTGGCAAGTCTGAAATCTGCAGAGCAGGCTAGCAGACTGGAAATGCATGTGAGAGTTGATGTTTCAGTCTTGAGTTCAAAATTCATAGGGTCGCTCAGCAGGCTAGCAACTCAGGCAGGATTTCTGTGTTACAGTTTTGAGGCAGAATTCTTTCTTCTTTGGGAAACCTCAGTTTTTGCTCTTAAGGCCTTCAGATGATTGGATGAAGGCCACCATGTTGTGAAGGGTAATTTCCTTCACTTAAAGTCAATTACATCTACAAAATACTTTCACAGCAGTTATCTAGACTATTGTTTGACCCAACAACTGACACCATAGCCTAGCCAGGTTGATAAACAAAATTAACCATCACAGACAGGAAGTATAGGAGAGAGGATATGAAGAAGCTCTTTTTTTTTTCTTTTTTTGCAAAGTTTTTTGTTCTTTGTCTCCTCCCCCCCCACCCCCCAGCCCCCCACCAAAAAAAGTGTCCTGGGAATTTGGAAATTTTCTAGGGAAGCTAATAATTTCCACTTTCTATCTTTTGCTGCGTCAGCCTTCATTCCTTCTTTTATTACTTATTCTCAGAGTGATATAGGCTGCTTAGAAGTTCTTGGAGACCTGAATCCATGTATAATGCATTTTTCTCTCTCCCACCTAACCCAATAGTTCTGTTAAAATAGCTTTACATCATTACTGTTCTTTGTATAGCTGTGTATAATTTACACTATGCCTCTGCATCTTCTTCATGTTGAACTTGTCAGGCACAGGGCAGCCTCAGGGCCTTTGCATGTGCTCTTCCCTCTACCAAAAACTCTTCCTCCAGACAATTTTTTATCTTATATTTACACCTTCTTAGATCTTTGCTTACAGGTTGTTTTCTTAGTGAGGCTTTCTCTGTGAGGCATTTTCTGACTATGAGGTTTATAATTGCAGCACACTGCCCCCAGCTCTCCACATCTCCCTTTTAGGTTGCATTATACTCCAGAATAGTCATCATAGGGAATGCTTCACATCTCGTTTATTTGTTTCTTCTCTGATTCCTGCTTTCTTTTTACTGGAATATAAGCTCTGTAAGGACAAGAATTTTGGTATCTTTTGTTGATTGCTTATACCCAGTGCTTAGAATGGTGCCAAGCACATAGTATGTACATAATATAGTTATTGATTATATAATTAAATGTCTTAGTTACTTAAGTACTAATATACTATAATATGTGGTGTATATATATATATATATATATAGCATATATGCTTCCACATATATATACTATTTTATAAAGTTTTATGAGTTATCAGACTTTATATTGGCATCATACTGATTAATCCTTTGCCATATGCTTTATTGGAGCGGGCTCAAACATATAGCTTTAGCTCATTCATTTTAACTGTGTATATTCCATTCCATGAATATACATAATTTTTTTCTGTTTATCTTTTTTTTTCAAGTTTTTATTTAAAATCCAGTTAGTTAATATATGGTGCAATATTAGTTTCAGGTGTAGAAGTTAATGATTCATCACTTACATATAACACCCAGTGCTCATTACCAGTGCCCTCCTTAATCCCCATCACCCATTTAACCCTTACCTCCACCCACCTCTCCTCTGGTAATCATCAGTTCTCTGTAGTTAAGAGTCTATTTCCTGGTTTGCCTCTCTTTTCTCCCCCCCATGTTCATCTGTAGTGTTGCTTAAATTCCACATATGAGTGAAATCACGTACTCTGACTTATTTCACGTAGTATAATATTCTCTAGCTCCATCTATGTTGTTGCAAATGGCAAGATTTCATTTTTTTTATTGCTGAGTAATATTCCATTGAATATGTATACCACCTCTTCTTTATCCATTCACTGGTCATGGACAATTGGACTGTTTCCTACTGTTGATAATGTTGCTGTAAACATTGGGGTACATATGTCCCTTTGAATTAGTGTTTTTGTATCCTTTGGGTAAATACCTTGTAGTGAAATTGCTGCTTCATAGGATAGTTCTATTTTTAACCTTTTGAGGAACTTCCATACTGTTTTTCCAGAGTGGTTGTGCCAGTTTGCATTCCCACCAACAGTGCAAAGGTTGGTGCCCCTTTCCCCACGTCCTCAACAAAATCTGTTGTTTCCGTGCTGTTAATTTTAGCCATTCTGACAGGTGTAAGGTGATTTTATCTCATTGTAGTTTTGATTTGTATTTCCCTTATGATGAGTGATGTTGAGCATCTTTTCATGTGTCTGTTAGGCATCTGTGTCTTTGGAAGAATATGTGTTTATGTCTTCTGCCCATTTTTAAACTGGTTTATTTATTTTGGGGGTGTTCAGTTTAATAAGTTCCTTATAGATTTTGAATACTAACCCTTTATCAAATATGTCATTTGCAAATATCTTGTCCCATTTAGTAGGTTGCCTTTAAGTTTTGTTGATTGCTTCCTTTACCATGCAGAAGTTTTTTATTTTGATGAAGTCCCAATAGTTTATTTTTGCTTTTGTTTCCCTTGCCTCCAGAGACCTGTCTAGTAGGAAGTTGCTATGGCCAATGTCAAAGAGACTGCTGCCTGTGTACTCCTCTAGGATTGTGGTGGTTTCCTGGTTCACAATTAAGTTTTCATCCATTTTGAATTTATTTTTGTGTATGGTGTAAGAAAGTGGTTCAGTTTAATTCTTCTGCATGTTGCTGTCCAGTTTTCCCAACACCTTTTGCTGAAGAGACTGTCTTTTTTCCATTGGATATTCTTTCCTGCTTTGTCAAAGATTAGTTGACCATATAGCCATGGGTACATTTCTGAGTTTTCTATTCTGTTCCATTGATCTGTGTGTCTGTTTTTGTGCCAGTATCACACTGTCTTGGTCAGTACAGCTTTGTAATATAACTTCAAGTTTGGAATTGTGATGCTTACAGCTTTGCTTTGCTTTTTCAGGATTGTTATGGCTAATTGGAGTCTTTTGTGGTTCCATACACATTTTAGGATTGTTTGTTCTAGTTCTCTGAAAAATGCTTTTGGTATTTTGATAAGGATTACATTAAATGTATAGATTGCTTTGGGTAGTATAGACATTTTAACAAGAATATACATACTTTAGTTACCTATTCTTTTATTGATATACATTTAAATTGTTTCCAGTTTTTTTAAAACTCTTATTTTCATGTAGCTATAAGCATTCTTTACTTATCTTCTTGTGCAAAAGCATGTATATAGGAGATTGATGATTGTAAGATATGCACAACAGCAACAAGCAGTTTTCAACATGTAGGAGAGTTCTCACTGCTCCACATTCTGTGCTTGTGTGAGATCTACAGAAATCTAGATGTAAGCCGTGGACTAGCTTCATTTAATTTTTGTTGCAAAGTTCTGCCTGTGCCCTGGCTCCAGTGTAAAAAAAAATATTGTCCCAGGTGGTGAGGGGCAACAGTTTTATTTTTTCTTCCTTCATTCAGGGGTAATTGAGGGAATGGAAGACAGGTCTAGACCGGCATCTGGCTTACATCAGTGGGTAATTCTCTCATCCTTGATCTTGCATGGAACACTTATTCAAGTCCTCCTCTTTATTATATAGAGCATGAACTTTTTCTTCATTGACTTCTTCTGGCTCCAGATTCCAAGAGACTCATGTTTCAGTACCATGTGCTTCTGGTCAGTGGAGATATTTACCATTGTTGCCATTATTATTATTATTACTATTACCACTTCGGTTAGTTATTTACTTTGGTTTTCTCTTTTCGGATTTTATTTTTCATCATCATGTGCTTACAGCAGAGGGCTTATATACAAGTGCAAATTTACAGAAATACCTCTTTTTTATTTTTAAGGTATTAATTTTAATTTCAGTTAGTTAACATATTGTGTAATATTAGTTTCAGTAGTAGAACTTTGTGACTCATCACTTACGTACAACACCTAGTGCTCATCACAAGTGCCCTCCTTAATCCCCATCACCTATTTAAGCCATCCCCCCAGAACACCTCCGCTCCAGCAACCCTACAGAAATATCTTTATCTATTTGTTGACTTTTGACTTCAGTTGGATAGCAAACAATAAAGACTGAAGTGGTGGGCCGTTCTGTATCACCCATTGCAATAAAATAGACCTGCTTTATATTCTAATTGTTGTGGTTTGCAAAAATGAAATTATATAAAAATCAGAGCCTTGTTTGTATCCTTACCTAGAGGAAGGATGTGCCATCTCTGTACCAATATAGTTCTGCAGAAGTACTTTAGAGTAGCGCAAGGACTTTAATTCAAATACACTTTTGGATCTAGTCAGCTCTTTGAACCAAAGCTTTAATAAAGCTGCAGAATTCTGCACTCTAAAGTGTAAAAGAATTGACTCTGACTTTTGTAGACAGGAAGTTTCTTATTTCTATCACCTCTATCATAAAATAACTTACAAGGCTCTTATAAAACTTAGAATTTTTGAGCAGTGTAATAAGCATGTCAGGATGATTTTGCTACATACCACTCTCACGTATAACGAAGCTAACCTGTTGGATAGAATTTTTAGCATTTTATATCTGGATGTAGAAGGATATCTACCAAAAATGATGAGTTAGGTTTGGCATAATTAATACTGAGCTCTTCTTTCTGATAGTAATTGGCAAATAGATTCAGTTGTTTCTTAAGGCTTCTTCTGAAATATCCTGCTAATACCATGTCATCAACATAGAATAAATACTGAAATAAGAATCCCAGCATGTTGAACAAAATTAAACCTAATTCAGTAAAGGGATGCACTGTTATTTATAGACTAGACAAGTTACCAGTGAATTTTTTTTTTTTGATCCACTGGTAGTCCTTTGTATTTTTTAGCAATAAAACATTTTATATTAATATTTAATTAATATTTTTTTCTCCTTAGCTTGGGTTAAAATTATGGAAATAGTGAATATACCCTAGGAAGACATCAGCAACAATGAAAAAATTTATAACATCCATTTCTTATCATAACACTGAATTTAATATTGGAAACACTTTTTAAAGATGCAACTGTATTTTTCATTCTGTCTGTTAGTTCTTTCAAGTGACTTTAGTCTCTATTGGACTTTGCTGTGACATTTTCTGGGGCATCATTGTTAACTATCAGAAAGAGGAAGTCAGCTTTATCTTTTAGTTCTCCAAGTGTACCAAGAACCTGTGCAAAATATACTTTATTTCTTTTTTCTTTTTTCTTTTTGAATAGGCTCCCTGCCCAGTGTGGGGCTTGAATGCATGACTCTGAGATCAAGGGTCACATGTTGGGGTGCCTAGGTGGCTCAGTTGGTTAAGTGTCTGCCTCAGCTCAGGTCATTATCCCAGGGTCCTGGGATCAAGCCCCGCATCAGGCTCCCAGCTAAGTGGGGAATCTGCTTCTCCCTCTCCTGCTTCCCCTGCTTGTGGTCTCTCTCTCTCTCTCTCTCTCTCTCTCTCTCTCTCTCTCTCTCTCTTTGTCAAATAAATAAATAAAATCTTAAAAAAAAAAGAGTCACATGCTCTACTGACTGAGCTAGCCAGGCACCCCCCAAATATTCTTTTTGGATTATTCTCTTTTCTTTTCACTTGACTATTCATTGATCAGTAAAGACTAAAGCAAAATATATTTCTAATCTCCTCAGGCTGGTTTGATTATACTTCCTAATACAATGGTTATTACCATAGACTGTTTTTTCTCAGCTAGGGTTTGATGAGAACATTACAACTTAATGCCATAAGTCTTAGAATGGATTGACTTAACTTACCTCCTTTGTATTGAGATGTATAATGTTCATGTAACATACTTGGGACAATTGAGGAAATTAGTCACTCAAGTCATTTCTGTATTTGCTGGTTCAGATCATTGCAGTTGAGAAAAGCTCCACAGCTTTTTTGTAATACCACAGAGTGTTACAATTTTCTACCTTTTCTTGTTGTTATCTCCCAAAGAATTATATACTGTGTGAATGCATGGGCTGAATCTTGCTCTACTATTGTGCCCCTAATTTTAGTCTATTGAATTCTTTCCACGTAGGAGTTGTTTGATAAATATTTATGAATTAAATGTTAGAATAAAGGAAGCTTCTTTTGGCAGAATTTTGATGGTAGAACTGTTTAAGGTGACCATTAATGAACATCACAGTGTCCAAGGAAGAATATGTGGGCCTAAGTCACATATGAGATAGTGTTAGTGTTTGATAGGCCCAAAGAGGTGGGGAGAATGGTGGTAATCTGAGATTATAATTGTCTCAGAAAGTGGTAAAACTGATCCTCGGTCTCAGGTCATTTTACTCATGACTGAGATAGTCTGGATCAGCAAGAATGAAGATGGACCATGGCCATGTGTTCCTTCTTAGCAGCAGGCCAGCTTAGGTCCCTTTATAGGGTAATGACAGGGGTCACAGGAACAGCAAGAAAGAAGGGTCTCAAATGCACAAATGGTTTTTAAGTATTTGCTTGTTTCATATTTGCTATTGTTCCATTGGCCAGTGTTACAGACCAAATGTTTTTGGGTCCTCCCCCCAAATCTATTTGTTGAAGTCCTAATCCCCAGTGTAATGGTATTTGGAGATGGGGCCTTTGGGAGGTAACTAGGTTATGAGAGTGGAGGACAAGATCTGATGGAATGGTTGCACTTGTATGAAGAGACACCAGAAAGCTTGATATCTTTCTGTCTGCACATAGGCATCAAGAAAACGCCATGTGAGCACACAGAAGGTGGCTTTCTGCAAGCCAGGAAAAAGGTTTTCACCAGAATTTGAGCATGCTGGCACCCTGATCTTGGACTTCCAGTGTCTAGAAGTGTGAAAAATTACTTTCTGCTGTTTAAGCCACCCAGTCTATGGTATTTTGTTAGGACGGCCCACACAGACTACTACATGCACAGTAAGTCACATGGCCAAGCCCAGAGTAAGTGTGAAAGGGAATGTTTCAGAGAGGTGGCTACAGGGATGGGAATAACTTCTAGCCAATTTTTCATTATTACCATATTTATGTCATGGTCTTTAAATAAATATGAGGCATGATATAATAAAATTTAGGTATCATGAATTAATAAATTATGATTTTTTGGATATAAAACATTTTTTTAAAAAACTCTAAAAGCAACCCTTTAGAAAGAAATGACCTGGAGTCAGATATCCTGATATCATTCAGTGCTTCTCTGTCATGCACTTACTTATGAAGTATACTTCAGGACTATGATGTGTTTTACTAGTTTTGCAGTCTGTTTCATACTTTCCGGTGGATATATACATGAGACCAAATGACAGTGCAGGCTATGTATTCATTAAATCCACCCTCACATAATCTGTTCAAAATTTAAAATTTCTATGATTTCATTGCCAATTGACCTTGAGGCAAATTGTCAAGAAATTTATGAGGGGAACAGCATGAATATGTGTTCTCAAGTGTCTCTTGGGTAAAATATGACTCATGGCTTTCTTGCTTCTGAAATGATTAAGCCTCAAACCTGAAGTTGACAGCCGAGTCATTGTACAGATTGATGTTCTCAATGACTAACATTTGACAGAGTTTGCTTCTGATTTATTATGCTTCTAGGTAAAAAACAACTTACCTCATTTTTTAGTATTTTGACTATGTGCTTTCACTAATTGGATGAAAAATTCAATTTCTTTTATATTGAGGACATGTGCATTTTGAATACACTATTTTAAATTAAAAATTTATTTTTAAAAAAGTATAGTTGCAGTATGTTTTTAAGTATACTGATGTGGTCCTGCTCTTTTCTTTTTTGATGGCAAGTCGCTCCTGATTTTTTTTTAAACATGTACCTGACAGTAAACCTTATACTTATATAAAAATCCATTTACTAATTATTGGATTTTTGTTACAATTATCTATTCGAGCGCAGCAAATGTACTTGAAAAACAATCATACACAATTAGGTACAGCCCTCACTACTGGAGCTTATAATTTCTGGAAAACAGAAAACTAAGAAATTACTTTTCTCTTTTTTCTCAGGAGTATTTTCAACTATTATAATGTTATAAATTTATTTATTTATTTATTTATTAAAGATTTTATTTATTTATTTGACACAGAGAGAGAGATTACAAGTAGGCAGAGAGGCAGGGAGAGGAGGAAGCAGGCTCCCCGCTGAGCAGAGAGCCCGATGTGGGCCTCGATCCCAGGACGCTGAGATCATGACCTGAGCCGAAAGCAGAGGCCTCAACCCACTGAGCCACCCAGGCGCCCTAAATTTATTTTTTTTAAGAATTAAAGTATGTAACCTTGAAAAGGAAACAAAATGCAGGAAATGGAGGGAGAGAAAGTAATATACAATTCCTTCCTGCGGTATTTTCATATACCAAGAAGATAAAATAACATTACTACTATTACGATTTTATTTATCATATAAACCTACTTGATAAATACAAAAGGTTTTAAGTAATATATACATAAATTAGAATGAATATTAATATAGTGGATATCCAGAAACCTGCCATTCAACTGAAGAATTTACAAGAAACATCCCTTGAAATGACTATTCTCCCGTTTCATCCCCAACCTGCTCCTAAAGGAAGTAACTATTATTCTAAGTTTTTTTTTTTTTTTAAGAGAGAGAGACTAAGAGGAAGGGGAGAAGGAGAGGGAGAGAAAGTATCTTAAGTAGGCTCCACACCCAGCCCAGAGCCCACGGCGGGACTCAATCTCATGACCCTGAGATATATGACCTGAGCCAAAATCAAGAGTCAGATACTTAATTTTTTAATCCACTGAACCACCCAGGCACCCCAGAGGTAGCTGTTATTCTAAACTTTGTATTGATCCACTCCTTTCGTGTGTGTGTTTCTCAGTTTTACTGAGATATAACATTGTGTAAATGAAAGATGTACGATGTGATGATTTGATACATTTATAAATGGTAAAATGATTACCACAATAAGGGTTGTTTATACTTCCACCACCGTATGTAATTCCCATTTTTATTATGTGGTGAGAATACTTAAGATCTTTTCTCTTAGTAACTCTGAAGTTTATAATGAAGTTTTGTTAACTGTACTCACTGTGTATATATTAGATCCCCAGAACTTATTAATCTTATCCCTGGATGTTAGTACTTCTATTTAACATCTCCCCAGTTCCCCCACCCTTCAACCCTTAGCAGCCACCATTCTACTCTCTGTTTCTATGAGTTCTATGTTTTTAGATTCTACATATGCGAGATTATATAGTATTTCTTTTTCTCTGATTTATTTCACTTAGCATAATGTCCTCGAAGCCCATCCATGTCATAAATGGCAGAATTTCCTTCTTTTTTGACTGAATAGTATTCCATTATGTGTGTATGTATTTGTGTATGTACATGTGTGTGTGTATATATATATATATTTGTGTGTGTATGCATATATATATACCCATACACATTTATATGTATACCTCACATTTTCTTTATCCATTCAACCAACAGCAGACACTTAGGTTGTTTCCATATCTTGGCTATTGTGAGTAATTCTGCAATGAATATGGGGGTGCAGGTATCTCCTTGAGATAGTGATTTTATTTCCTTTGGATATATACGCAGAATTGGTACTGCTGGATCTATGATAATTCTATTTTTAATTTTTGAGGAATTTCTTTGCTCTTTCCCATAGTTGCCATAAGGTTCCCTTTTCTCTACATCTTTGCTAACACTTGTTATCTCTTGTCTTGTTAATAATAGGCCTCTTATATCTTGGCTATTATAAATAATGCTGCAATAAACATAAGGGTGCATTTATCTTTTGAATTATTGTTTTCTGTTTCTTTGTTTTCTTTGGGCAAATACCCAGTAGTGGAATTACTGGATCATATGGTGATTCTATTTTTAATCTTTTGAGGAACTTCCATACTGTTTTCCAGAGTGGCTGCATCAGTGTGCAGCCAACAATGCAAGAAGGTTTCCTTTCTCCACATCCTCTCAAAAATTTTTCCTTGTGTTTTTCATTTTAGCCATTCTGATATTTTCCCCAACATTTTGAAAGCATTTGGGAAGGATTGCCATTAGTTCTTTTTTAAATATTTGTTAGAATTTACCACTCAGTGAATTTGGTCCTGGACTTTTCTTTGTTGGGAGGTTTTTTATTACTGATTCAATTGCCTTACTTGTTTTTAGTCTGTTCATATTTCTCTTTCTTCAAGATTCAGTCTTAGTAGGTTGTATGTTTCTAGGAATGTATCTGTTTCTTCCAGGTTATCCAATTTGTTGGCATATAATTTTTCATAGTGGCCATTGTATTTCCATGATATCAGTGGTAATGTCTCCACTTTCATTTCTGATCTAATTTATTTGAACGTTCTTTTTCCTATCTTAGTCAGCCAAAGATTTGGCAGTTTTGTTTATCTTTTCAAATAAACCAGCTCTTAGTTTCATTGATCTTTTCTAACTTTTTTCTGGTCTCTAACTTATTTCTGCTCTAATCTTTGTTACTTCTTTCCTTAAGCTAAGTTTGAGCTTACTTTGTTCTACTACTAGTTCCTTGAGGTTCAAAGTTAGTTTATTTGAGATCTTTCTTTTCTCTCAATGTAACCTTAATGTAAATGTTTATCACTATAAACTTCCCTCTTGGAATTACTTTTGTTACTTCCCATAAGTTTTGCCATGTTGTATTTCTCTTGTAATTTGTTGTAATTTTGTAAATTTCTTGTAATTTGTAAATTGTTGTATTTCCATTTGCTCTTGTTTCAAGATAATTTTTTATTTCTTCTTTGACTCATTGATTATTCAGGAATATATTGTTTAATTTCCACATATTGGTGAACTTCCCATTTTTTTCCAGTTATTGATTTCTAGTTTAATTCAATTATGGGGGAAAAGATACTGCTATGATTAAAGTCTTAAATTTTCTAGTACTTCTTTTGTGATCTAATTTATGATCTACTGTAGAAAATGTTCTCTGTGCAATTGAGAAGAATGTGCATTCTGTTGCTGTTGGATGGAATGCTCTGTATATGCTGTTTGGTCTATTTAGACTAAAGTATATTTCAAGTACAATGTTTCCTGATTAATCTATCCATTGTTGAAAGTTGGGTATTTGAATCAACTAATGTTATTGTATTGTTGTCTTTTTCTTCTCTTCAGTTTTGTTAGAATTTGCTTACTACAGTTAGGTGCCCTTTAACCTCATTTCTCGCTAACAGGATCATGATGTCATGCTGTCTCATTTCTGGGACATACCTACTGATATATTTTCTTGTCATCTGTTAACATTCCCAATCCCACCCTGCCCCAGTCTAACCCAGGAATGGATCCCATTCATATTTCAAGACTCAGCTCACTCCATATAAATATGTGCTTTTGAGATAGTTCCTTAACTTATCACTGCATAGTCTCGGCTTTCCTCATCTTTCGCCATAGAAATGCGAATTTCCCCATTTAATGATGTTTATCATACTATGTTGTAATCATCTACTTCATAATTTACTTCCTAGACTGAGTTATTTCATAGGTCAGAGACAATGTTTTGTGTTAGTCATCTTTATATCTTTAATGTTTGGAATAAAATGAGATACCAGTAATGTTAAGTGAGTGAATGGATGAATGAACACTGGAAATAAGAAGATGTGAAAACACAGTGTTCTATCTTGATTATGTCATAAGGGTAGAATTAGAATGAAGGAAGAAGCTTATTCCTTATTCCTTACCTTCAGGACTAAGAACTCAAGATGGAAATTCATTGCTACTTTAATTATCATCTCAGAGAGGGGCAAGATCTGTAATTGAAGACCAGCACAGTTATACTCTGTGAGCTGTAGAACTTAGCCATGTTTATCATTTTTACTATCCCCATGTGTTTTTCCACAGGCAGGGATGATTCATTATAACCTGAAAAAGAAAGGGGGCTTTTGCCTAACATAGGACCATCAAGAAAAGAAAGGTTTAGGGAGACTATCGCACTTTGCAGTCAGACTGCAAGAGAAGAACTCTTAGAGAGAACAGAGAGGCAACAGACAAGATTAGTAAACAGGCTGAGTCCTGGGACCCACAGCCAAGAAAGAATAAAGCAGGGGGTAAGTGAATTGATCCTTAGAGGTTCCAAGAACCCAGGGGCTGAGTGTCACGGGAAATGAGGGGCATTTTCCAATATAATGTTTTCCAGATAATGATTAACCAGATTTGAAAAACAACTTTAAACTTCATAGGGATTTTATCTAGTCTTATGTCTCTTAGGCTGAAGATGAATTATCTTGATTGTTATTATGTTTTGAATTGAGAAGTCAGGAAGAAGATACTTCAGCTTCTACTTTTTAGAAGTGAAACAGAAATTCCTCCACATTTTCCCTTCCCTGGCTACTTTTTTTGCAAACGCTTTTTTTATTTACCCCATCCCTGGATGATGAATTTCTATCATAATACCTTGTTTATTTTCCTTATATAAGGTATCAAATGTAATCATCTTGTTTATATTTATAACTTTCTTTTTGTACCTCCCTCCACTAAAATACACATCCATGGGTGGGAATTCATTTTGTTCAGCACTGTAACCACTGTACTTGGCACATAGTAGGCTTTCAGTTGATATTTGTTGAATATTAACTGAATATGCAGTCAGTTTGTTATTAATAACACCAGTTCTTCTGACTCTTCACCCTTTTTGCTTTTTCATAAGGGCCTTGGATTCTCTGAAAAGTCTTCCCACCAAATATTCCTGGGAATCACATGAAATCAGACAGAGATCAAGTGAGCTTTGCCATTACTCTTTCTCACCTTTGTTAATACCCTCAGTGGAAACAACAACAACAAAAACAAAACATTGCCTATGGAAAAGACCTTATCTTCTGATGCTCCAAAAGTAATTGATTACCTAGGACCTGATGCTGGGATGCAGGCAGTAATGGCAAAAATGACCCCCATACAAATCTATACCACACTTTATCTTCTGAATCTTAAAACATCAGTGTGTACAGAGCTTCAAAGTCTTGGGGAAATGTTCTAATGGACTTTCTGTCCATTAGAATCTGCAGACTGGACAGCATGGGTACCATGCCATCCATCTTGTGTACTGTTTTATTTGACTCTCTTGAGTGGGCCTCCATGCACTCTTTTCTCAGCCACATAGCAAGAGTAAACAACAACAATGATAAGACAAAATAGTCAGTTCATCCAAATGGATTCCTAGAATCATCTTCAGTTCACTAGCTCTCTGAGCGTAGTTTGGAACCTCCATTTTACCTCTATTAGAACAATCCTATGTATAAACATACTGTTCTCCTTTGAGTCTAGAAGCCTCCATCTCTCACTACAAACATTTTCTTAAAAATAAAACTGCTTCAAAAATTGTAGAAAAATTGTTGATAATATTTTTCTAACCAAGTTATCTGCTATAATAATCTCCCTGTTTATCAAGAGATGCACACAAATTAGGGAAAGGTGTAAGCATGGTGGGGAATGAGGAGGGATGAAGAGTGGTTCTCATTTTGCAGCCCCCTTTTAAGTTCAAGTATTATTGAACATAATATTTCAAATAGTGATTCAACCTATAGTATGGGGGTCTCTGTTACTGGTTCTTTTGAAAGAGTCGCCTCTAGGCATAGATGGCATTAGTGACATTCACTTTACTTTTTCTTAGGTCTCTAAGGGACATGGCATAGTCAGTCTGAACTACCCTCAAAATAGGGCTAGATTCAAAGGTATATTTATTTCCATCACTTGGAGGGGCCAGCTGAGAGCCAAGTGGTCCTAGACTCCATGAATCCCCTGATGCAGCTTTATTCCCCAAGATCCTTGGTAATGAATTTTACATGTTTGACCCCCCCAAGGAACTGGGTGAAACTAGAAATTCTAAGTAGTTTGACTAGAATTTGACTGGCTTTTAAAACGTTTTCTGTGAGACCAGTATTTACTTTCATTTAGTTCTGTATGAATCCTCTACTCCATTTACTGAAATAAATTTATCTGTTTAAACTAAATCCATTGAGTAATTTTGTCATTATCTGGAGACAATGATTCTGGCCCTAATGTCTATTTTAGGCTTGTATGAGTAACAAACTCCATGTTAGGATTATTCTATTATTACTAAGTGCTAGTTTATATAATTGAATGTACATAAATTTCTTCATTCTAAAGAGCTAGAAGAAGTGAAGTACTATTAAAAAAAATAGTCTCAAGTTTTATATATCCTGGAATGAAGTTATTTACTCAGTCTGAGGTTACTATGGTAGGTACTATAGAGAATATAAATATGATTTATTCATGGTTCATGGTCTCAAGATACAGTCCAGGATGGGAGATAGACATGAATAATTTCAAAAATAAAATATGGTATGGTATAATCAAATAGCTTTGAGAGTTTAGAGAAAGTAGATTTTCCTTTCTCATAAATTATTAGACAGACTTTCATGATTTTATATTAAAAGGCATCGTTTATTTGTGTGGAAAGATGGGTGTTATTTCTTATTGTGACAATGTAGGAGGGTTGGGTAAATGAAGGGATGGTAGATATCTTGGGGAAAAAAATAAACACTTCCTGCACTGAAACAAGTCTGAGCTTTTTGTCCTATAACAAAAACAAATTGAAATGCATATTAATATAGTGAAGACTTTGAGAAATTCTTAAATAAATACACCATTTAGCAGAGAATTCCTCAAATCCACTTGATTACTTATATCCAGGTAATGTCTATAAACATCCTATGGGACAGTTGTTTCCTGATAGAGTATTATGCAACTTAAAACATGGAGAATGGTAAAAATGAGCAAGAAAGATTTAGTATAGTCAAATTTTGCAATGCCTTCAAGACTCTGCGGTGCTACTGAAGTTTTGGGGTGATGGAATAACCCAATCTGAGCGTACTGTTGGGAGGTTAATCCTGCTAAGTGCATCAAAGGGAGGCTAGATGTGTGAAGAGGTATGGGAGGCAAGCATGGGATACCGAAGGTGAGACAGTTCCTTAGGGGACAGTGTGAGATGAACAGGGGTGTGAACCATGGGGACCAAAAGAGAAATGGAAAGAAAGATGCATTCAAGAGCTATTAAAGAAAATTACGCATGCAGAAGAAAGGATTTAGGGTTTTCAGCCTAGGAACTGTTAATACAAGTATCAGACTTATGGGAATTTAACATTTCAGTGGGGTATCTTTTTGAAATGTGTACGAAATATTAAGAAATAAAGAATTGTAACTTAGGAAAAGCATTGCTACAAAGGATAGAGAATTGGAAAACACCACGTATAAAAGTGGTAACTGAATTTATAGAGGTAGACAATATTATGAAGATTAGGTAAAGGGAAGAGAGAATCAACAATATAGCCTTTATGAGAACCCACATATGTTGGACCTAAAGAGGAAAACTGGGCATAGAAGGAGGTATAGTGAGATAGAAGCCAAAGTCTCAAGTACAAAATACAATTAAATATTGTTAAATACCATAGAAAATTCTAATGAGATGAGCCACAGTAGTTTTGGAGATTAGGAAATCATAGCTCATTTTCAAGAGAAAGTTTATTCAGTGAACCTTGCAAATGAAAGTTTCAAAGCAAAGAATTATAAGTAGGTGGTAAGAAAGTAGAGGTTAAAAGGAAAGATGGGCCTTGCATGAAGTTTTGAAGTGATGATGAGAGAAATATAATGACAGCACAGGAAAAAACAGTAACTAGAGAAGGTCGTGCTTTCCTATTCTCTTTTTTTTAAAGATTTTATTTTTTTATTTGAGAGAAAGAGTGAGAGCAAGAGAGCAAACCCAAGAAGGTGGATGGGGGGGCATAGGGAGGGGCAGAGGGAGACTCCCCGCTGAGCAGGGAGCCCAATGCCTGGCTCATCGCAGGACCCTGGAATCATAACCTGAGCCTAAGGCAGACACTTAACCGACTGAGTCACCCAGGTGTCCCACTTTCCTGTCCTTTTTAGGCCTCAGGAGATAAACACATTTTGTAGGCTAAAGGAAAGAACCAGAAAAGACTAATATATTAAACATTCAAAATAAAGTGTGAAAATTACTGGGGTCAAATCCCTTAGAGAGGCAAAAGAGACTTCATTAACACTGATAAGTAAATGAATTCACATGAACAGAACAGAACAGAACAAACAGGAACAGGACAGAACAGAACAGGAAGGAAAATTTGTTTGCGGTGGGGGAAAAGCTAAGAATCCCCTTTCTGCTGTTCCCAGGTTTGGAAAGTTCTAGTGAGAAAGGGTTGCAGCTCACAGCTCCTACCCTGACTGCTTGTCATGCTGTCAGTCAGACTGGCATGTGTGGGACTGGCAAACAAAAAGTCAAAGAAAGCTTAGTGCTCTATGGTGAAGCAGGAAGGAGTGTAAAGGAAGCCTCAGGGCAAGGCAGTGAGAGCTCTTCCCTGGCCTGGGCAAAGTCAGAACAAATTATGAGTGAATTACCTAGAATAGAATGGGATCCAGGGAGGCAGAGGAGTCTCTGCTCTGAGAAGATGGGTAGATGCCAGGATCTATGAGAGAAGGACAAGGTGGAAATAAAATTAAACTAATAAAATGATTAAAAGGTAGAGAAATTAAATTAGGATTACATTGTTTGGAATTATCAATATCTTCCCTGGTCAGGTGGCACCGAAACCTGAGAGGGGAAGCCTCCTGGCCTTCAGGAGAAAGTTAAGGGGGGGTGGAGGGAACCGATACAATGTGCGAAGACGAAAAGTTTCTAATAATTTTGTTACTTCTAACTTGGTGTGGTGCAAGTATGTCATCTGTTCTCAGAGGACTGCCTTTGTTTCTGTATTTTTGTGGGACTCACAGTCTTGACTGGTACTGCAAGGACAGGAAAAAGGGAATGAGCCGATTTTCTTTTCTCTGCATTTGGGATGATGCTTCTTTCTGGTGACCTTCCAGAAGAGACAAGCATGATCGAACCAATTGATTTATTTTCAGCAGCTCCTGGAGCTCTCATCTAGGTTATATTTAACTTTGGGTTCATTTTTGTTCCAGTCAGCACCAACTTCATTATCAGTGTTCAGTGCTTATCACATAACAATAACATCAGGTTCTAAATAGGAGGGCTTGAAATTGTGAATTCTGGGGAGCTTCACAGTGAGGCTTCCTTAGAGAAGATCTTCATAATGAATCTTGAGAATGTCATAAAATGGGGTGAAAGTAATCACTTTCAGTTCTGCCTCCTATTTCAGCTAGGTTTTATTGATCTTTTGTAAGAAATGACTGCAGTTAACGGTCCCTACTGATGTCAGTGTCATAAAATTTATATAAAAGTTTGACAAGAGGAATACCTTTTGGTGTTTGTAAATAGTCAATTCTTATGCATTATTAATGGTATCTTTTGTGACTATTTAAAATTCTATCGAACATGATATTTTTACTGAACAATATATGATGACATGATTCCTGTTTGGTAGTTGTATAGTATATTTAAGGATATAGAAATTGGGCAAATATGGGAACTAAAAATATATAGTGTATGAGTTGAAATATTACATAGTTCTTTAAAATACTTTGAATATACTATGTACAAGGTGCTGTTTTCATTCTGTCCTGAAAAAATACCTTCATGTGATTTATTTGCAACATTGAGCCAAATTGTCCCGATTTTATGGGAACATACTCTGTTAAAGAACATGGAAATATGCTTTGCTCTTTTAACCTTCATAATGAAAAACCATTCAAACACATACTAGGTCCTCTGAGGATCTCATATAATAGTTTTTATGGAATTTAAGTTGTGGTATGGGAATTGGATAAAGTTCCAAGCACACTTAAAGAGCCAATACTTGGTCTTTGGGAGAGTCTTATATTTAAGCACACTGCCCAGTCCCCTTTTGTAATGGAATTCTGTCAGAAGATTCTTTCAAAAGAACTTTTCTCATTCAGCCCATAGTTTTTAGAATCTTGGAAAACTTGCTCAAAAAATGTCTATCTGTTCATTACTTATTTTTGAATGGCGGTAGCATTTTTCCAGAGAAGGAAAGAAATTTGTATTTCACAGGCTAAGAAAGTCTATAAAATAGAACTATTTTAGTGTCATAGAATCAAATAGAAACTGAAAGGGACCTCAGAGAATGCTTAATCCTGCTATCTTTTTACAAATAAGGAAACTAAGAGCCAGTGTGAATGCCACTTGCTCAAAGGGTGACAGTACTTTAGTGACATTTATTGTGATGTATGTATTTGAATTTTCCAGTGTTACATCTCTGTATGTCACATAAAGCAAGATGCAGTATATAAGAGTCATTTTAATCACTTGGTCATTTAAATGTCCAACAAACACTATTCCCTTCTATTTAGGCTTATAGTACATTTTATAATATAACTCTTTAAAAATATTTTATTCTGGTTAGTGTAAGTAACACTCTCAGTTCTTCGTTAAGCTATGTCTCTCTAAATACACTTAATTATAAACAATTTAAGTTTACTAAACCTTCTAACACTATTCATATCTTCTCTACCCTTACTCTCAACTTTTTTTTTTTGACTGAAAGAATTTACTGGTGTCTGACATAAGCCTGTTAAAGATTTTAAGAAAAGGTACTAAGGCTACACCCTTGGTTTGGTCTTTTCCTCTGCTTTTGTGACCTTTCAATTCAGTTTTTGCATTGAGAAGGTGTCTTAATTTGAGATTCTTTTGCCAGGCTAAAAAGGGGCAAGTGTGTCTCACAACCTGCAAGTCCCAGTAATACAGGGACTGTCCCTTTTCCTTTTCATCCCTGCTTGCAAACAGATAAAATCTATTAATGACCTCAGTGCCTCTGCTAGTGTTTATTCAATGTAACTAATTAAAATCAGCTCATGCTACCAACATTCTTTATCCAAATCTCTTGTCCCAAAACCCCAACTTCATTGTGTGCATTTTCCACCTTCTAAGATATCACAGACAAATCGTTTTACCAAATATTTTGTCTCTGCCTAACAGAAGATGTTATTTTTCTCATCTCTTCTAACAGAGTCCTCTCAACCATCTGCCCATCCCTGAGCCACTGCCACACATGCTAGGATTTGGTTTTATACACACCACCTCAGATTTTATTGTTCTGTCAAACAACTCTAATATCTTAAGGCTTACAATAGACATCATTTCTTATTCATGCTACTTGGATATATGGGTCAACGATAGCTCTGGCTGGCTCTTGGCTGAACTTCAAACAATCTCATTTTCATAGATCTAGGGACATATTTTCATATTAGGAGGTAAGAACTATAGGTATAGAGTCAAAACATGCAAACATACTTTAAAATGACTCTTGGATATGGCCTAAACTTTATTGATTTATATCCCATTGACAAAGCATGTCTAAAGTTAGTGGGAAGGGAATGTATTTTGCCTGCAAGAAGCATGGCAAAAGATGGGAAGACCAGGACACATATTTATGAATAAAAAAATATAATTGTCAATGTAATTCACTCATAAATATATAGCAGAAGAAACAACTGACAACTTGATTAGTTTCCTAAGAGTTCCACAGCCCTTTCCTTCTAAATTTTATCATCTTGACTACTGATACCATTTCCCTGAATCCACTGGATGGTTAATTTTCTGTGGGCTCTAACTTTTGTTTCCTCTCCTGTTTTGGCAATTACCAACCCAGTGTCTCCTGAAGTCCCTGGGGAAGAACGCAGCTGAAATGGAGGGAAGGCAAAAATCCTAGGCAAGTGACCATAAGCAAAGCAAGGATTGGAACACACAAAATCTAGTAGGGTGGAGAAAGGGCAGCAACATGAACACTGCCAGCGGTCCATGATTGCAGAGTAGCATGAAGATGGTAGGAAGTGTGCAGTTCTTAACCCTGTGAGAGCTTTGTCCTAGAGTGAAATCACTGCTGCAAACAGACTCAAAAACAGATGCTCAACATGATTGAATTTCAGTTTTATTTTCTGCAAAATGGAGACAATAGCTATTAAATACAATGGAAAAAATACATGTCAGAGTGTCAGGTGTCTTAATCAGTGATGTTTACTTGTAATTTAAGAGGCAACAATAAATGTTATTTATATGGGTAATTGGTAATCAGCAAGTGTAATTTACATCTAAATTGATGCATGGAGACCATCTCTGGGTATCTTCTTTACAACTTAGAGAAAAGTCTCATAATTTCATTTAGGTAAAAACAAAAACAATATAAAACAAGACAAAAGGAAACAAAAATGGAGGTAAGATCTTTAAAAATATAGCTTTCAATTTCACTGTACTACTTACAATAACTATGTTTGAATTGGTTGTAGATGAATTAACCTATTTTTCAAAGCAGACATAAACCCCAAAATTAGGGCAAATAATTATATGTGTAAGATTAAGGTGTTTTATATATTAAGATATTATAATAAGTGTTATTCCAAATTAGTACAATTTTTAAAAATACCTTTTTTTTCCCCTACAAACCTCACCCTGAGACTATGGCCTATGTATTTTTTTTTTAAGTAAGCTCCATGCCCAGCATGGAGCCCAGTGGGGGACTTGGACTCAGGACTCTGAGATCTAAACCTGAGCTGAGATCAAGAGTCGGATGCTTAACTGACTGAGCCGCTCAGGCACCCTGTATGTATTTTTTTAAATGCATCTCTTTTGTCACATGTTTTGAATTTTGCTGTCATACAAGTTTATGTCATTCTTTTTTCACTGAACATTATGTAATATTTCCCATGTTACTACATAATTTTCATAATTATCATTTAATGTATGTATAACAGTCTGTCAAGTGAATGACAGTAATATATTCAACCACTTCCCAAGTTTGCACATTAGGTTGTATTTAGTTTCCCCATACTATAAACATGATTATTCAAGGGAGAGAGGAGGCAGGGGTTTTAGAATCTTGAAACTATGCTGACAAGGCATCAGGTGACAAAGAGATATGTTGTAGATGGAACTAAATATGTTCAGGATTCTAAAAAGATCAGTGTTTCATAGGAAGCTTCAGCCACCTGGTGGGCAGAGGAGTCAGTAGACCAGGGGAGCTTATCTTGGTGAAATGAAAGACCATATTACTTCGTGCCTCTGTCCAGGTGGATTCACTTTGCTTTGGCACTCTTTCTTAATCCTGCCCCCAGTGTTATTGTATTTTAATGAAACTTCTAGGGGATTCTAGCATATTTCTGAATCTCATAATTGGTAGCTTGAGATCTTACGGATTTTTTTCTTTAGTTGATTTTGAAACAGCCTTTTTAATAGAAAAGTGAGAAAGGTATTCTCTGGCCCTATAATCTTCCTAGAAAAATCTAGGAATTTTTTTTAAACTCCCCTTTCCTGGTGTCAGTTTATTACCTTCTTCTCAAATTGAGGAAAGAAACAAACCCCAGAAAATATTTGAAGACTAAATGCAAAATTGAAGACCCAAATCTGTTAGAGATAATTCAATTTTTTCCAGGTTGACCAGAGAATGTCACTGAATATGAAAGATGAGAAAGATAATCTGAAAGGCTTTCCAGCTATTCTCCAACTATGCTCCAGTTCTAAGCATTTTAAGAGGAACCTTAGGGACCATTTCAGGGAAAGAGTCAGGGAATGAAAATAGATGGAGATCTAGGATCTTTATGACTCTCCCACCCCAGACTACCCCCCATAAACCAGAGTAGCGGATTTGAGTACTGGGAGTCTGAGTAAGACTTTGTTCCTAGAAAGGATTCTGTGGCTTTGAAAACTGTAGAGGGAAAGGAGGGACAGAGTAAAACCACACTGATCTATTGCCATCCTCCCTAACTATGGAGCCATACATATTTTATGGCTCTGGGAGAGAAGAGAAGATTATAAACATGCTAATAGGTAAAATACTCAGGTAAGTCTTCCTCTAGACATGAACACATATTTAAAAGTTTGGGGCAACTCTTCTTATCCAAACAAACTAGATTGCATACTCTTAGTACTATTGGATAATTACTAGGGCTTTATTGAATGCTTAATTGATCACTAAGTTTGTATGATAATCACTGTTAGAATTCTCATTTTACAGTAGTGGAAACTAAGAAATTAAATGTCATATCACAAATGTGGTGGGATCAAGGTTTGAACTCAGGGAGTTTTAACTTCAGACACAAGAGTGTTTAATTTTTTTTTTTCTGTACTGCAGAGCTGTATGCTAATTCATAAGTGATAAAAATTCTTATTTCCAAGACACTCATTTCTCTTTCACTTTTGTTTCTTTGTAGATATTTACTGAACACCTACCAAGTTCTGATAATAAAGTTAAATAAGATAGATTCTGTCCTCAAGAATAGGGGAAAGTGCCAAGGAAGTGTGTATATAAGTTATGTGATATATGTGTTATGGTAAATGTATGCACAGGGAGTTAGGATTGGGGTTCCAGCCGGTCTTCACTGATAAGGGACCTGAGGTCTCTCTATACCTTAAATTATAGACAGAAGTTCATCAGATGGAGGAAGATAGTGGTGAAGAACACTTCCAGTAGAAGAAAGAGCAGGTGTGATATGTCGTGGTGAAAAATCATGATGGCTCAAGAAGTACAGATAGCTTACTACAAGGATTACAACCAATTCTTGCAGGTGTGTTAGAGAAAGAACCTAACCAACAATTCTCAAATATTGCTGCGCATCAGAATGACCTGTGGGATTTACTGAATGTGGTTTGCTGGGGCTCACCTGCAGAGTTTTCATCCAGCAGAACTGAGTTGGCGCACTAGAATTTAGGTGTCTACAAAGTGACCATGTAATGCTCCTCAACTAGGACCACACTGTGAAAACTACTAGGTAAAGTCTAGAAACAGGGGCCAATTTCTTTTTACTGTAGTATAATTAAAATTTAGCTAACAGGAAAAAGAGCATTAGAAAAAAAAAAAGACGTGAAAATTCTCTATGTAATACAAACAGAACTATCTGCTACAACTCACGACCAAACTAATATATAATATATAAGGGAATATATTTGCATACTGAACTTTTGTGTTGGGCATTTGTGTAAAGATTATTAGAAAACTAAGATATGCTTATTATTGAACATTTAGACTTTTCAAAAACACATGAATTATATGTTATTATCTCTTTCCAAAGGCACCAGCTGTTAATAGCTTTTCAGATGTACGTAGAAGACTGGTTTGTAACTGTGTGCCTTCATGCTCTGCCTCTGTTTTCATATCAGTGCCTCCTCTCTGTGTCTCCTCTTCTGTGTGTCTGTCTTTAAACCCCCTCTGCCTCTCTCTCTTATAAGTATACCTGTGATTGCCTTTAGGGACCACCTGGATAGTTTAGGATCAGCTCCTCTTTCAAGATCCTTAACTCAGTCATCTCTTTTGCCATAGGCCTTAGCCCATTGGAGCTGCTATAGCAAAATACCATAGCAGGGTGGCTTTCTGGAGGCTGGGAGGCCCAAGATGAAGGTGCCTCCAAGTTCTGTGTCTGGTGGGAACCAGCATCCTGGTTCATGGATGGCTGTCTTCTTGTGCCCTCACATGGCAGAAGGGGTGAGGGAAATCTCATGGGCCTCTTTCATAAGGACAGTGATCTCACTCATGAGGGCTCTACCCTCCACAAGCCCCACCTCCAAATATCATGTTGGGGATTAGGTTAGATGAATTTTAGGAGGATACAGCATTAACTCAAAAGTCCAAAGCCCAAAGTCTCATCTAAATATCAAAATCAGGTCCAGGTGTGACTCACAGTGTGATTCATCTTGAGGCAGATTCTTCTCTAGCTGTGAACCTGTGAAATCTTCCGGAATGTAATGGTGAGACAGACATAGGATAGACATTCCCATTCCAAAAGGGAAAAATAGGAAAGAAAGAAGGGGTTCCAAGTAAGTCTAAAACCCAATATCAAGTCTTCAGAGCAAACACCATTAAATTTTAAAGATCACGAATAATCTTTTTTCATTGGATGCTCTGCCTTCTGGACCCACTGGGCTATGGTCTCGTCTTTGCAGCTCTCACAGTTAGCGTGAACACTTTCAGGGTTCTTGGGACAGCCTTGTCCCCCGGGTTCCATTGAGCATCACCCTCCTTGGGGCTCTCTGCAGTAGCCCTGTCCCTGTAGAAGTATTGTGCCTAGTCTCTGCCCTAGCAGGATGGGGTCTTGCATCTATGACTGTCCTTAACAGGATTCTGATCCTGCAACTCTTCCAGGTATCTTCTGAAATCTAGGTGGGGGCATCCATGCCCCTATGGCTCTTACATTCTGCACACTGACTGAGATGGTAGAGGAGTGTGGATACCACCAAGGTTTGCCTCTCGTGTCCTCCAGAACTACACCTCAGGCAGCCATGGAGCTCAGTTCTGGAGTGGAATGAGCAGAGCCCATGATATGAGGCAGCACTGGACAGCACACCCCAAGGTCCCACCTTTGAAACCACCATCAGGCAGCCCCATCTTTGAAACCACTCTGCCCCCCAGGGCTCTAGCACTGTGGACCTGTGATGGAGTGGGCAGCAGCCCTGATGATTTTTGAGTTGTCTTTGGGGGTGATTCTTCCTTTGTCTTCAACAATAGCACCTGCTTCTATGGAGAGGGCTAATTTTATCAAACAGTGTTTTGCCCACATTTTGAGTGTTCTCTTCTGACCATACTTTCTTATTCTCTTCAGTATGGATCAGCTGAAAGTTCTCCAAATCTTTAAATTCTGCTTCCTTTTTGATTAACTATTCTACCTTTAAATCATCTCTTTCTTCTGGCATTTTACTTACTATAAGGAGTCAGGAGGAACCAAGGCCCCTCCTTCAACACTTTGTTTAGAAATAACTTCAGCAAAATATCCCATTTCATTACACGTTCTACAGTGGAGTAGAAGATGAACACAGTTCAGCCAAGTTCTTAAAACATAATATTTTTTACTTCTTAAAACATATTATTAGAAATCAGGAGTTGTTTGGTGTGGGATGTCCATTTCCAATTCCTTATAAATATGTGCTGACTTGTATTATTTTTTTTAATTTGCCCATTATAAAACCATCCTTAGTTAGTTTGACCTTTATTATCAATTAGTATTCTCAGAGTCCTTTTAACTACAGCAGTAGTTCACATCTAAAAATAGGTTTTGTGTTACTGACATTTTGTGGGCCGTGCACTATTGATATGTCTCTTGTCTAGTTGTCAAAGTAAATCAGTCTATAGGATTTAAAACATGGTGCATCTGGAAGAATAAAATAACCTCTCAGGATTAGATTCCAATTTTAATTCAATTACCTGTTGGAAAAGAAAAGATTTGGTTCAGTTTAATTCCTGTTACAAAATTGGGTGAGTTGTCATCTAAACTGAAACACTGTACATTAATTTCACACTACTCTCTCCTTTTGTATAAGAAAAAGGAAATAGAACGCGTAAAGACTAGTTCGTTATTCTTTAAGGAACATAGTAATTCCTTTAGGGGAAAACACAGCCACTTTATAGGTAGGATGTGAAGAACAAGTCATGTTTTATCTATAGGCTATCCAGATTAATTTATAATGAAGTCAATAGTGTCCAAACAGCCATTGATTTAATTTGGGACTTAGTTTGCTGAGTACATTATTTCTGGACTATATTTTGAAACATAAACTTCCGTATGGCTTTGACTATTGATAAGTGTTCATAAAATTGATTCATCTTGATTTAGATTTGGGTAGTTGAAAAATAATTATTCACAAAGTATATAAAGGAAATTCTGATATTCCGTACAACTAAATGAGAAAAGACCTTAAATATACTACTAGAGTCTAACCATTGATCATCACTAATAGTTTTATTACTTCTTTGTCCTACATCTTCCTCTCCTTAGTTTAATCAACCCCTATTGATTTCTAGAAGATAAGGTAAGGTTTGGGGCTTCACCATACTCCACCATGTAAGTTTTTTAAAAACACTTGAAATAGACAAATTTTAGTAGTCATTAAGTCACTCTTTTGTCAATGACAATAATATATTGTAGTCCACATACTCAAAAAAATTATAGACAGTGTAGATATAAATTAGCTGAAATAATGATGAATTCCTAAAGACTTTGAAGGATAGTTGAGGTTTAAAATTTCAAAGGACAAATATTTGAATTCCAATGGACAGGACAGGCAAGGATATGTACCAAGAATTGAAATTTGGAAATTCACCATTGGAAATAAAACTGAAGGAGTATATTTGTAAACAGAAAAAGCAGCCTCTAAGATGCTGTGTTAAAGTGGAATCAGTAATAATGGGCCTAACAAAATTACTGTCACAGTACCAATTTAATCACTTACTGGACATTACACTTTGGAAAAATCACTTTGCACCTCTGATCCTTTATGCCCTCATCTCTAAATATGGTTAAAAACATCACTTCCTCTTCATTCATGGGATTATTATAATTAGTTGAATCTTTGGAAAAACAGTTAAGCATTGTTGTTTTTTGTGTGTATTCTGTTATGGGTAAAAGTTATCATGAAACAAGTTGCATATATGCAAACTGCCAAGAAACCAAATTAGCTGAGAGCATAGTCCAACTTCTAGCTGTAGTAATTAACACAGCTTTTGTACGAGCCAATGAACTTTATGCCTCCTTGGACTTTAGGAAGCCATCTCCAAAATAGTTGCTTTCCCAAATTAAAGGAAAACTTTCCCATATTCTTTAGGATTATTGATCTTCTACTGTTTTTTTTTTTAGTAGGATACACAATTTTAAAACACTGCTTTTCATTTTTAAAACTAAAGACTAATATATGGACCATATGAATATATTTACATAAACATGAATTAAAATGATAGTTTAATAGATGTAGAGAAAGGGACGTAAAATAGATTAATATAACTACCTGGNCCATATTCTTAAGGATTATTGATCTTCTACTGTTTTTTTTTTGTAGTAGGATACACAATTTTAAAACACTGCTTTTCATTTTTAAAACTAAAGACTAATATATGGACCATATGAATATATTTACATAAACATGAATTAAAATGATAGTTTAATAGATGTAGAGAAAGGGACGTAAAATAGATTAATATAACTACCTGGCAGGAAGTTATAAATTCTTGGCTTTTTGACCATTTTGTTGAAAAAAGCCATGGTTATGGGTTGGTCTTTCTGTAAGAAAATAGACTAGTCAGGTTAAAGCACTATGAAAGGTTTGTAGAAATGTTGGAGAGCATTTAGAATGTGGACTTGTCATGATCTCTTGTGGCCTCTATGCTGACCTCCATAAAGCATGATGATAATTAAGTATAGACTGGAAGGTCAGAGCCCAGTTTTCAGATATGCCTCAGGCTTTCCTCTGAGGCTTTGCCCTGAACTCAAGGCAGCTCTCTCTGCCAGAGGAAACTGACAGGAAATGTATTTCCTCAAAACATATAAGGGTTTTCTGCATTTGGATAAGCTGGTTATGTGTAGTAGGGTGGGGCTGCCATCCCTGAATTACCCAGCATAAAAAAGCTACCGAGGCTCCCAAGGCTCCTGGCAAGACCAGAACAGATGTTTCTCCTATGAGAACAGATGATCTCCCCCACTATAACCCCAGACCTGTGAACATTGGGGTACATTTGGCCCTTCTTTTCACTACATATGTATCTTTGGGGCAAATACCCAGTAGTGCAATTGCAGGGTCATAGGGCAGCTCTATTTTTAATTTTTTGAGGAATCTCCACACTGTTTTCCAAAGTGGCTGCACCAACTTGCATTCCCACCAACAGTGTAAGAGGGTTCCCCTTTCTCCACATCCTCTCCAACACTTGTTGTTTCCTGTCCTGTTGATCTTGGCCAATCTCACGGGTGTGAGATGATATCTCAATGTGGTTTTGATTTGAGTTTCCCTGATGGCTAGTGATGATGAACATTTTTTCATGTGTCTGTTGACCATTTGTATGTCTTCTTTGGAGAAGTGTCTGTTCATGTCTTCTGCCCATTTTTTGACATGATTATCTGTTTTTTGGGCGTTGAGCTTGAGGAGTTCTTTATAGATCTTGGATATCAGCCCTTTGTCTATAGTGTCACTTGCGAATATCTTCTCCCATTCCATGGGTTGCCTCTTTGTTTTGTTGAATGTTTCCTTTGCTGTGCAGAATTAAGTCAAGCAGAGAAAGTCAATTATCATATAGTTTCACTTACTTGTGGAACATAAGGAATAAAATGGAGGACTCTAGGGGAAGGGAAGGAAAAGTGAATTGGGGTAAATCAGGAAGGGAGACAAACCATGAGAGACTGTGGACTCTGAGAAACAAACTAAGGGTTACGGAGGGGAAGAGGGGAGATGGGATGGGTGAGCCTGGTGGTGGGTATTAAGGAGGGCATGGATTGCATGGAGGACTGGGTGTGGTGCATAAACAGTGAATCTTGGATCACTGAAAAAATAAAATTAAAAAAAAAATAACCCCAGTCCTAGGAGACTCATTTAGAATAAACTTTTATTCTGAGCACAAGTTAAAATTTTAATTTCAGGAGCACCTGGGTGGCTCAGTTGGTTAAGTGTCCGAATCTTGGTTTCAGCTCAGGTCTTGATTTCAGGGTCCTGGGATTGAACCTTGTGTAGGGCTCCATGCTCAGCAGGGAGTCTGCTCCATTGTCTACTCCCTGTGCCCCTCCCCCACTCATGTTTTTTTCTCTCTCAAATAAATAAATAAATCCTTTAAAAAACCTTTAATTTCAGCCTTATCCATTTCTCAGATTTTATTCATGACTTTATAATTCCCTATTATTCTCGTCCTCACTCTCAGTTTCTGACTTGGCAACTAGATCACAGGCTTTCCTCATTCTCTCATACAAATTTCATTTAGCCTGGTGGCTGCTTTGCTTTTTTCAACACTTTAGGATACATGGCCCTACATGCAAAGCAGGCATCTGGTGATTTAATGCAGAGTTGACTTTTTCTCAGCTTAATATGGGCAAAGGATTGTCCAACCTAAACAAAATAAACTCTAAGTACTAGCTTCTATGTATTGAACACAAGATTTAAGTTGAAATGAAAGTATTTGCTATATTAGGGAATTTTAATGTATCTATCACTTAGATCTGACTAGGAAGTTTTAATTCTAAATCAGAAGATCCCTAAAACACTTTTAGCTCTTTTCATGACCAGTCTCTCTCATTGTAAGACATATGTATTATTGATAATATTTCTTTTTTATTATTATTATGTTAAGTTAGCCACCATACAGTACATCATTATTTTTTGATGTAGTGTTCAATGATTCATTAGTTGTGTATAACACCCAGTGCTCATTATAAACCATGCCCTCCTTAATACCCATCACCTGGCTACCCCATCCCTCCACCCCCCAGACCCTCAGTTTGTTTGATTTATTTCTAATAACTCTCTTTTAAACTTTCTGTTTTCATTGTCATGGATAGTTTCTTTAACTGAATTTTAGAATAAATTATTTAAATGAGTATAGGAAGTTATTTGAGGGACACCTAATGAATGCCAATAAATTTTCTTCTCATAATGGTAGATATGCAATCTAATGTTATTTATTTTTTAAAACCTATTTCCTCATTTTATACTTATAATTCTTTTCTTATGCATGTATGTTTGACCGTTTTATTCATGCATTAGTAGTTCTATCAATGGATTGACAAAGAAATTTTGCTAATTATTAAAACATGGTCACAATATCTTGGGATAAATTAAAGCTAGTGGCTCTAATGGGGCTTATGGAACTCAATTTTACTTGTAAACTTTATTTTTTTTT
>LNAC01001112.1:815-106474 GCA_002007465.1 Ailurus styani
AAAAAAATTCAATGAATTTAACTTTGAACGACTGAAGAATCATGGGGAAAAAGCCATGAATTCTCTGCTCTGGAGTTCCACAATGGTCAGCAATCTTGATCTTGACTTTGACTGGATGGTTTTTGTTTGTTTGTTTGTTTTTTTCCTTGGTCTTCTGGGGGAGGGGCCTGTTACTGTGTTTCTCCAGCGTCTCTGCCTGAGGCAGATTCCCACCGCCCTCACCAGGAGCCAGGCTAAGTAATCAGCTCGGGTTCGCTCTCGGGAGCTTTTGTTCCCTGAATGCTTTCCGTACCTCGTTGGAGGACGGGACTGAAAATGGCGGCTCCCAGTCTCCGACCCGGAGGAGCCGAGAGCCTGGGGCCTCAGTCCTCAGTGCGCCTCAGAGAAAAGCAGTCCCTCCCATCTCCTGGTCTCTGGCCGCTCTCTGAGCTCACCCAGCCTGTGACCGAGTGTCTCTGTCTCTGGCGCGACCCCATTTAGAATCTCCGAACCTGGCAGATTCCTGCAGCCGCTCCTGTGCTGCTGCTCCTGGAGGAGGAAGGTGAGTCTCTCCGGGTCTGCCACCCGTGAGGTGCCTGCTCACTGAGCAGTGGCCCCGCTGTGCTTCAGATCACAGTCCAAGGTAACCCCGAGCTGAGAGACGCCTCAGCTCAGCTCCGTCTCTTCCGCCGGCTTCTCTTCCCGACCTGGGAACTCCGTCGCGCTCAGACACCCCTGGTCTTTTTGTGTCCCCGTGGGTCCTGAGACCACACTGTCCCTGCAGAGCCTTTACCCCCCGCTTGGTCTCTGGGGCGACGTCCCTCAGTGGGGCCGACTTCTAACAGTTCCGAGTCTGTGCTCCGCTGCTCGTTCCCTTGCCGGCAGCCGGCCCCTCCCCCCGGGTCTATCTTCCCGTCGCCTCAGATTCACTTCTCCGCATGTCCTACCTTCCAGAAAGTGGTCTATTTTCTGTTCCTAGAATTGCTGCTCTTCTTCTCTTCGATCTCAGGTAGAATTTGTAGGTGTTCAGAATAGTTTGATAGCTATCTGGGTGAATTTCTGGGACCTGATGATAATCGGCCTCCTACTCCTCCGCCATCTTGCCACTCTCCGATCATAAGATTTTTTAAATGTGTTGTTGAATTCAGTTTGCTAATATTTGCAAACTGAGAATTTTGCATATGTATTAGTCAGAGATATTGGACTGTGGTTTTCTTGTAGTGTCCTTAGCTGGCTTTGGTATCAGGGTAATGGTGGCCTCACAAAATAAGTATGGGAGTGTTCCCTCCTCTTCAGTTTTTTAAGGGTTTGACATAGATTGGTGTTATTATTTAAATTTCTGGTAGAATTCACCAGGGAAACCCATCTGGCCTTGGCCGTTTCTTTGTTGGGAGACTTTTGATTACTCATTCAATTTTACTCATTATTGGACTAGTCAGGTTTCCTATTTTTTTTTTCATAATTTAGTCTTGGTTTGTTGTATGTTTCTGGGAATTTGGCAGTTTCTTCCAGCTCATCCAATTTATTGGCAGGTATGTATGTATGAATGTATGTATTTATCAGAGAGAGAGAGAACACAAGCAGGCAGAGAGGCAGGCAGAGGGAGAGGGGGGAGGGGGAAGTAGGTTCCCTGCTGAGCAGAGAGCCCAATGGGGGACTCAATCCTAGGACCCTGAGATCATGACCGGAGCTGAAGGCAGAGGCTTAACCACTGAGCAACCCAAGTGCCCCTGGCATGTAATTATTTAAAGTAATTCTTAGGATCATTTTTATTTCTGTGGTATCAGATGTAATGTCTCCTCTTTCATTTATGTGATTTTATTTATTTGAATCTTCCCTTTTTTTTAAATAAGTCTAACTAAAACTTTGTCAATTTTATTTATCTTTTCAAGAAACCAGATCTGAATTTCATTGATCTTTTCTAATGTTTCTCTGGTATCTATTTCATTTATTTCTGGTCTGATCTCTGTGATTTTCTTCCTTCAGAAAACTTTGGGTTTAATTTATTCTTCTTTTCCTAGTTCCTTAAAGTGTAAAATTAGGATCTTTATTTGAGATCTTTGTTTTTTTAATGTAGGCATTTATCACTATAAACTTTCTTCTTAGAACTGCTTTTGCTGCTTCCCATAGGTTTTAGTATGTTGTGTTTCCATTTTTGTTTGCTTCAAGATATTTTCAAATTATCTTTTTTAAGTCAGTGGTTATTGAAGAGTAATATTATTTAACTTCTGTAAATTTGTGAATTTTGCCGATTTCCTCCTATATTTATTTCTAGTTTCATACCACTGTGGTCAGAAAAGATAGTTGATTTTAATCTTTTTAAATTTGCTAAGACTTGCTTTGTGAGCTCTCATTTGCTCTGTTCCAGAGAATGTTCTGTGTGCTTGAGAAGAATACATATTTGCTGTTGGAATGAATGTTCTGTATATATCTGTTAGGTCTAAAGTATGTATGGAATATCTGTTGGTCTAAACTGTAGTTCAAGTCCATTGTGTCCATGTTTACTATTTATCTGGATGAACTTCCAAGCTCCTAAGGAATCATGGAATGTAAGAATGAGAAGTCAGATGTGGTGATATCCAAAAATTGGTGTTTAATATTTTAAAAAATGTCATCAATTTATACATTCATACTAGATAAAGCAATATAGATTTAAAAAGCCATGGCTGAATTTCTTTATTTCTATTCAGTATTAAGTTAACAGAGTATAATAATGTTGGTTATCTCATATTGATTAGAATCTTTAATGCATAGTCTTATATGTCTTTGATTAATTAAAAATAAAGTAGGAAACAAGGGAAATAAATATACCTTCTTTAAAAAAGGGTTTTCAAACATAGAATGGAGAATATGTGAATTAAAAATGATTCTTGGTGGCAAAATGTTAGGAGCTACTGATTTAAAAAATTGTACAAAAAAAAGCAAAATCTATACATGGACACCAGGCAATGTTCCCATTTCTTTAAATAAAGTTTTATTGGTATTGTTTCCCTGAAAAATAAGCTGGATGCATTGGAAAGATGAAACAATAAAACAGTTGCTGCTAGATTAAATTGTAGGCAAGACAGCTGGAAACAAATGGGAAAAACTGTAAAATCTGTGACTCAGTTCTTGGTCTGCTTTGCCCCAGTTTTCACTTTATAGAATGTGAAGCTAGAAATCAGGGACAATGGATTATTGGCATGGTTTCTGCAAGAAAAACCAGTAAATCTATCTAAGGCTTTGACCATGTCACAAAATATTGGCGAATTTATTTACACATGTGGCTTTTAAGTTAAAAAATTTTATAGGTATATGTGTAATACTTCTTAGGCTTCCTCCTCTTAACTGAAATGTTTGATTAATCCACCCACTACTGGTCTCACTCTTATTGAATAAAAGTGTTTCTTCCATTTTTGTTAACCAAAAATTTACCTTGGTGAGGATGGAATTATAAATATAATAATTTATTTGAGCTTAAGTCTTTATATTAATAGACCTCAGCAGTTAGTGAACTTTAGTATGCCTAAAAATCACTGAAAAACTTACTAACAATGCAGATTTTTTTTTTTTTTGAGAGAGAGTGATGGAGCACAAATGTGGTAGCATAGAGGGAAAGAGAGAGAGAGAACCACGCTCAGGGTGAAGCTTGTCATGAGGCTTGATCTCACCACCCAGAGATCATGACCTGAGCTGAAATCAAGTCATATGCTTAACTGACTGAGCCACCCAGGTGCTCAGAGAATGCAGATTCACGGGCTTTAAGGCTTTGATTTCAATTCAGTCAGTAGGTTTAGTGGGAAACAGGAATTACATTTTTGGTAATGTTAACGGAAAATTGTTTAAGAGGATAATCATGATTTACTTGCAAATATATAATAACACTTGTCAAAATTATTTATTTAACTCAATAATTAATGAATGATCTAATAAAATGCTGCAGTGAGTTCTATGGAGAATTCAAAGGTCCACACATATCTAGGCAGTAAGGGACACTGAAATAGATTTGTTTCCGTAGATTCAAAACTGACTTCTTGATGTGAGGTGGAGGGAGGAAGAATATTAATTCTACTTCTTCCAGTAGTCAGTCATTTGCATGTCTATAGACAAGAATAATTTATATTGCTATCAGTGATCTGCAATTTATAGAATTAGAAATAGCTCAAATACAAGAATGGCCTGGGGACCCCATGGAATCAGATAACCCCAAAGGTTGTGCTAGACAAGGTAGAATTTTCCATAGTAGACACCTGTTCATCTCTTTGGTCCATCTGAAAATCTTTCACAATTTTTCCCTACAATACTTTGCTCTGGCAATTCTAATACTTTGTGGTTGGTGGGTCATGATCTGAAGTATCCTTTTAATAGTCTGTAATCAAGGTTATTGAATTATTTCCCCCAGCAGAGAGAATACTAACATGTCCATGTAGGTGAATATGATGAAAATAGCTTACTATCTGTAAGTAGCCTTGGTGTTCCTGATTTTCTTAAGGTTATTAGTATTTCTGGAGAATCTACCATATATCAAGTAGTGTATTATGTTTTATAATTTAATCCTCCATTGACTTTTACTTCCACTTCAATTGAGCTACACACTCCCATGGCTATAACTTAACTCTTCAATAACTGAGACCTACTCTCAATGTTGTGGTATCTAATGTCCCTGTTCTTTCTCTCACTTTTCTTACTGCCAATTCACCTTCTATCTTACTGAGTCCCCAGTGTCCCAACCATTACTTTTTTTTTTTTAAAGATTTATTTATTTCACAGAGGGAGAGAGATCACAAGGAGGCAGAGAGGCAGGCAGAGAGAGAGAGAGAGAGGGGGAAGCAGGCTCCCCGCTGAGCAGGGAGCCCAATGAGGGCCTCGATCCCAGGACCCTGAGATCATGACCTGAGCCGAAAGCAGAGGCTTTAACCCACTGAGCCACCCAGGCGCCCAACCATTCCTTTTTTAAACAAGAATTTGGCTCCTCTGAGTTTTTTTTTTCCCTTCCTTAATAAACCTAGATACATCTCTCCAACGCGACTCTTTCCTCCACTTCTAATGCCATTGCTTCTTTGTGTTCCTGCTGTATCTACCATGCTATGTGACATAAGCTGACTATTTATAAACTATAAATCTTAATTTCCCAGAAAATGGGGCTAATAATAATATCTACTTCATAGGAATGTTAAGTTAAGCTACCCATATTCAATGAAGGTAACTCCTTGAAATATATTGGTGAGATATTTTCTTTGTTCTCACATTACCGTCGCTCAGCCAGAGGTATCCATTTTCATGGAAAACATTAGGATTGTGATAGTAGAAATTAAAAGTAGGTATGAACTTATTAAAATTAAGCATTCTCCTTGTCAATTCCGAAATAAGAACTTGAAACCTGTAACAAGACAATAATTCTGAGAAACACTTTATGGAGGTTGATACGGGTTTTAAAATCCTAAAGGGCTCTGTTTTCATATTCAAGAGTTAAGTTTGGCTTTATAGCATTCTATTAGGATTTGACTGTAGATTTTAGTTAGAGAGGGTGGAAGTGATAAAGAAAAAAAAATTGCACCACACAAAGTTAAACCACAAGGAAGACTTTATGCAAGGCTTTTGCAGTAGGGGAGAGAGCTGAGAATCCAGTCTGAATTAAACTTCACTGAAACAAAGGGTCATGAGGATTTTAAGAGGTAGGGTGCAAGGGAGATCATGGGCCATCTGTGTTTGGTGATTGGGTTGAACCAAAGGAAAAATAAGCTTTCTTGTAGCTCCATAACAGGAGGTAGTTTTATAACTTGGAGCAAGGCACCCACCAAATTTAGGCCCCCACTGTCCCATAGAGACTGGGAGATGAGGATGCTATCTCTTGTGAGGATTGCATTTCAAAAGCATGGCTCCCAGATTCTTAAGAAAGACATTTCTGCGTTGTAAAACTGGCAGGAGGCTTTAAAAATGATGTATATCTTGAAAGGATAGAAAGAATTTATAGTTATAAGTTTTCTAAAGTAAACATTCTAAGAAAGGGAGGTCTGGGGTCTGGTGTCAGGAAGAAGTCTGTCTAAAGTTTAGTCAGGCTGACGGGAATGTCTTGGTTAAAGGTATGATATATGGGGCATTTCCTACTGGACAGGAGGAGGAGCAAAGCCTGCCATGATGGAAAAAGTGGAAAGTTATGAGGGCATGTGACCATAGGGGTGTACTGCCTGGATCTCAGATGAGGTACCCAGCCCCAACCCCAGCCCCTCCTCCGACTTGGTCAAACAGATAGTAAAGGGCGGACAGATAAAAGGTCAGGGTATACATTTTGGTGTTTTGCTTTTCTACTACATGCAGGTGGCACAGGAGGGGTAGAGCAGCAAGGCTAGAGAGAGGTGCCCTTGACTGTAAGCTTTGAGCCCCGGGATGGAGAACCAGCATTCCTTCACGCCTTGGTTAGAAAGTGACTTCCAAATGTTCTGAGGATTCAGTCAGTGTTCCCTGGAAGCAGGTGCACCGAGGGAAGGGGAGTTGAGAGAATAAAGCAGAGGTTGGGGGCTTTGTTGACTGGTGGACAGGAGGAGGAGTTCAGGAGTGTGGAGGTGGAGTTTGAGCTCTCATTTCCTTCCTGGAACTTGCTTTTTAGATTATGATATTACTGTAAGCTAGGAATTGTGTGAATGGACATCACTGATACCTGCCTGATCAAAGCCCTTTTTGTCTGCCTTCTAAATTTGGGTACATTCAAAGAAATCTGTATCATTTTTCCCCACCCAAATTTAGAATTTAGAGAGTCCATGTAGCTACATTTAGGTAATGTGTCCCCCTGAATGCATTTTGGGGATCATTTATAAATCTCTATAAGCAATGCTATGCTCTCCTTTAAATATAAATGTAACACTACTACTTTTGGAGAAAGGACTATACAAACCTAAAAAATAGTATTTTTAATACAACTGGATACTACTTGAGCAAAATGTATCCACTTTCTTATTTGTCCACAAGGTGCTGCTGTTTCCTTTCTAGTAACACAAGGCAGCAGATCCCAGGATCACAAGGTACTTGGAAAAATTACCATAGTTTCTCTTCTATAATTATTTAGTTTTTAGGGTGCTATTAGGTTTGTCCCATAGAAGGAATGTGTAGGGTTTCTCTTGTATAAACACAATTTTTAGCAATAAGTTAGGTCAAAATTGAGCATTGTCAGAGTGAAGATTTCCCTTCTCCCCTCATAATTTCATTTATAATAATTATATTTTTAGTGATACTAACAGCCTTATAAAAACATCATTATATTATATACCCAATGACTGTGAAATCATCTGCCTTGAAGCACAGTGAAATCATCAATCAGCAAACTGGGTCTAAAATGGGGCCATTTTAAGAAAGCTATTTACACTGTAATTTGCAAGTTGATTTTTTTTTGAAATTAAAACATTTCTAAAATGCACTAACTATGATTGTTTAAAAAAAGTAATGGCTCTTTTTATGGTAAGCAAATAAATTGAACCTCTGTGCTAGAAAGTGGAGAAAACAAATCAGTTTTCTTTATAAATAGATTTTACTGCTGGTTTAGAAATTACCTTATGTGCCTTTTAGATGATGGAAAAAGGAAATCAGCTTCTGTTTGCACTGTGCACGCAGCCTATTTGCTGTGTCACTTTCCAGAGGATTATGGAATGTTGGGGAGGTCAGGATTCTCGAAATGCAGAATTCTAAGAAGTAGCAAAGTGAGAAAATGAAAATGAAGCAAGCCTAGTTGTTGAACATATGTACTGATGGAGTTGAGGGGAAATCCTGGACTCAGAGCCCGCAGATAATGTTCTGACTTTGACGGAGTCACTGGTGGCTACAGCAGGCCTGGCACTCTGTGAAGGCCAAGGCTGATTGGGACTTAGGCTGACTAGCATTGGAACAGACAGGCCACTGGTCAGAGGTTATGGCCAAATGTTCAGTGCTCAGAGCTAAACATGGTGTTAAAGTGCATCCCGGGGGCAACACTGACACCAAAATCTGGGCTTTCTGGCTGAAACTGTGACTTCATTCTGAGGTGTTTTAATTTCATTAACAAATGTTCTTTGATTGTCTAAGTCAGACAGAAGACCTCACACGAGCTGAGGCAAACTCTTCAGATGTGAGCTAAAGGGTTGGCTCCATGGAGCAAGAGCTTTGGAGGAGGGAGGAAACAGCATCTCAGGATGATAGGTGACTGTAACTAAACTGGATTTCCAAAAAAAGAGAATCTTTGATCTTGGTCTGCTTGGGCTGCAATAACACATTCTCATAGACTGAGAATCTTAAACAACAAACGTTTATTTCTCTCATTTCTGGAGGCTGGGAAGTCCAAGATCAAGGCAGATCCAGTGCCTGGTGAGACCTGCTTCTGTGTTTACTGGTGGCCGTCTTGTGTCCTCGAGTGGCCGAGAGGGTTTTAGTCTCTTTCTCTTCTTTTAAGAACGTTAACCCCATTGTGCATTTTCTACCTCAGGACCTCTTCTAAACCTAAGTACCTAAGTACCTCCCCTCAAAGCCCAACCTCCTAATACCATCCATTGTAGGTTAGGGCTTCACACTGTGAATTTTGGGAGGATGCAAACATGCAGCTCATAGCACCTTTATCTGATAACAACCGGTGTCCCCTGGATAAAAATCTAGCTCCTAGAAAAAGACTTAAAATTATGCCTTGATTCTTGTCCAAACTATCTGTCTGGACTTGTTAAAAACAAAGCACACTTGACTATTTCCCTAAAGATTTGTTTATTCTTACCCCATCATATTCATAAGATTTTTTTCCAAGTGACATCCACAAGACTCCTAATAGCTTAATCTATTACAGGAGCCTTTATAACACTGTTGGTAAAAGCATGTGCTTTGAAATCATACAGTAGAATTTATGAACAAAGCTAATGCTAAGTGCTTTATATACATTATTTAATTTAATCCACATGAAACCCTATTATTGGCCTCTCTCACTGTTCCAGTTTTGCAGAGAAACTAAATTTGAAAGAGTTGCCTGAAGTTTCATAGTTAATAAGTAGTATAGCTGGGGTCTGAATCAAGTCTATCTGATTCCAGGACCTATTTACCATTCTCCTACAATACTTTTTAAGTCCCTGGGAGTGCTAACATCTTTTCATTGCAAATCTCACTTCTTTTCGAGTAGCAGCTTTATTAATCTGTGAAAAGGGCACCATAATACAGATAAGAAATTCTTTGAAATCTCTAATATTCATGGTGAGAGAAGAACTGGTTCTGTGATATTGTCAATGCATAAGCATCATTTGAAGGCTTCCTTTTTCACCAAACATACAATCAAAAATAGAAAAACAAAAAACAAAAAAATTTCAAGGCCTAGACAAGTTCCCCCAGCATCATTGAGACCAGTCTCTGGGTGGCTGTCTTCCTTGGCCTCCTCTCTGATAGGTGTTTCTCTCCTCTCCTACCAGAGTGGCCATATCTAAGACTGGGTTTGGGTTTGGGGAGAAGTAGGTAGAGGAGGTCTCTGGCCTGCTTTGGCAATAGACCACGTTAGTGACAAAATCCTTCCGGCTTTAAACTTAGCTCATTAGACCTCTCTCTGTATTTGGGGAAAATCTCTGGGTAGTAATAAAGTGTTATTTATCTATCTTTCTTAGGGATGTCATGGGGAAATTTGTTCCCTGCCAAATACCATCTTAATCACTTCCAGTATAACAAATTTTATTTCCTTTGTGGATCTGAAATCTAAATGGAGTTTTGAGAAACAAGTATGGTGAAAGAATTATGCTACGTTATGTAAATAATTTACCATCTTCTTATAAGGACATTGATTGCCCCCCACCCCCAACCTTGTTCTTCAAGTTCTAGACTTTCATAAAGGTGACATTTTGGTCTAAGGCAGACTTCCTGATCGGTTTGCGGTAAATTAGACCACCACCTATAGGACAACTGGGAACCCCCTCTTGTCTGTCAGAAATCCCACAATTTGGAGATGAGAGCTTGGAAGGTTATTAATATTTTTTCAAAGTTAAGTACTGGCCACATTAAGTAATTTTGAGTATCTTCACATTCGACCCTCACAATAATACTCTGAGGTCCATGTTACTAGTTCCATTTTAGAGAGGACAAAATGTAGGTTCAGAGACTAAGAATTGCGGCTATGAAAGAGTGGTGCTGAGGTTGTAGCATTTTTGTCTAACTCCAGACCACCACATTTATGCCGTCTCTTTACCAGAGAGTTCTGTCTTTGCGTCTTCAGAGTCCTTAGTTTTTAGGAATTAATCTTCGACTGTAGATTTCACAAGGAGGAAAACGAACACTTTAAACTTTGTGATTGAAAGTAGAGGTTTGGACCTTGAGAGATGCATGGTGGGGGAGGTGGGTGGTTCACCGATAAACTTCATGTAATTTGTGGGCTTCTGAAACACTGTCTCCACATTCTTGGTCTTGTTGCCTTTCCATATTTGTTCAAATGTCGTGCTAGTTTCCCTTTTGGGTTAAATTAAAGAATTTCTATGAAAAGTTAAAAAAAAGAGAGAGAGAGAAAGAACTGAAAGAGAGTGAAAAAAGCCACCTTAGATTTTACATTTAGGTGTCAGAGGTTTGTTCAACCTAAACGGACCTCGGTTCAATTTGAAGAAGGCAGAACTGAGTTTGGTAATTGTTAACAAACCTGTCAGTGTGCAGTGTTTGTGAAACCATGAGTAGACATGTAACCAAACTCAAGGGGTCCACTGCTTGGAGTGCATCAACTGAACACAACCCAAGGAAGTGCTGGAAACAAAGGAATTTGTATTACTTGTTAGAAGTTAGGAGATAGGGAGATAGCTCTTAGAGCACTGTCTGCCCATAGGGTTAATACAGGGAGCTTTCATTCAGTGTATTAGGGGGTAGAGGCAGGGAACTTACATACACTTTAAGGAACTTACTTAGGCAGTTCTGGTTCAATTGTGCACGCTTAGTGTGTCAACATGCTAGTGCATTCATCATATGCTCAAAAAATGGCAGATAATCCCGCCCACAGGAGGAAATCTTTGTATTATAATGAGCTAAAGGCAACTTTGGGACAATTCAGTGGGGCTTCTGTGCAGATAGCTCCAGTCCAGGTCAAACTGGCTCATATAGGCACCATCAGGGGAGACACACCTAGCAAGGGGTTATCAGGTGAAACACCCAGCTGGGCCTTTTCTTGGCTGGAACTGTTGGTTCTGCTAAATAAAACACATTCCTTCCCAAATTTTGTCCTTTCCCTTTCTCTCTTCTGCTGATAGCTTTCAGTCCTCCTATTTGAGTAACTTCCTGTTGCATCCTAGCTAACAAAAGTTCACTTAACAGAGTTATCGAATCGGTTAGTTAGTTGTGTAGTCCAAAGGGAAACAGACAGCTCTGTTTTGACAGGGACAAAAGACAAGTCTGGAGATTGTGGGCCTGGGCAGGCCATCATAAAGCAGGCAGGGGCTGGGGGAGGGTGGTGCCAGGAGTCTAGGGAACTGGCCACATTTGGGTTAGCGGAAGATCACAAAAATCAACCCGCTTTCTTCAAATGCTTTTCATGCCTGTTGGAGTTAAACAGAGCTCTGAGAAGGACCGCACTGAGGCCTGAGCTGTGGTCACCAGCTGCCTTCCCTCATCAATATCTTGGCTGGTGGCTATGCGCTTGGGGACAATTTGCCTAGCTTTCTTGATCCATACCAGAAAACTTGCTTTTGAAGTGGTTTGGAAAGCTCCAAAAGAAACGTGCTTCATGGAATTGGTAATGCTGCCAAAGAGAAAAGATTCTGCTTTTCATCAGCTGTTTGCTTCAGCAATCTGTGTCTCTCCAACACCTACTGTCGATGGCCCTGGTTTGCTGACATGGAGACAGTGCAGCTGAAGCTGAAGAACAGCAAAGGGTCTCCTGGCCCCATCACTTCCAGGCTGGGCTAGGACTAGGCTTATAGATGTTCAGATACTTGAACGCAGGTGAGCTGGAGATCTGCGGCAATTCTTTTAACATGAGGCAGATATTCTTTATAGTTTCCCCAGACACAGGATTTGGCAGGGCTTGAAAAAAAATCACTGGCAGGAAGTTCATTTTCTTTATTGCTGTCTCCCCAGCCATAAAACTAAAAGCTTTTTACCTAAATCATGTTTGCTATCTCGTGGGAGTGGGAGATCATTTTCTTCAGAGTTTTTCCCATTTGGAGTTTTTAGTCTTAAAGATTCCATACTTTTAATAGTCCATTTGAATTTGAAGAGCTTTTCTAATTGATGGTTCTTCTATTCCCTGCTTCCCCATTCTGATTTTCATTCCCTTCCCCCCACCCCCAGTCTCAGATTCTTGAAAGTGAAATCCCTTCATTTTGAACTTCATCATTTTTCACTTAATTAGAACTTTGTTCACCTATTGTGCTAGCTTTAATTTCATCACTCCAAAAATAATTTTCCTCTATTTAAATTTCCTCTGTTTGACCTAGAGCTTATTAAACTCATGCAAATAAGCAGAAAAGGGAAACTCTCCTTGTGTCTTGTCATTTGGGTAACAAAACATTTTGAGGGGGCTGACTCCCCTGATGTATACTTTGTTAATAAGTAAAAATCTTACTAAGAATTTTCTAATTCTTAAGATTTAAAATTATAATAATTGACATTGTATCTAATTCAGTCTACATTTCTGGTGTGAAATAATGTCAGGAGCCCTGTGATCTAAAGCTAACAGGGTGACTGACCTCCTGTAAGACCTCAAGCGAACCATTTCTTCTCTGTGTTCCTTATTTCTTTGTATGCCAAATGTAGATAGCTTTGTCTGCCCCACTTAATTCACAGAGTGACTGTCTTAGATGATGTACAATGAAATTTATTGAAAAGCATAAAGCTCTGTAATTAAGTGTAATATTGCCTGTCATTTGTAAGCTTCTACAGTCCTGAGGCCATGGAAGAAGTATCCTTCTTCTAGTAAAAGTTCCTTCTACAAGATTTCTACAGGATCTCTGAGTTCATTCTTTTCCTGGCTGTTCAGGGATTCTGTTCATTGTTTTTCCATTCCTCACCCACACTTCAATCTCTTGCTTCTTGATGTTTTCTGTCAGCCTGCAAATATAAATCTTTCACTTAAAAAATGTTATCTTCCATCTTGGAGAGACCCTTCCTTTGACCCTGCATGCCTTTCTAGCTACCAAGCCATCTATCTTCTTCCTTTATGCCAAACTTTCTGAATATTCCACTTTTACTACCTTCCCTTCCTCATTTTCCTTTCACTCTTTTATCCAGGCCGACTTGGCTTTCACTTTCACTGAGTCCACTACACTACTTTTGCTAAGGTCACTATATTAGTTTGCTAGGGCTTCTATAACAAAATACCAGAGATAGGGTGGCTTAAATAACAGAAATTTATGTTCTCACAGTTCTGGAGGCTAGAAGTTCAAGATCAAGGTATCTGCAGGTTTGGTTTCCTCTGGGGCCTCTCTCCTTGGCATAGATGGCCACTTCTCACTGTGTCCTCACATTGTCATCTCTCTGTCTGTGTCCTAATCTCCTCTTACAGGACTCCAGTCATACTGATTAGGGTCTACCTACATGACCTCATTTAATCTTAATTACCTCTGTAAAGATCCTATCTCCACATATAGTCATATTCTTTGGTACTGGGGTTAGGACTTCAATCTGTGAATTTGGGGGGAACACAAGTAAGTTCATAGAGTCACCAATAGCTTTCCTGTTTTTAAGTCCAGTGGGCTCTCAGGAATATTCAGTAGAGTGGACCTCTTCCTCTAGCTTAAACCCTCTTTTTTTTTTTTTTTTTTTTCCTTTTCTGACTCTATACTTGGCTCCTTTTCTTTGGCTATCTCAGACTTTCCCCCCATCTCTTCCTTCTGTGTCTCCAAACTGTAAATGTTAAAGTTCTTCAGGGCTTGATTCTACCTCCTCTTCTCGATCTACTCAGGCTCAAAATAAGATCTTATTAATTCCTATGGCTTTAAATATAATTCATATTATCATGACTCCCAAATATAAATCTGTCCTATAGACCTCTCCTGCTAAGTGCTGAAATTGGATTATGTCCAAATCCCTTCTTAAAACTTCCTCTTGGATTTTCATAGACATCCCTAAACCAGAAATCAGAACTCTTGAGTTCTGCCCTCCAACTTACGCCTCTTCCTATATCTATTACGTCCTGTTTATTTCTTCTCCAGCTTTATTGTTCTTCCTAGAAATTACCTTCTTTTACCTACTTGCTTTTGCCAGAAATAAGGAATAATAATCCTTGATGCTTCCTTGTTCCTGCCACCCTTCTACCAGAACTGTTTGCAATCCAGCTCTGCTATTCTACCTCAAAAACATATTCTACAGTAATCTTCTCCTGCCATCCCCGCTGACATCTCCCACTTGGTCTTCAAACGTAAACTCCTCTTTCTAGCTTTATGCCCTTCCTTTACCTTCTCTAGCTTTGTGCCCTTCCTTCTACCTCCTCTACAGATGTGATGATTCTCTTCAGAGAGATACTTTAAAGATTTCAATTAGATTGTGTCTCTTCTCTGTTTAAAAATCTTTAATGGTCCCCACTCACAAGGTGATTCTGCCAAATTGCAAGCTCTAAGGATACAGGGACCAGGTTTGCCCTATTTATTGCTATTTACCCAGAGCCTAACCTGGTGCCTAGTATCAAGTAGGCACTTAACACATCGACCAGCTTCTGTCTACCTTTTCAGCCTCATCTCTCACACCAGCACTCATCTGTCTCAGTCACATTGCTCTTTTCTCAGATCTGTGAGCTTAGTCGGAGCTGCCTTAGCTGTGATACACTCACTCTCCCTTGCTGGCTAGCTTTCGCTTGTATCCTTGCTAGTCTAAATGGTGTCCCAACCCAGCAACATGGGCATCTGGGGATGCTTGTTAGGGCTCAGGCTCCACTCTAGCCCTAAGGAATCAGAGTCTGCACTAAAACAAGCTCTTCAGGTGAGTCATGTACATGGAAGATTAGAGAAGTTCTGCTTTAGATCTCAGCCTAAGTGTTAGTTCTTTAGAGAGAACTGCCCCAACTGGCCAGTATACATTAAGTCATCTAATGATTCATGGACAGCATCTGTGGCACCCCGAAGGGAAAGAAAGTGAAATATAAGGGAGGAAGACTGGAGAGGTGAAGCCTGCCAATCAGAAGCTGTTTACTTTAGAAATTTTACCTAAGGCTGAACTTTCAAAAGTTTTCAATTATACAGAGGAACATGTGAAATCTGTGAATCATTTCATCTGAACAAACTGAAAATTGCAAGATGTTTTCTTTGTTTTAACAAATTTTTGTCTTTGCTCTGAAAATCACTTTATATAGCTGTTTTGTTTTGATTGGCCACATTGTGACACAATAGGATAAATACGTAGCCGTGAGCCACAATTGGTTTGGATTTGCCAATATTTCATTGATGCATGGTTGTGGAGCACATTGTAGAAAGTCCAGCTTGAACACATATTCTTTAATGTAGTTTGATTTTAGCTTTGTTGCAAGTCAATTGTTCAGTGTTTTGTTGCAGACACTTTGGATATTAAATAGTTGACTGATTGGTTTGTGGTTCTTGGGGCTTTCTGTCAGATGCCCAGTAATAAGATTATTGCAGATCTTCAGCATTTCACAAAGGATGTGTAATGAGTGTTCAACCAATGAAGTAAGTCGTGATTGTGACTGAGAGATGAAAGAAAACACACTAATTAAAAATAAATGCCTTCATTTCTTATCTCTGAAAGCATTTCTAAGGTGTCATACATGTACACTTTACTTGCAAAATATTTGTTGCCTCTATTTGCCAAGTATTTCAGGATTTTATGGTACTAGAGTTGTCTATTAATTTAACTGGACAACTGGTTGGAGTTATTCAATAACCTAAAACTCTTGGCAGAGCTATAATTTTAAAGTGTAATCCCACTGGTTCCATGAGCATTACAGCTGCTCCTTGTTTGTTTAATAATAGAACTGATGAGTACTTAATTTGAAAGGAAAGCTGGGTGCAGGCGTAATGCTATTTAGATGTAATCGAGGACACATTTGACATCTGTTGCAAGATCTATAGGTAAGGCAAAACAGAAGTTAAAATCGGTCCTATGTCAAATCTACATAGTTTAAAACTTCACAGAGCATTCCTGGACATTGAGGGAGGAAGTTTAGTAGAAATCTAAGGGGATGAGAGAGGGACCAACACTTGTTGATTGCTTTTTAATTGGGCACTCATTTAATCATCACATCAACCCTTCAAGATAGATTTTATTTTTCATTTTACCCAGATGAAAAATTGAGCCTCGGACCCATGCTCCATGCTTTCTTTTTTTCCTAGTTACACATTAGAATTATAGGAGGGGCATTAAAAAAACACATTTTATACTCATTAGGATGGCTATTATTAAAAAAACAGAAAGCAACAAGTGTTAGCAAGGATGTGGAGAAATTGGAACACCGTGCTTGGCTTGTGAGAGTGTAAAATGGTAGAGCTGCTGTGGAAAATAGTAATCTGGTTCCTGAAAAATAAAGCATAGAATTACCATATGATTCACCAATCCCACTCATAGATGGATATATATGTAAAGGAACTGAAAGCAGGGATTCAAACAGATATTGCACACCCATATTCATTGCAGCACTATTCACAATAGGCAAAAGGTAAAAATAACCCAAATGTACACTGATGGATAAATGAGTAAACAAAAGGTGGTAAAAATACTATAAATACTGTAAATAATTACTCAGCCCTAAAAAGAAATAAAAAATATTTTAAGTTTTTATTTAAATTCCAATTAGTTAACATGCAGAGTTCTATTAGTTCCAGGTGTGCAATATAGTGATCCAACACTTCCATACAATGCCTGGTGCTCATCACAGGTGCTCTCCTTAATCCCTATCACCTATTTCACCCATCACCCCACTCTCCTCCCCACTGGTAACCATCAGTTTGTTCTCTATAGTTAAGAGTCTGTTTCTTGGTTTGCTTCTCTCTCTCTTTCTCTCATTTTCCCCTTTTGCTCACTTGTTTTGCTTCTTAAACTCCACATATGAGTGAAATCATATGGTGTTTGTCTTTCTCTGACTTATCTCACTCATTATAATATTCTCTACCTTCATCTATGTTGTTGCAAATGGCAAGAGTTCATTCTTTTTTATGGCTGAGTAATATTCCCTCTTATATCATCTCTTTTTTTTTTATCCATTCATTAGTCAATGGACACTTAGGCTATTTCCATAGTTTGGCTATTGTAGATAATGCTGCTATAAACACTGAGGTGCATGTATTCCTTTGAATTAGTATTTTTGTATTCTTTGGGTAGATATCTAGTAGTGCAATTGCTGGATTGTGGGGTCGTTCTATTTTTAACTTTTTGAGGAGACTCCATACTGTTCTCCAGAGTGGCTGCACAGTTTGCATTCCTGCCAACAGTGCAGGAGGGTTCCCTTTTCTCCACATCCTTGCCAACACCTGTTGTTTCTTGTGCTGTTGATTGTAGCCATTCTGACAGGTGTAAAGTAATATGTCATTGTAATTTTAATTTTCATTCTCCTGGTGGTGAGTGATATTCAGCATCTCTTCATGTGTCTGTCAGTTATTTGTATGTCTTTTTTGGAAAAGTGTAGGTTCATGTCTTCTGCCCATTTCTTAACTGGATTATTTGTTTTTGGGTATTGAGTTTTATAAGTTCTTTATATATTTTGGATACTAGCCCTTTATTGGATATGTCATTTGCAAATATCTACTCTCATTCTGTGGGTTGCCTTTTAGTTTTGTTGTTTCCTTTGTCATGCAAAACCTTTTTATTTTAATAAAGTCTCAGTAGTTTATTTTTGCTTTTGTTTCCCTTACCTCACCAGACATATCTAGAAAGGAGTTGCTATGGCCAATGTCAAAGAGGTTACTGACTGTTCTTCTCTAGGATTTTTATGGTTTCATGTCTCACATTTAGTTCCTCAATCCATTTTGAATTTAATTTTGGGTATGGTGTAAGAAAGTGGTCCAGTTTCATTTTTTTGCATGTAGCTAACAAGTTTTCCCAATATCATTTGTTGAGGAGACTATCTTTTTCCTATTGAATATTATTTCCTGCTTTGTTGAAGATTAATTCACTATATAGTTCCAGGTTCATTTATGGTTCTCTATTCTGTTCTATTGTCTGTGTCCATTTTTGTGTCATACTGTTTTGATCACTACAGCTTTGTATATAACTTGAAGTCCAGAATTGTGATGCCTCCAGTTTTGCTTTTCTTTTTCAAGATTGCTTTGGCTATTTGGGGTGTTCTGTGACTCCATACAAATTTTTAGATTGTTCTTGTTCTGTGAAAAATGCTGTTGGTATTTTAATGGAGATTGGATTGAATATGTAGATTAATTTGGGTAGTAGCTACTCCTTGAATGAAGAAACAAGTTTTAAGTGAGGGTGCTGAGCTATATTAAGTCACATTAATTCAGGAATTGTGATTAGCTCTATATTGGCTTCCAATGCCAGAGAAAGAATGGCGATGACTGTCGCTGTTAAGAAATGTCACTCACTATGAGCTATCTTGATCATGTTTTCCTAGGACAAAATCTACACATGATGTCTGCATTTGATGTATATTTCAGTGTCTATAAAATATAGTGTAAAATATATTGATAGACTAGGCACTCTCTTGAAACTCTAAGATTGTATACTTTTATGTCAGAGCTTCTTTTTCTCCAGTGTCTCTTAAGTTTAGCTTCTTCATTGGTTTTGTCAAGTGTGCCTTCTTTCCTATCCATCTACTTTTTCCCCTTTGATTCATCCAATATATATTAACATTTTTTTTACCCAATATCTCCTTTCATGAAGCTAGCCTCTGATAATGTTTCTGTTGAACATAATGAAAAAGTAGACAAAACTGAATACAGTTAAAGTTTGTCTTCTGTTTATTTGGTGGCAACATTCTGATACGGGAGTAGAAGTTCTTTTTAAATCAACATTTAATCACCAGACAGAGCAGATTAGGAGAAATTAGATTCTAGAATCAGGCATCTGTCAAACTCAGGTATCTTCTCACTGATTTTTATTGAGTCCTTTCTAATATATTTTTCCACTAGTTAGTTGACTCCTAAATTACTTGGCCCAGATGGAATATAGTGTGGAATTGGCAAGTGGGGATCGTATGAACAATGTCATACTGAATCTGGTAATTAAATATTTCAGAATTTTGTGAGTTGGTTGTTAAATGATTGGTAGCTTGAAGTGAAGCATGGTGAGAGTGTTTACATCAGAGAAATCAGCAAATGGTACAAATCCATCCACCCTCCTTCCCCCATTGGTTTATTAGCATATCACTTTTATTCTTCTTGTAAGCATTCAGAATTCCTATAAATATTCATAACCCCTCCCAAACTCTCTATCTCACTCAGAATAAGACAAAGTGCTTACAGTGGCCAATAAGACCCCAAATAAGCTGACTCAACCTGACCTCTCTGTCTCCTCCTGTTTACCCCACTCCTGTTGTTGCTGTGTTTTATGCATATGGCTAGGGATGTTTCTGCAGAGCGCATTCTTCTACTGTTTGCACCCTTCCCCCAGATATCTGCAGAGTGGTTCCCTCACCCCTTCAAGTCTGCTCAAATGTCATCTTCTCAGTGACATTATCTGTGTTAGTTTCTTATTACGGCTGTAACCAATTAGCAAAAATTCAGTGGCTTAAAAGAACACACATTTTCTCTTCATAAGAATCCATTTCTTTACCTTTTCCAGCTTCTAGAGGATGCTTGCATTCAGTGGCTCATAGCCCTTCCATCCAGAAATTGTCACTATAACCTCTACCTTCGTATCTCCTGTCTCTGAATCTGCCATCTACCCCTTTCCCTTATAAGGACCCTTGTGATTACACCTAACCCACCCAGAAACCCTGATACTCTCTTCATCTCATGATCCTTAACTTAATCACATTTGTAACATCACTTTTGTCATACCAGGATGTAGACATATTTGAGGGCCATTATTCTGCCTACTACACTGTCCTTGACCATCCTATTTATTTTTGTACCTATTCACTCCCAGCATTCCTTATCCCTTTCCCTGGCTTAATTTTTCTCTGTACCTCTTATCACTTTCTAGAATATTATATACTTTACATGTTTATTTTATTGATGTCTTCACCCACTAAAATGTAATCTGAATGAGGGTAAATATTTTTGTTTTATGTATTTTAAAATATTTTGTTTTATATCATTGTTGAATTTTAATTGCTTAAAACAATGCTTCTACTAAGCATTCTGTATATTCTGTTTGAATGAATGAGGTGGAAGAGTTTGTGAAAAGAAACTGACATTGCATGGAGGGTTCTCCAGTGCGGGGAAGAAGCCACGTAGTAGAGCCTGTATAGGACACTGAAAAGCTCCAGAGATCTCTTACAGTAGAACTGCTTTGTCCACACTGAAATACTTGTCCAAGTTCTGGTTTCTCATCTTTTCCCTCATGTTTGTGTTTGCCCTTTATTTGGAATAGATTCAAAATTTTTATATTAGTTTCTGGCTCTATAGTTTTTAAACTCCTGAGGCAAAGGAACCCTTCATAGTAAGTCTTCTATTTCTACTCTCTTTGCATAGTGCTAGATGTTGAATACACAAGTGCCAAGTATTTCCTTTTCTGATTTCTTACTTTGCATTTTTCAGAAATCAGCCTAAAAGAAGGAAGGGAGCAATCGTCTCAATTTTCTGTGAGTTTTTTGTTTTCATTTGTTTTGTTTTATTTTGTTCTATTCTTTGAGGGTAGCAATGAGGTCTTTATTCAGAAGAAAACATCTTTGTGTGGGAAGTATAGCTTTCCTAGCTTGGACACGGTGATAAGAAAGTTGAAATTTGCAATCCGGAAGAAGACCAGATATCTTCAGAAATGGTCTTTCCATTTGAGATTTTTATGGTTGGTATTCTGATTAGCATAAAACAATGGGTTTAGATGTCTGTATCTAAACCCATCAAAGCCACAAATCTTCATGCACCTTTCTGTCAACTCTGGATAAAGGTAGGGTGATGATTCCAGGGATGAATTTTACTTTGAATGTTCAGTTTGTTTATGTGAAGAGTAGAAGGATTTACTTTCCAAAGATCTATATTTTAAGAGGTAAAAACATTTTTCTTGGTACTTGTCTTAATTTGTTTGAGCTGCTGTAATAAAAATACCATAAACCGGGTGGCTTATAAACAGTAAACATTTATTTCTCACAGTTCTGGAGGCTGGAAACTCTGAATCTGGTGCCAGCAGATTCAGAGTCTGGTGAAGGCTTGCATTCTCACTGTGTCTTCACATGGAGAAAGGGGTGACTGAGCTCTCTGGGGTCTCTTTTATAAGGGGATGAGTCCCATTCATGAAGTCTCCACCTTCATGTTCTAATCACCTCCACAAGGCACCACCTTAAAGTACCATTGCATTAGGGATTAGGTTTTCAACTTATAAATTTGGGGGAAGGATGTAAAACTCAGACCATGATAATACTATTTTATGATTATGGAGAAAATAGAATTCTTATTAGAATTCTCAGCTCCAAGTGGAGAATCAGCATTTTGATATATGTCCTGCTATGGCCTGAGCCTTGGAATCATGGATTAAAGGGGATCTCCCTTCAGTCTACTTATAGGTTAAAGAACACGCATAAGCACCAACATGGAATCCTCACCGATAATTTTTGGTAATTATATTTACTTATTCCAGAGCAAAATTAATATATGACAATAAGTGGAATATTTTCTCTTGCTTTCTCAGGTATTATGATCCAAACCTTCCTTAGAAAAGCAATAGTGAGTCATGAGGACACTGGATGCTGTAGCATCCTTTGCCTTCAAGGCATTGCAAACAACTTGAATCAATCCAGTAACCTTATCAAACACAAGCAAACAGAAAAATGAACACCATTTATCTGAAATAGCAGGTTGGAAAATTCATTGGTTACTTTGAAGGCGTCTCACTAACCCTGCCAAAGCTTTGTCCACCAGAGCAGGGCATGAATTTTTCATTGCTCCAATAATCAAGGTCTTTAGAGTTTCATTGTGTTTTCTCTCTAATATAGCTAATATGTTGAACATTGTTGACATTCTTCTTATAGTTGCCAAGGATAAAATAAAAAAAAACTTGCTTTGAATGATATTATAAAAATATTGAAAGAAATAACTTTGCTGTCAGAACTAAAGTTGAATTATGTTCTCTATTCAAAGTAACTTAAGGTGGGAGGGGGCAAATCTTTCAAGTTGATTTTAGATAACAGACACAGACATCTTTATTGGATTTGTCTGGAAAAAGAGAGAGAAAATTCTAATATTATCTGCTCTGGTCAACACGTGTAAGGCTCAGCCCTGTTAGAACCTCCCTACCCCCATCCTTTTAGATCCTTTTTTCCTTACTCAGATTCCATATATGAAGAAAAAACTCAAATGACTTTCAAATAGTTACCCTGGAAATTTATTAACTTATTCCCATGACACTATAATTGCTCATAAAGCATTTTGAAGATTCTTCTATTGAATTGGTCTTCAAAGCTAGTGATAATTCCTATGATGAAGTTGATCCTACTGGCTTTCATTTTAGGGTCACATATAGTGGGACTAACATGGACTTCAGGGTCTCATAACTGTCTAGAATCCAGGCTCTGCTATCAGTGCAGATGTAAGGTTTTAGATGAGTTATTTAAGCTCCTTGAGCCTCAGTTTTCTGATACAACAACATATACTTTACAGGGTTGTTGTGTGGATGAAACGTGGTCATGAATATAAATCCTGTACAGTGTATTCTTTCCCTTCTTCCTTCTCCCCTGCCCCTGATTTCTCACCAAGGCTTACTATGAGGTCTGATCTCTCAGAGGTTAGACACAAAATCAAGCTTGATGTTTACTAGAAAATGAGGAGCTAGACTTGGGTGTTAGGGAGCCAAGGAATGGTAGCTATGATGCTGGAGGCCCCTGTAAGGCCTAGGAGGAAAGTGAGGCAGATCAGAAAAGTGGGAAGTGATGCTTTTGAAAGCCACTTAGGCATTAGACTGGGACCTCTGGTCAAAGTATTTCTAGTGCTGACTTATTTGGAGCCTGAGGTAGTAGCAGATATAGAAGATGGATGGCAGTTATTGCCTTGTCAAGAGTCCAATAACTTGTTTCCTGTTAAGCCTAGATTAATTTCTTCTGTCCCAAATTCATGGGCAATTCAAATTATCCTCATACTTTTCTTTTTAAAGATTTATTTATTTATTTGAGAGAGAGAGAGAGAGAGAGAATGGAGGGGGGCAGAGGGAGAGAATTCAAGCTGACTCCTTGGTGAGCACAGAGCCTGATGTGGGGGTTGATCCCATGACCCATGAGATCAAGGCCTGAGCTGCAAGCAAGAGTTGGATGCTCAACCAACTGAGCCACCCAGGCGCCCCATCTTCCCATATATCTGATCAGGTCTCTGCACCGTTTCTCATCTGCAAGGGCATCTTCTTTGGGCAAATGGGAAAATTTTAGAGTACCAAGGGCAGGTAGGGACTTGGTCCATTTTCCTCTTCATTACTAAAGCCATGGGTTGCCAAGGTTAGGATAGAGACTGATTATAGCAATTTGATAATCACACCTCTTATTTTTGGATAAATATACCCTTATACACTTTGATCTTCCACTTACTTCACTTACTCACTTTTTCATTCTTTCAACACATGTATTTGTGGAATGGTTGCCCTGGGAAGGAAAAGGGACCATTCTTTAGCACCAACAGGGACAGAAGAATGTGCAGAACTATAGGCTTGGTTTTTCATGACTTTCAACAGTTTCTAAGATAAAGTAGGCTCTAACTTGAAGGGCAAGACCTGCTATCACTGGAAATATTTTAAAAAATCTTAAAAATCTGTTCCAAAAGAACTTCCAAAATGTTTTGAAAAATCATTAGCCATGTTGGAATGACTTCTTAGCTTTCCAAGGTTTCAAAGTGTACCACCAACGTTTATGAGCACCTGCTATGTACCTGGTGTAGGAAAATTATAGCGGGAGTCACAAAATGAGTTGGAAAGTCCCTGACCATAGGCATTCAGCTACTGTCTAAGTGTAGATACCATGTAGAAAGTACCATGTGTTCTGGAGAGGGGACGTGGTCAGCAAGTGTACCTGGTGGGAGGGACAGGGAAGGTGTCATGGAGGAGGTGCTGTTTTAGTTTCCATGAAGAATAAGTTTGATTTTATGAGGCCAAGAGAAGTAGCATTTTGTTAGTTACACGTTTTTCCTAGGCACTAGTGTGGAATTTCTATTTTATTTGCTTTTCAGAGATCAGCCTTGGGAAACTCACATTTTCTATCTCAGAATGAGAAGAGAGGAGTGATCCTTTTCGGTGCAGTATTTTTTTCACAGAATTTCTTTGTGTTGCCAAGTTTACTTGAAGAGCTGAAGCTTGTCAGAGTTCTCATAACAAATGCATGATTGAACTAAATTACAACCCTTCGCCTGTGGCACTGGAGCCTTACGCTCCCCCAATGCTTCCAGGGGGGATGGTTGGCCTTCTGTGATTTATTTACAGGCCAAATGATAACAAATAACAATTCCCAGCCTTACACCTACCTATAGCAGGGGTCAGAAATAGTTTAAACTTTGTGATTTACACTAATAAATGCGGTCTTACAAAGCTATTGTTTTCTAACATGTATGGATATACTGACTATACAGAATTCTCTTAACTGTGGTGCAGTAATGAAAGTGTTTTATAAACTGTTATAAACCTTATAAACTGTAAGGTAATTGTTAGTTTTATAGATATGCTTTATTAAGTATTAGGGGATGATTTTAGAAAGTACAGGGATTTTAATTGTGAAATTTTTCTAAGCCATGCACAAGAATTTTGGAATAATCTTTCCCATTAGAACAGCATGATTGGTTTTAAAATTCCCTTGATTTGTACATTTAGTGTACTGCAGATTAACATTGAACATATTAGTGTCTTTGCACTAAAATGTAAGGTTTTGTGTAAATTTTTGCTCTATCAAGGAAAAGGCCACATAAATAAATAGGATTGCATTTGTCTCAGAGCCCATCATTTTGAAGGATGATTTAAGGTCATTGGTAATACTGACTTACCTTTTCCAAAGAGGCAACTAATTTTATTTGCATTTTAAAGCCCATGCTTACCCTGCCTACCTTTATTAATTAAAATAATAGTTTATCACAAACTTTAACAGAAAAGAAAATTTCTTTTTTGTTAACCAGAAGAGAGACATGAAATGTTTTACTTTCTTGGACCTGTTTTCTATATGTCAACATTGTAAAATACTCTTGTCACTTCTATAATCTTCAGTTTCATTTTTTCCTTTCCTCTCTTTTTTTGCTTAAACAATCAAAATGAATTACCAGAATTTTCTCCCTCTCCTTCTGTGCAAAATGGAACTCAGTTCATCCTACCTCCCATCCCCTGGGGATTGTTCCTTTTATTCTTGTAGCCCCTATTATTTCCACTTGATGTTCAGGTCAGAAAGCTGTGAGTCTCTTACCCATCTCCCCTCCTTTATCTCTCCCTTCCAGTTTCTGTTTATTCTGCCTTCTAAAAATCTCTTAAATCTACTCTCTTTCCATATCCATGACCACTTTGTAATTTAGAACCTTATTATTTTTTTGTAAGGAATTCCAACTTGGTGTCCCTGCCTCTGTCTCCCATCAATTTATATTTATTTTTTCTCAAATGTGACATGTCCTGATGATGCCACTCACTTGCTAAGAAACAGGTCCTTAGCACAATCAGAATCAGGTGCTAACTCTTTAATATGCTATAGATAGCCCTTCATTTTCTGGCTCCTAATTCTTTTCTTAGCCTCAGAAAAGCACCATACTCTCCAAACTAATCAAATAACTTGCACCAGCCTGTTTCCTGTTTCAGACCTCCATGCCTGTCTCTCTACCGCTTGGCCAACTCCGCCTTGTTTAAACTTCAGTTGATTGGCTGGTGCTTGCCTGTTTTATTGAAATTTGGACCCCCACCAACCTGTTGTGTTTTCTGGTATTTGGGGTTTTTTTTACTTTATTTTTTCAATGATCCAAGATTCATTGTTTAGGCACCACACCCAGTGCTCCATGCAATACGCGCCCTCCTTAATACCCATCACCAGGCTCCCTCCTCCCCCCTCTCCCCTCCCCTCCATAACCCTCAGTTTGTGTCTCAGAGTCCACAGTCTCTCATGGTTCATCTCCCCTTCTGATTTACCCCAATTCACTTTTCCTTTCCTTCTCCTAAAGTCCTCCATTTTATTCCTTATGTTTCAAAAGTAAGAAAAACCATATGATAATCGACTTTCTCTGGTGTTTTCTGGTATTTGTACACTCCTGATTTTTTTTTAGCTTACCTGCCTTCATCTGCCATTGGGACTGCCTCAGGCTTATCTTCCAGATTCTGGTTGACTGTGTTACTTGTAAGCTTCATATCTACTTATCCTCTCATTTATTATCCAGTCTCCCCACACTGTATTTCTATTCAAACTATTTTGTTGCCATAGGTCCATGACAGTTGTCCAGTAGACAAAATGACTCTAACCTTTGAGTGTGTTGCAACATTACTTAGTGATCCATAAATATTTTTGTTATAATTTTTATTGTTGTTATTGTGATTATTTCCTACCTGGGAAGTCTTGCCCAGCAATCTGAGGTTAGGTTTTAATCTTTCTTAGGATATATGTGATCCCTGCTAAAATCCTGAACTTTATGTGCCATTCAGTGACCTGATAAAATAGGAATTTTTTTTTACTGTGAACTGAGCAGTTTCAGTGTTTGACTATTTTATTGTTTTCCTGAATCATTATAGCAGCTTCTTCTTTAAAAACAAAAAACAAAAAACTATTTATTTGAGGAGTGAGAGAGCATGTGCGAGCAGGGGGAGGGGCAGAGGGAGAAGAAAAGAGAGAATCTCAAGCAGACTCCCCACCGACAGGATGGAGCCCAATGCAGGGCACCATCCCAGGACCCTGAGATTATGAACTGAGCTGAAATCAAGAGCTAGGCTCTTAACCGACTGAGCCATGCAGGTACCCCATTATAGCAGCTTCTTACCTGGTTTTTCATTTATTCACTCTTGTCCCCTGCATTTTATTCTTCACTGAGAAGCCAGAGAAAGCCTTTTAAAACATAAGACAGATCATGTTTTTCATCTGCTTGAAACCTTCCAGTGGTTTTCCAGATCAAAGTAAAAGCCAGTATCTTGCCACAGCTGACAAGGCCTTAAATCATCTTGTTCCCTGATACTTCCCTGATCTCAAGTCCAATCATGCTCCCCTTTCTCACTGAAAACCTCAAAAATGCCAGGCATTTTTGCCTCAGGGTCTTTGCCCTTGTGGTGCCCTTCATCTTCCACCAGATATCACCATCGCTCACTTACACTCTTTTCCCAAGATTCTGCTTAATGTTACCCTATCATCAGAGATAAGATGACTACAAATGTCTTTGCAATAGGGACTGGGTCATATACTTGTAATAGGTATAAAAAATAAGATTTTGACACATAAATTAAACCTGTTTTTGTTAGAATCTATTTTAGTTATGTCTTCAGTGCATACAAGTGATTAAAGTTTAGGGCCATATTGCACATTGCATGGCTTTGGGTCAAAAAGTTAGGGTAAAGCAGAATTTAAAGAAGAAAACTGGAAAATTTCAGCTGTACTCTTGCCTTTTCTAGTCTGAGTTTTATTTGTTCTATACAGTAAATGCTCTATCTGACTTAACAACCCCCTGGCTTGTTGGAAATTAAATGTATTAACATCAATGGCAACCTTAATATCAAGACTGGAAGAGGTCCCAACTGACAAATATTTAGACATTTTAAGAGTGTGAATGGAGGGGTGCCTGGATGGCTCAGTTGGTTAGGCAGCTGCCTTTAGCTCAGGTCATGATCCCAGGGTCCTGGGATGGGGCCCAGGTCCCATGGATGGAGCCCTGAGTCAGGCTTCTTGCTCAGCGGGGAGTCTGTTTCTCCCTCTGCCTCTCCACCCCCCCACCCCAGCTTGTCCTCTCTCTCTTCCCTAGCTATCTCTCTTTCAAATAAATAAATAAAATCTTAAAAAAAAAAGAGCGTGAATAGAAATTTAAATATTTTCCTTGTATTTTCAATACAGGTTAGGTAACACAGGTGTTTAGTACAAGAAGAAAGGGTGGGGAAATGTACTCTTAGTTATTTATGAAAAAGGAAGAATCCTTAAATTTCTTTTGTGCCATAAAATACCCCTAAATCTTATGTAATGTAAGACTTTAGAGTTAGCCCCTGGTGGCATTTGCTTCATGTCTGTTTAAAGACTATTACCAAATCCAAATAAAGACATTATAAATGTTTTCCTTCAGTTTCTTTCTATTTCTTTATTTTCATATGTTTTCTATAGCATTCTAAATAATTTTTATGTTTTCTTAAATAAGTGCACTCTATAGACATCTGGAGATCATTCTATCTCTCCAAAGACATTATTTGGGAAAACCGCATGGATCTGATCTTTCAAATCTTTCCATATAAATTATTCCTTGAGGTTTTTTATCATTATTTTCTGCCTCTTAAATTTACTTTATTTGTCTGTCTTTTTCTCACCGGAGTCCTGAGAACTAAGTGTAACCTGGTGATGCTGATTCACTGGGTCGTTTCTGAGATGACCATGTCACTTCTAAGTGGGACATGCTTGTATTTATACCATCCCCACCTCAGTCACTGGTGTGTGTGTGTGTGTGTGTGTGTGTTTTAAGCTGTCATCACTCATTGTAAATCTTGTTTTAGTTTCTTTTTTTTTTTTTTAAAGATTTTATTTATTTATTTCACAGTGGGAGAGAGATCACAAGGAGGCAGAGAGGCAGGCAGAGAGAGAGAGAGGGGGAAGCAGGCTCCCCGCCGAGCAGGGAGCCCGATGCGGGCCTCGATCCCAGGACCCTGAGATCACGACCTGAGCCGAAAGCAGAGGCTTTAACCCACTGAGCCACCCAGGCGCCCCTTGTTTTAGTTTCTTATAACAGTTCTATATCTCTTTTACTATTCTAACTTTACAAGGACCTTCCTTCCATTACAGAAAGGTGTTTTATAACATTCCCTACAGAGATATTAGCTTACTAGGCTGAATCTTATTTTTATTGCCTGCCTCCATTTCTAATCTGACTGTATGCCTTGGTTTCATTTCTCAGCTCTGAATGTTAACAACACTGCACAGATGGATGTTGTCATTTGCCTGCAGAGGTTATTAAGATGCTATTTGTTTCTCCTCCCCAAAGTCATTAATAAGGGTGGGAAAAATCAGTTCAAAAGTAATCCCTGTATTATAGCATTAGAAACTCTCCCCACCCCCAAACAAATTTAATATGCCATTACTTAAACTTTCCTTTTGTTTTCCTTCATTCAGCTGGTTGAATCCCTTTCATTATGCTCATGGCGAAAGAGATGGGGTCCAATTTTGTGATTTGAATTAGACAAGTCCCTGATCTTCCGTCATTGTTAAAGTCAGGACTTAGGACATTTTCTTTTTTGAATTGGTATTAACTGCATCAAAAGAGCTTAATGAGATTCACCTGGCATGATTTGTATGGTAATTAATTTTCAGAATTTACTGAAAAAGAGTGGTCCTGTGATTCCTTATGCTTTCAAGAAGTAGAAAACAGCAGCTGGGAAAAGATATTGAAAGGGGTCGAAGAGTGGTAAAGCATGGCTGAGCTTCTCTGCAACAGAGTGGTGAGGGATAATTTTGTGTACTGGTGTCAGCAGTTTGAGCCACAGGACATGCATAAAAAACAAAGAGGGCCTGTGATCATTCATTGAACAACTGAGCATTTGCCACAGGTAGTGGGGTGACAATGATGAATAAAATAGACACATTTCTCACTGTGCACACATGTTATACTAGGGTTAGCTGACAAGTGAAAAGACAGTTTCAGTACAGGATGATCAGTACTATTATTTGGGAGGTTCAAAGTGTGATAGGAACCCATTGGGGGACCGTCTGGTAGCAGTTCCTTTGGGACTGGAATGGAATAAAAAAGTTGGATGAATCAACATCAAATACAATTTACTTGGGTTAGTTAGCATAGACTAATACTTTAGTTGTATTTGTTAGCATAAAAAATAATTTGTAGGGCGCCTGGGTGGCTCAGTGGGTTAAAGCCTCTGCCTTTGGCTCAGGTCATGATCTCAGGGTCCTGGGATCTAGCCCCACATTGGGCTCCCTGCCCAGCAGGGAGCCTGCTTCCTCCTCTCTCTCTGCCTGCCTCTCTGCCTACTTGTGATCTCTCTCTCTCCTCTCTGTCAAATAAATAAATAAATAATCTTAAAAAAATATTAAAAAAAATAATTTGTAAGGCAAAGGAGGAAGAAGCATGGGAAGTTTTTAGCATGGGTGTTGAAAACACCTGATATACTATATAATTCTCATGAAAATGTGATAAGAACATATATAAATGCAATGCAACATGAAGCTGTAGAAAGAATGCTATTGAACATTATTCACTGATTTTTCTTCATTGCACAACTGTAGGTACTTGGTAGAAATTTATCTAGGTGAACAGAATTAAGGAGATACAGAAGGTATCAATAGTGGCAATTGCAATTAAGCAATGTATATTTCAGAGGGCAAACACCATTTGGTTTATTTCTAATGACTGGGAGAATGGAGATATCTGTCCTTGGATTGCATCCTTTGTGAGGTCTAAGAATGTATGGTGTGACTGCCCAGCTCCTTCCCTTACTGGGGATTGGATATTGCTCTCTAGTGAACTTCAAGAAGTGCCCTTTAGGTTGGTGCTTTATGGTAAATCCCTGGAATGAAGTGTGGAATGCAGTACTGAAACACTTAACTTGCCTCCCAAGGATACTGGCTAAGATAAGCCATGTGGTGCAGCTGTCCAAACGTGCCTATCCTGATCTTGAACCTTATAGGAATGCCCTTTGTGCAGAGACAGTGCAGCTCATTCTGGATAAGCTGTACCTGTGACAGTGGAGTGGTCTGTGATGTGTTAGCTTGAGAAGCTCAGATGTAGGTAGGCTCATTGCTTAACTCCAACACACAAACATCTTCGTTCCTGTTCTTAAGTTTTAATTTATTACATGCTGAGTTCTGATCTGTTTTCCCCATGTTCTCTCTTTTTAAAAATTACTGCTATACCAGAATCTTGCTTGTTTCATGAAGGTGGAATTACTTGGATGTTTGCTGATAACATTCCCCTTCCACCATCCTTTTTTCCTTCTACTCTTTTTGATTACCTGTGTCCTCTACCCTGTATCAACTCCTGGCCTTAGTTTCAAATTTTTCTGATATTAACATACCTGTACCCCTGGGGCAAATAATACATATATGTAATAAAAAAATAAGATAAATTTGTGAAGCAGAAAAAAATGTTCAAAATAAACAGTTTTGACTTCTTTTACTTGTCAATAACTCCTTAAAAATAAGTAAGGATGAGGATAGGATAACACAGATTATAGAAGTAGAGAGAAGGAGACATGGCAGCAGGGCTAAAAACAAAGGAATATATGGATTGTGGTTATCCACTTTGCTGGGAACTCTAACATTTGTCAGTCTTGCGACTTCGTTGGTGATGCTATCTTGAAAGTGTTCCTGTTCTCTGTTCTGACAGTGATGTGCAGCAAGTATGGTATGCTGATAATAAGACTTGATTAAAAAAAGTTACAGTTGTAATCTTGATCCTCCTGAGATGGCAGATTATGAAAAATGGATTGAAAAATGGAGACTTATTGTGAAAAATCCCATTTGAGCGATAACTGAACACATAAAAAGAAGGCAACACTTTGGTGTCTCCCATTTACCACAGTGTAGCTGACTGCTAAATGAAAAGTAATAAATTATAAGGGATTTTCTTTTTGGCAGAACTAACTATTCAGTTTCTAGACTGTGCTGGTGGGTACTTAAACTTATGCAGGTGATAAAATTGTATCAAACAATAAACGCACACACACACACAAATGAGTGCATGTATAACTGGAAAAATTTGGATGAAATGACTGGATTATATAATGTCAATTTACTGGTCGTGATATTGTGTTATAGTTTTGCAAAATGTTACTATTGGAATAAACAGGGAAACTGCAGTGACATACAAATGTCACTGCATATGAATCTATAATTATCTCAATAAAAATTTCAATTAAAAAAGACTTGAAATCTCTTTCTTGTATCAGTATTATATCATCATGACTTTTGCTTCTGAAAAAATAAATTAGAGCAAATTACTTTAAAAGTTAGGATATAAGAATATAGTCGCAAAGGAAAAATATCTCTGGAAATTTTAGCTGACTAATTTGCTTGTAAGGAGAATGCTATCTTAATTGAAAGAGTTTCTTGGAAGGAAGTTTAGTTTAAAAGATTCAAAGTAATATAAGCCATTTGGAAAAAATGCATAAAGATGTACTTTTAGTAAATTTTTAAAGGATATGCATACTCATATGTGGAATTTTAAATCAAAACTGTGAAATAGTAGGCACTATGATAAAGTTACGTGATTATTTAAAGAACAGACTCTGTATTCATTATGTTTTAAAATCTGTAAAAGATGAATTCTTTCCCTACACATCCAGAATGTAACCTAAATACATAAAATCAAGTAACAAGTCAAGTAGTAAAAACACCAAGCTTGGCATTCTATGTCATGGTTTGCCATTTGAGTGTGTGTGTGTGTGTGGCCTTGGAGAGCCACATACTTATTCCAACTGTTTCTTAACTTAAGCATTCTCTGAATTTTCCTTTTGAAAATGCCTTTGGACTCTATGGCACATTATTTTGGATATCATCAAGGGAGGGAAGTGTTTGCTTTTTGCAAAATGGTCAAAATCTATCAAGTTAAGTCGGGTAAATAAAATAGTAGATGAGATTGAATCATATTCTGTTGGGTCAAAAACAAAGGGTTACTGTAAAGTGATGCACTTACTTTTCTTGTGTGGTTCATTTATTGGTTCTGAAAAAAGGCAAGAAATGTTTAGAACTCAAAGCGGTAAGTATATTTGGTACCCATTTACTTGGTTATGTTTGCCATAAAGCCAGTTGTGCATAATATGATCTGTTACACTGGGTATCCACCAATTAACAAAACATATTTGTTGAATCTTTGCTATATTTCAAATAATGAAGGGGATAAAAAAAGTCCATTATATATATTTTCAACACAATCTCACAATTCCATTCCGTATATTTGATTAACTCCTTATACTTAATTATTGATGGGCAGATCTGCTACTCTCGACCTACTGTATTCAGAAATTGGTGTGACTGCATCCTGGACTGTGCATCTAGAATGGAGTGTCTTGCAGGTGTATGTGATACTGGATCCTTGTTGGGCCAGAGCCACCAAGTGTGAGGAAGCCTTAATGACACTGAGTAGAAGGCATCCAGTGAACGTCTAGGATGAGTTGATAAAGAATTTGGGAGAACTCTTGCTCTGGCCATTCTGGGGGAGATTTCCTTGTTCACAGTAAGAGTTGAGAAGTGCCTCTTGAATCTTTTACTGTAGGAAGGCTATGCTGTCCTATTTATCCTCTCAGGGTGCTAAAGCAAATGCTGTCCTTCTTCATAACTCAATTTCAGTTCAATGCCAAGGTCAAGAAATCAGGAAATTCTTACGTGTTCTTAAAAATGAACCTATAGGCTCTGAACAAATAGGAATTACATAGGGCCTTAAGAATTACCCAAAGACTCTGCTCTGGGCCCACAAGTTGTGGGTTGTGGTCAAGTTACTAAATATCCCTGTTGCTTCCCCAGTCAGCCTTGTTTCTGAATGTTTCTGGATGTTGTTATCTTTGATCAGGGTTGCAAAGTGATCTTAATCTTCTTGCTTCTGTGTTGAAGAATGAGCTCTTTTCTATCTCAAAAGAATCATCGAAAAAAATTTTAAAAGATTTTATTCATCTATTTGACAGAGATAGAGACAGCGAGAGAGGGAACACTAAACCAGGGGAGTGGGAGAGGGAGAAGCAGGCTTCCTGCTGAGCAGGAAGCCCAGTGTGAGGCTTGATCCCAAAAATCTCGGGATCATGACCTGAGCCGAAGGCAGATGCTTAATGACTGAGCCACCCAGGTGCCCCTGAATCATCTAAAAATTTAATTTAATGACCTATTGAGGTCTATGAACTACTAAAATAAGCACTATATCTATGTAACACATTACATGTGTGGAAAAAATAACAAATATTTGGGCTAAAGATATCAAAAGGAAGTCTCATATATATGAGAATGTATATATATATATTCATATATATATACATTCATATATATATATAGAATGTATAATATAGACAGCTAGATGTGTTAAAAAAGAGAAAGCAAGGGATGCCTGGGTGGCTCAGTCAGCTAAGACTCTACCTTCAGCTCAGGTCATGATGCCAGGGTCCTGGGATCGAATCCTGCTTTGGGCTCCCTGCTCAGTGGGGAGCCTGCTTCTCCCTCTGCCTGCCACTCCCGCTGCTTGTGAATGCTCTCTTGCTCACTGTCTCTCTCAAATAAGTAAATAAAATCTTATAAAAAAGGAGAAGGGGATTAAAAAAGGAATTGGAGTAAATTGTAATTCTTCGTTTTCATATTTATCTCTAGGTTGTGTGAGATCCAGTTCCATGACAAAATTTCCCCTATTATTACTCTGCTGAGCCTTATAATTAAGAAAAAACTCAAAACTGCCCCCCTTGCTATGTTTTAGTTGAATAACCTTATTCCTGGATTTAATTAGCATGAATATAAGGCTTAGATTCAAATCATGCTTGTAAAATGAAATATTCTTTCTTTCAAATTTGCCTCTGTAGCTTCCATTCCCTCATCAGATGTCAAGATTAATTTACTTACAGTGCCTACAAGGCTTATTCTTTACATAAGAAAGAAAGCATTGTTTTCTTACAAATGAGTAGAAACTGCTCAAAGATGGAGTCCCAGCATTGAGCTTTTATCTTGAGTTTCTGGGAGAGTCAAGGTGCTAAGAGATATTATCCATCCTTCTCTCAGATATTTTTAAAGATCCGTAGGCCTCCCATGTGCTGGAAGGTGAGAGGGGATTTAAAGTCTTTCTGAGAATGATTCCTCACATTACTGTGGTTTTCTATTACTAATACAATACTTACTTGCCCAACATCTATGACACACCATTTTTTTTCTTCTTTTTTCACTTCCAAAGTAATGAACACAGGTAACTCCTCTTAAGAAACAGAAGAGTTAAGCATAAGTACCAGACTGTTTACACTTCGCTCCAAGTGGTTCAAATTATTCACTCTTTGATATACTTTTTGCTTTCCTATGAAAATGCAGCTGTATGTGTACTAAAACTAAAGAAATCTAGCTTTGGAGGAGGAATGTAATTTTTCAGCTATTTTAGCTTTTGTTACTGGTTATTATTTATGACTGGGAGCTCTGATTTTCCTTTCTGGGCCTACCTCTTGTAAAGGGTGCACGTGTCTGTTCGGATGCTGCCCCAGAAGAAACGACTCCTTTCTGGCAGTAGAGGACTTCCAAAATGTAGAATGCAGGTCTCTATGAAAAAAGAGATCTTGGCTTCTTTTGTTCGCTTTTTTATCCTGATAACTAGAATCGTGCTTGTTAGATTGTAGAACGTCAGTAAATATTTGTAGAACAACAACAACAACAAAAAACCCAACAAAGCTGTAGTATATGGGTTTAAACTTGATCTCCAGTGACCTCTACACGAGGGGAAAAGATTATTGATGCGTTGCATGGAGGCCTTTCTAGTCCCTCATTTGAAGAACAACTTGCCTCACCTTCTTCCAGGCTTAGTAGCCTAGGGAGCAGAACTCTGTGGCCTAGATTGCCAAACTCTGCAATTCTTCAAGGAGCCATAGTTGGGAATCCAGTAGGTCTTGGAGTGTCTTCAGAAACCCTGCAGAGAAATGCCAGCCAGCAGAGTACCGCAGGGTTGGCTGGGCTGGGTGCTGGCCAGGGTGTAAAGCCTTTATCAGACTCATCACATGCATGCCTACCTATTTTAATTTTTGAATGCCATAGACTTGATTAATAAAGTATCTAAAAACAACCAATGATTATATTATAGAGTTCTTATATCATTACAAAAAACTCAAACCGTGTGAAGATATGTTGGAATGTGTAAAGAAAAGCGAAGAGCAGATTTTTGCTAAGACCAGCATGTGACTTGTGTAACAGCTCTGAATTACACTTTGGAGGATGGAATGCTGACAGTTCTTTCTTTCTTCCTTGTGATCACTAGGATTTTATTCCCCTCATTTTTGAGCCAATTGTAAGATGAGAAAATACGTCAAAGAATTCTGCATGATGCAGAGTACCTCTCCCTTGTTATCAGTGGGGTTCCACTGCTTACAGAGTGGATGGAGATGATGTTCATGTCTTTGAACATAATAGTTTTTGACAGATAGACTGAAACAATTCCTTTTTAGCCATGCAGTTGTCTATAAATCTTCATAGTCAGTCATCCAAAGTGATGACATTTAAGATATAGTCGATATGCTGTTTATCTTAAAGAAATATTTTAAAATTAATTCTTCAGACCTGTGCAATATTTTATCTTTTCAGTTTAATAATAACCAAATGTGCTTTGGTTGCTTTTATGAAGCAAAAAAACACATGTGTGTTTATTCATAAATCAGTCAGTTAGCTTTGAAAATATAGTACACTTCAAGTACGTAGCAAAGGCCTTCAAAACATAATTATTAGAGCAGCATGAGGAGATGAGTTTGCTTTAGTTTTAGGTTTTTAATAGACTTCACTGTTATGTAGTGAAGACAGAAATATGCCGTAGAAGTCTCTGGGTAAGAGCCAAAACGTTTCCTCTTGTATTATTTTGAACCCATTGTTTCTATCGATGCTCAGAATGGAACATAGACTTGAGAATGTTGGGTAAAATTATTAGAAAATATACTTCCTATAAACCTGCTCTTTTGACTTGTTAGGTAAATATGCTGGCACATGAACTCAACATTTCAAATATTGACTTTATAAGGAATTTTCATATACTTCCGATGAAGTTGTTATTATTCTTGTGTTCTTTGCCTGATTTATCATAAAATTATATAAGATGTTGATGTAGAACTAAAACATGTAGCTTGAAAGTTATTTCAAAACATGCATCAAATCCATCACTATTCTGTCAATTTTATCTCTAAATAATTCTTGGATTTCTTCACTTATTTGCATTCCAGCTCCTCACCCCCAACAAGATCACCATCATCTCTGTGTTATCTGAATGAACTACTGGAGCAAACACCCCAAAATAGTTAATGACACGGGAAAATACTTTATGTAAAAAAGCAGAAGTCCAAATTGAATATTCAAATCAGTCATAATGGAAACATACCAAATGTTAACAAATAGAATTAGGAGTGCTACTTCTTTTTCTCTTTCATACTATCTACTATTTTCCAAATGTCCTATAATAATCATGAATTACTTTAAAAAAAAGATTTTACTTATTTATTTGAAAGAGAGAAAATGAAAGAGAGAGCATGAGAGTGAGGAAGGTCAGAGGGAGGAGCAGACTCCCTGCTGAGCAGGGAGCCTGATGCAGGAATTGATCCTGATGCAGGACTGATCCCAGGATTCCGGGATCATGACTGAGCTGAAGGCAGTCACCCAACCTACTGAGCCACCCATGTGCCCAACCACGAATTATGTTTAAAATATTTTATTTATTTATTTATTTAAAGATTTTATTTATTTATTTGACAGAGAGAAAGAGAGAGAGAGAGAGAGAGAGAGGGGATACAAGCAGGGGGAGTGGGAGAGAGAGAAGTAGGCTTCCTGACGAGCAGGGAGCCTGATGCAGGGCTTGGTCCCAGGACCCTGGGATTATGACCTTAGCCAAAGGCAGACCCTTAACGACTGAGGCACCCAGGTGCCCCCCTTAAAAGATTTTAGTGAGGTGATTTCTCATTTTAAAAATTTCAGGTAATACAGAAAGGTTAAGAAGAGAACAAATCTCACTTAAAATCCTACTACTTCCAAATAGTAATCATAAGGTGAACATCATGACAAATCACTCTATGTCTCTCTCTTTCTGTCCATATATATACTCACTGACACACACACACATACATACATATATACACACACAGAGGACAAAGGACAGCTGTCCAACTATTTAGATGAAAGATAAAATTTTATAAATTCAGCAATAAACTATAAATGATTTTTTATGAAGTATTAAATTTTATATTACTTTAATAATTTGTATCCCCCCAAATTAAACCTTGTTAAAACTGCAGGGTGTCAACTTTGAAACAGAAATATCACATGAATGTAGCTTTTTACATTATGGAATTAGAACACCAGCCGTGGGGCACCTGGGTGTCTCAGTGGGTTAAGCATCTGCCTTCGGCTCAAGTCATGATCCCAGGGTCCTCAGATCCAACCCCACACTGGACTCTGCTCAGCAGGTAATCTGCTTCTCCCTCCGCCCCTCCCTACTATGCTCTCTCTGTCCCTCTCAAATAAATAAAATCTTTAAAAAAAATAGAATACCAGCTGCATCAAGCTATGTTCTGTCTCTTTCCCCTCCTGCTTTGTTCCTACTGCCCCATCATGTGTGTGACTTTTAGAAGAAACATAGCTAACGTACTAGTCCATTAAAGACAATATGGCTCATTGGGGAGGAGGAGATGTAAAGCGTCCTTTCCTCCTTAGTGATAAGTTCTCTGTGGAAGCATCAGTTGCTTTCGTCTCAATTTTCCTGCTCAATTTTAATTTTCACCCACCAGCCAGTGGGTTAGACCATTTCTTACCATGCACATTGAACTCCTTATGTAAACCTTCCTTTAAAAAGGATGAAAAAAATAACCTCTGAGACTCTTCAAATTGTAAAGTATAATAATTCATAATTAATAAATAAATGAGATAAAAAAGGAATTTACAGTTTAAAAATGTCTGTATTCAGTAGCATATAGATTTATGGCTCCAAAGAAATCAAACCGGACACACTGAGAATCAGTTAATTCTTTCAAGAGTAGAATTTAGGGATTCATCACTTTTTTCATTTTTAAAAAATTCAATTAACTAACATGTAATGTATTATTAGTTTTTTATTATTAGTATTAGTATTATTAGTTTCAGAGGTAGAGGTCAGGGATTCATCAGTCTTATATAACTTAACCTAGTGCTCATTACATCACGTGCCCTCTCCCATACCCATTACTCAGTTACCCCGTCCCCTACTCCTTCCCCTCCAGGAACCCTTAGTTTGTTTCTTATGATTAAGAGTCTCTTATGGTTTGTCTCCCTCTCTGATTTTGTCTTGTTAGGTAATCATCTCTTAACATGTAACACCTAGTGCTCATCACAACATGTGCCCTCCTTAACGCGATGGACATGTTTTTTAAATTAACTCTATAGACCCCGGCTTTACTTATAGATCTCAATTTCTCCCTCTTTGGGTTGACATCATGTCTTGCCTACTGTCCACTATACAGCATATAAAGTTCAAGCCTTCAGACCCAGAGGTTGGTGCAAATGCCTGATCACACCACTGCTGCAGTGACAGCTAACCAATCTGGATTTCAGTACTTGGTTCAATTTTTGGCTCCTAAACATTCCTACCCGTTTTAAAATTAATTACATTATTATGTCTATCTCAGTTAAAAGTTTAAAATACTTTTTAAACATTTCTTTGTCATTTCTATATGTTTATATGATAAAATTTTTCAGAACATTTATTCTACTCTATTATAAAAAAACAGAACACACAATACCCTCTTAATTGGTCTCCCCCTTCAACTAATCCATTCTCCCTCAGTGGGCAAGGTGATGGTAAAATACAAATATGATCATGTCACTTCCCCAGTAAAAATCCTTCAATAGCTTTTTGTTGTGGGTCAAATCATATCTCCCGGCTTGTGACTGTGCCAATATAATCAAAGTAAAATGAGATCATACTGGATGAGGGTAGCCCCTAATCCACGGATTGGTGTCTTCATAAGAAGGAAACTTGAAGATGGAGATGGGGATACCGAGGGAGAAGTCATGTGATGAAGGAAATTATGTTGCCTCAAGCTAAGGAATGATAAGGATTAGTGGGGAGCACCAGAAACTGGAAGACATGGGATGGTTTCTCTTTAGAAGCCCCCAAACAGGGGGGGACCATGCCATCAACTTGACTTGAGACTTCTGGACTCCAGAACTGTGAGAGAACTGTGGAAAGGCACCCAATTTATGGTAGTTTGTTAGGGCCACTGTGGTTAGGGCACCGGTAAACAGATGGACCAGTTAAAACTAGTACAACAGGCCAGAGAAAACTGAGAACAAGTATTTTCAGAGGTAGGGCTTAGACACAAGCTGATTGACACTGCAGAATGAACGCTTCCCCTTATAATTAGTATAAAATAAAAGATCTTTGGTGTGGTCTGTTACACCCTTTTGAGCTTTCCAGCTTTAGTTTCCCAGCTTTACATTGCTACCTTACTTTCACTGGCCTTGTTATGGTTCCTTGAACAAGCCAAGCTCTCGTCTGACTCAGGGATTTTGTATATGCTGATTTCTCTGCCTCAGAGATGCTTTTGACTTTGTTTTGCTTGAGTAACTATTACTCATCCTTCATGTCTAGTAAAAGTCACTCCTCAAAGACCCCTTCCATAATATTTTCCCCCGTCAGCCATCTGCTTAGGTCCCTTTGTTATATATGCTTGTGCATTTTCCCCTCTTCCTAACATTTATCAGATTGTGACCGGAATGTGTCTGCTATTTGTAGGATTTTTTAAAAATCTTGATCTTCTCCTCTAGACTGTATGCTCCATTAGGCGGCAACCATGTCTGTTTTACTTTTTTTTTTTTTACTACTTTTTTTTTTTAATTTTTACTACTCGCATTGGGTATGCAATAAATATTTTCAAGTGAATGAAAGCACATTTTAAGACTTGTAATTAGATGGATGGACACAAAGATAAAAATATCCATTTTTCGGGCGCCTGGATGGCTCAGTGGGTTAAAGCCTCTGCTTTCGGCTCAGGTCATGATCTCAGGGTCCTGGGATCGAGGCCCGCATCGGGCTCCCTGCTCAGCAGGGAGCCTGCTTCCCTCTCTCTCTGCCTGCTTCTCTGCCTCCTTGTGATCTCTCTCCCCCTGTGAAATAAATAAAATTAAAAAAAAATCCATTTTTCAATTTTTTTTATTGGAACCAGAGTATTGGGCAAATTGTTTTAATCATTTTTACTTATATAGTTATTCTGACAGGTTAATTATAAATGTCATAGTATTCAAAGAGCAGCTGCTCTTCTTTCACTCAAAGTCACAGTTTGAAATGTAATATATTTCATATATGAAGTGCTATATATGAGTACAATTGGTATATTTCACTGGTTGCTTATAATAGGTACTATTTAATCTATGTTAGTTCAACGTTCAAAGTCAGTACTCTGTTAATAGCAGAAACAATCACTGAAGATATTATAAAACATATACTTTCTTTAAAAACATAATATAAACTTGCTATTTTGTGCTTAATTACAGGAAATATTTAAGAATATTCAGGATTTTCTGGATAACAATTCTCAAAATTCTTTCTAGAATGTGGCTTACGAGGCCGGCATCATGGAATTGTCCTCCTGCTTTGCTCTGGAAGAAGGCCAGCTTACTGACCCTTCGAGCAGGGCTGGGAACTCACCTTTTAAATGATGTCTACTTCCTGAGTATTTTCTTTGTACTTGAGCCCTGAGACCATTAAATTATGGAGGGCACAATTCTATATAAATCAAAATATGTCACAAATAAGTGTGGCCCTAGCTCCAGAGGAATTCTTAGGGAATGCAACTGAAGTAACAACTACTACATTCAGTTCCAGCTCTACTCCATTAAAGATCAACCCATTCTAGCTAACCTCATTTCATAAGGAAACAGTAACAGTATTGAAGAAAATATACAAACACAGAAGAGGACCACATATAGAAATGCCATTTTGTTAAAATGACCCTCTGATGGATTCTGCCATATAGTCCAGTAGTGTTACATGTTTTCTAAATTCTGCAGATGTTATGAAGGCCTAAATTTGCATTGAGCAAAACTGATAATTGCTTTATTGTGGAAATGATGACAATGGTTTAGGTTGTACCACGAAAATGTGCTGTAGAAAAACAGTAGAGGTCTATAGCTCTACCCTTTAGCTGGTTTATGTCAAACATTCACTAATGGATGTGGTCTATGGTTGAAGGAGGTACCCATTCAGAAGGTCCCCTTCCAAATAGGCAGATGTGATATGTGTTCTTTTTCTCTAGAGGTGTCCTGCTTAATGCAGGGGTTGGTAGAAGGTCAGGAATATGGACTTTATTATTGTGAGTCCATATGTGACCTGAACAGGCTTGAATCCTTTTTGTAACTGTAGGAACTTCAGGAGCCCAGCTGATATTTGGGATCTTATGGTAGCTTTGCATATGGAATCACAGACTTTTAGAGTTAGAATGGATCTTTCTTTATATCTTGTCTGTCCCTTTCCGCTCATCTAATAGGCAAGGACTCACGAGTTTCCTTGATTTGCTGGAAGCAATGTTTCCAGTTAAGGAGTACCAGCATTAGAACCCAAGGCTTTGGATGATCAGTCAGCTCAATGTTTTTGCACTGAACTGTGCTACATCTGAAAGATCCCTTGTGCCCCATACTCAGTAATAATGGCCCATAGCTTGAATTAAATTGACATATTTAAAAGAAAAAGACAACAACAAATAAAACCTTTTTCTACCTAGAGACAAGTGGGTCCCGTTCATGCAGTTTGGTTCAGGATGCTTTGGACTTTGTCCCACAAATCAAGTACATCATCCCCCAACAGGGGCAGGATCTCCCAAGATATCAGCCTTTAAGGAGTACTGCTGGTCAGATCTACCCAGTCTTGCTGTCAGAATATTATGCCATTGTCAGTTGAGTTCATCTAGTCTAGACATCCATAATGTTAGTTCTTACTCTGTATTTTAAAAGGCAGTTGCAACAGAGTGAATGAACCAAAAATATATAAGGAAAACTATATATACTTTTTAAATACAGGAAACATAAGCATAAGTTCATAATAAACCAACTAAATAAATACACCATATATTATGGATGTGGTGTTTGAATTCCTCTGTCTTTGGAATTCACGAAAATCAGATCCAGGAATGGCAAAGACAGTTTGTCATCTAGAGTATGTGTTACAGTATGACCTCTGATCGTGCCGTGCTGAGCCAGGTAGCATTGTTCACCTTTGTGTATCCCAGCATTGGAGACTGATTGTAGAGATTTTATGGTTTTCTGAAAGCTCTCAAAGTTCATATTTAAATAAAGACAGCTGCTTTTTATCAACTTTATGAAGATATAATTTATATACAATGAAAAGCAGGCATTTTTTAAAAGATTTATTTATTATTTGTGGGGGAGGGAGAGAGAGAGAGAATGGGGAGAGGGGCAGAGGGAGAGAAAGAGAGAGAATTTCAAGCAGAGTCTGTGCTGAGCACAGAGCCCAACACAGATCTTGATCCCATGACCCTGAAATCATGACCCGAGTTGAAATCAAGAGTCAGATGCTTACCCAACTGAGCCAGCCAGGCATCCCTAAAGGGATACATTTTGGGGGTAGAGGTTGATGGGTTTTGATAAATGCATGCAACATAACCAAGACATCGAATATTTATGTTACCCGAGAAAGTTCCCTTTTACCCCTTGTCAGTGTCTCCCCTTCCCAGCCCATACTGTCACTTCTGTCACTATACATTTAACTCTGTTGTTTCTCAAATTTCATATAAATAGAATCTTGTCCTATGTACTCATTTGTGTCTGGGTTATTTTACTCAGCATAAAAAGCAGCATATTTTATCAAATATTTCTAAGGAGGATGATTTCACTTAATGTATCATACAAAATACAGTTGGCCACTTTATCTGGAAAATACCTTGAGCAAGTCTGTCTCCTTGGTTCTCTCTTAGCAGTCTGACAGAGTCTGCTGAGCTCTATGGGTTGTGGATGGGAGGGGTAAGTTCAGAGGTCAAGGTCAATACTGAACTAAAAAATGTTGCTCCACCAGAAAATGTTCCAATATTTCCCATTTCTTGTATGTGATGGTTAAATACCCAAATGGCTACAACTGTTTAAACTTTTAATGCTCCACCATTTCATAGCTACTGGTGACTCTGGAAGCAACTCTTTTTATTTTTTTTAGTTCTTTTTTTTTTTTTAAGATTTTATTTATTTATTTCACAGAGGGAGAGAGATCACAAGTAGGCTGAGAGGCAGGCAGAGAGAGAGAGAGAGGAGGAAGCAGGCTCCCTGACAAGCAGAGAGCCTGATGCGGGGCTCGATTCCAGGACCCTGAGATCATGACCTGAGCCGAAGGCAGAGGCTTTAACCCCCTGAGCCACCCAGGTGCCCTGGAAGCAACTCTTTTTCCAACTTTGATCAGCTGTATCTTACATTATGGGATGTAGCCTGTGCTCAGAACTGCTAGGGGTTAAGGGTGACTAAAATGTGGCCCTTTTCACAGTGAGTCCAGAGTTGTGGTGGGAGATGTTCATATAACAGCTCTAATCCCCAAACTATCTTTTCTCTCCCCTTGTATGTTTGGGAAAGTGAGGAGATTTGTGGGTTAACATTCCTCAGTTACTTACTTGGCCAGTATTCCTCCAAGTCACATGTTCCCTACTGCCCAGCTCTGGTCCATCATTCATTTTGCTCTTAGCTGTGGTTTGGAATTCAAGGATACACGTCATCTCATGGCCAATGTGTTACCACTGCATGGAAGAGGGCAACGGGTATTATGTATGAATAAGGGCAGGGTTCAGTTCTCCTAATGGACCCCAGAGTCCTGTCTCTGTCACTACCATTCAAAATTATGTGGAAAAAAGAAAGGACATTGCAATGGGAGATTTTGAAACCATCTCCTAATTATTATTTCTCTGACATCTAAGGCAAAAGCACCCAAGAAGTTAAACATGTGTGTTCCTCCTATTATTAATCAAAATAGCCTACTGATAAAAGTAGCTTGCTAAAAGTATTTTCCCAAACCATGGGACATTAATTTTCAGTACTGATTGTATTAAAATTTTGTTTTAAAATAAAAAAAAATATTTTTTTCAAAGTGTAGTTTTTGGGAAACTTTAAAATTAAAAAAAAATTTAAGTATGCCACTCTTATTTCTGGGGACTGAAAATTAATATAACACCATCATTTCAACCAAAATAGGACAGAGCTAAGGGACATGGCACAAAGTCATAGTTCCAGAGATCTAAAATTACCTTGATATGATTTTAAGCTCATCGAATAGGAAGAGATTTGGAACTAAAGAATATATAAAGATATATTAACCTTTTCTCAGAGGTTATATAGCAGATGAGAAGAACTCTAAAAAAATTTCTGGCTGTAGTGTATTCAGACAAATACCACCTCCAAAAAAAGCATCGGAATGAATAGGGTTGGCCGGGAAATTAAAGTTGAAAATGAACATTGCTAGAAACGATGAGTTTGGAAAATGAATATGTTTTCCCTAAGATGTGAAGTAGAAGAAAAAAGGAGAAAGGAATATGATTTATGATGATTTTGCAATCTGGTAGTAAACAAAGTGGACTAGTTAGGATGATTCAGCCTCCAGATAGATGCTATCATATTGTGATTTACAGCCAGGGATCTGGGAGTGCATAAAGGATGCTATCTACATTGATCGTATAGTCTTATTTCATCCAAATTTAGATCTTTAAAATAAATGGAAGGCATGTGATAACATTTGTATAGTAAATTGTGGAGAATTGATTACAAGTGATAAAATAAAAAGATGTTGGAAATGGACTGGTGTAAAAGATTAAAAAACTATAATTGCATGTGAAAGTAAAACTGGTTTATTCAGCTCTGGATCTGGGCTCTATTTTCTTATGGTTTGACAGGCAATTTAAACCACAAAATTAAACAGTAAAGGATATGGCCTTAGAAATAAATGAATTTAAAGAGCTACAGTTTTTTGAACTCTCAGAAGAAATTCAAACTTTTTATAATGTACTTTGTTGTTTTTGTGTTCCTTTTATTTAGTAAGATTTTGTTTGCAGCAGTTTACAGTGAATGACCCACATGGATTTATGGTAAGATTTTACCATTGAAAACAGCTTTTGTGAAATATGGGAAGAAATTATCTTTGTCCCAGATCTTTTATCACAAAGTTGTTCAAGTGATTGCCAATTGCAAAACCTACTTGGAGATTACTTTTTTATTTTTTTAGCATTAGGTTATTTTATTTGTATTTTTGATAAGTGCTATTTTTCTCTCCAGCATCCCCTCTTCCAAGGCCAAAGAAATCTGAGTTTCTAGGGTTTTTTCTAAATGATCACCTACAAAATTCCTAGATCTAAGGGTCAGGAATATGATTTTGCCCTAGATCTGACAGTCTGGGCTGACTTAGTGGTTGTGTGACCTATACTCTTGCACAGCGTTCTGTATTTGAAGGATCTTGCACTTGATTTATGGCTTTGCTGTTGATGTATTGAAATTCTTCATTTTTTAACAAGAGCTCTGCATTTTCATTTTACCTGGGTGCCACAGATTATATAGTGCATCCTGCAAATCACAGCATAACAGCTGGCATTTATCGCGTTGTTACTATGTACCATGCATTGTTTTCGGTGTCTTGTATGTACTCACTCACATTTATTTATATATGTACTCATTTATATTTGAATGTAGTTGACACAACACACATTTATGTGTTATGCTATGCTCCACACGAGTGTGGCTACCATCTGTCACCACACAATGCTATTACAATACCAGTGACTGTATTCCCTAGGCTCTACCTTTGATCTCTGTAACTTATTCATTTCATAACTGGAAGCCTGTATGTATCTCACACTCCTCTTCACTCATTTTGCCCATCCTCCCACTGCTCTTCCCTCAATCATCAGCTTGTTTTCAGTATTTATAATTTGATTCTGCTTTTTGCTTGTTCGTTTGTTTTGCTTTTTATATTCCACATATAAGTAAAATCATATGGTGTTTATCTTTGACTTAATAAATATTTATAATAACCTTCTGAATTAGGTGTTGTGATTGCCACTTCACAGAGGAGAAACTAAGCACAGAGAGGTTAAACAGGAAAAATGAGTGAGCACTGGAGGAGGGATTCTGGTTCCAATCTCCTGCTTCTAGAATGCGTTCCCCTAACTGCTAACCCGACTACCTCTGTTCCAGCTTGCTTTCTCTTCTAGTCCTCAAAGGACACTCTTTTTTAAAAAAAAATTAATATTTTATTTATTTATTTTAGAGAGAGAGCACGTAAGTGCCTGAGCATGAAGGGAGTGGTAGAGGGGGAGGAAGAGGGAGAGAGAATCTCAAGCAGACTCCATGCCAAGCATGGAGCCCAAAGTGGGACTCAATCTCATGTCCCTGAGATCATGACCTGAACCCAAACCAAAAAGTTGGACGCTCAATCGTCTGCACCACCCAGGTGCCCCCAAAAGAAACTCCTGTTCTCTGTAGTGTGCTAAAACAGGTAACACCTGTGGAACACAGGCGAACGTTTGCTTGCTGAGAATGCATTCGAAGGATGCAAATATATGACCTGGAGAAGTCAAGCGTAATTCTTTAATTTCATCTAAGTTAACTAGCTATTATCTTGGGCAGGTTTCTGAGGGAATGAAAGGAGGAAGGGAAATGAGGGAAAGAGGTTAACAAAAATGGGTGAGTTTAGGGAATGTAGACATGCCGGGCCTGGGCAGCCAGCTTGGGAGCAGGTGAGTGGGGCAGGGTCTGGGCAGGCTAGCAGATAGAGGAAAAATATGAGAAAGTATAGTCCATGTTGCCTATTTAGCAATTTGACTGAGGCTGACGCTGGAGACAAATGTATAAGGTTTTAAATTGGTTTAGAGGGATTGAGTGAGAACAATATTTTCCTGATTTGCAGGTGGCTGGGTATGTGAGCACTGGTGTGTGTGGCTGGAGGTGGCTAATGGAGGCCAAATGTTGGGAAATAGAGCAAGACACCTTCATGCACTGGGGTTAGGCCTGGGATTTATAAGCTAACTGGTTTCAGGCCACCTGTCAGATCATACTGTCTAGGGTGTGGTACTAGTAGGCTTTCAGTAATATGTGAGCAAGAAATGGATGAATCTAGCAATCACCCACTGGTGTTTAAGGAAGGCTCCAAACTGAAGAGCTGTTTTTCTGACTGATTGGATCTGTCAAGTTACACTTTTTCATACTTCTCTGTCCCAGCCTTCACCATAATTGTTGGTACACAGAGCAGAGCAGGGATCTTGAACACATGGTCTTGTTAGGGGTTGCATTCCCAGTGCCCAGCACCAGGCGTGGCCCGTCCTAAGGGCTTAAATATTTTCCAAATAAATGACTGAATGTTACTGATGTCAACATTAAAATCAAAGTCTATCTCTTAGGTCCCAGACTCCCTATTTTCTCTCCTAGGCTAACTATGGTGATCCAGATCACTGCATTTTGATATCCTGACACAGCGTGCTCATTACTGATAAATTCAGGTGAAGGCTTGTTGCTTTGGGTTAGCTCTAGTGCTAAAAGCTGGTAAACTAGATGGACAGATTTGCTTTGAAGAGTCGTCAACTATGAGGAGCCTCTGAAGCATTTTACCTTCCAGACAGTGTCCTTTTTCCAATGGTCTTAGGAAAACTATATATTTTATTCTTCTAATACCATCAAATGTAGAACCCAAAAACCTGGTAGCTAGGTGATTATAGTTAGCTATGTTATATATCTGTGCCATGCCTAAAATTTCTTTTTTTTTTTTTCATGCCTAAAATTTCTATTTTGGGGCTGGCCTCCTAAAGTATGTCACAGTACTTCTAAGTGTGTGTGTATATATATATATATATATATATATAAAATATTTTTACTTATTTATTTGTCAGAAAGAAAGCACAAGCAGGCAGAGTGGCAGGCAGAGGCAGAGGCAGAAGCAGGCTCCCTGCTGAGCAAGGAGCCTGATGTGGGACTCGATCCCAGGACCCTGGGATCATGACCTGAGTGGAAGGCAGCTGCTTAACTGACTGAGCCACTCAGGCATTCCTAAGTCTATATTTTTAACAAGGCTGTCCTAGATGTGTATGTTCTTTCTGGAGATTGTACCATCTATGGCTTCTTTTTACCAGACCTGTATTTCTGATCATAGTGGTCAAGGACAGTTGCTTGTGTCACCTCTGCTTATTTTCAGGGATATTGTATCACATTTAGTGTGGCTCACTACACATCTTTGGTGAAGAACTATTCTTCTATATTCTAGGTATTGATCTATAAGGGACAATACACTGAATATAAGGAAGAAACAAAACATTCTTAAATATTAAGCAGTTTTGAATCTCAATTACATGAAAATAAAAGAAACTGTATATGGTTTAATTTTTTTTATATATTTAAAAAATCTGAAAATTCAACAGGTAGACCATACACTTAATGTGAGCAGGGATTCTGATCATCTTCTTTATAGCTCACACCTATTGCCTAGAACTGTGCCTGGCAAATATTAGGAACTTAGCATTTGTTGACTGACTTCTCAGGATTCTGAGATTATTTTTGTTATTTGTATTAGAAAGTCTTCATCTTGATTTTTGAAGATAATCAAAATTTATTAAATAATAATAATTAAAAACTGGATATATTTATTATTATCTACTTCCTACTCTGTATTAGATGGAGTGATGGCTTGGCTCCCTAAATGTTATGTGCAGGGTTGCTGAATAAAGGCAGGAGTATATCACTGAGAGGATCAAGAGTTACTGTCTCCATTGTTTCCCTATTAAATGTGGGGCTAGTGGAAGGTGGAGGGAGGGAGCATTCAAGTGGAACGTGTAGGATGACTGGGCGCGTACCACTTAGCTGTGCATGTGACTTGTCTACTACTGAGTTATTTATTGCCTTCTCTGCCTAAGTATCAGGGAAAGCACGTTGTCTGAAAGAACATCTTAGGAATGTAATGCAAACAAAGGATGTCATCTGGTCCACATGGGGGTGTTCTCTGCTAATTAGTTTGGCAGATGGTAGTGCTTTTGAAAACAGAATCCTGAGTCCTAGGAAATCATTTTCTCTTTCTGTAAGAAAACTCAAGAGACTGTACCCTTATCTACTTGTTATTCATTGGTATAATTCTAGGTGTCTATTAAAGGTTTAAAAGTGATCAGGTGCAAAATATCTATGTGGTGTGAGGGCAACAGGGAGCAAAGTACCCGCAGCATGTATCAATTCTAACAGTGCTGACATCTGCTGTCCCTGTAGGTAGCAAAGACTTTTACAAGTAGTCCTTCACTTCCTCAAGCATGCTAGAAAGGCAGAGATCCTTAAGAGAAACTTCAGATTCAGAGTGAGTTTGGAATTGCATTATAAGTTGCTTCTGCTAACTCCTTCTTGTTCATAAGCCACAGACTTTGAAATGAAACACATTTTATAAATTGGGCTTTCCCATCATTTCTTTCAGGGAAGCAGCTGTATTATTGGTTCTAATAAGGTATTAAGCCTGAAAATGCAGTGTTAGCCTTTAGGGTATATGATCAGAGAGGCTTGCCTATGCAGACCAAATGCCTTGGAGCAATGGGACAGCTTCTCCCCAGTCATGCAGCACCTTAGCTGTGGTAGGGAGGGTGCTCTGACCAATTCTACTGTCATGTGGAGAAAAAGAGACAGGTAGATCAGGTGCGAGGAATGTTGATTTCCAAGAGCAGAATCGGACTAGAGGGAACCATTTTAGAATCTGTAGGAATGTGTCATACTGAAATACTTATTTCTGACCACACAGAGCAAATTCTAGAATGGAATTTTGGAGGGAGCTCTATACTTGGAAGCCTGATGGACTCATTGCTTTTGTCCATTGGAGCGGGAAAAGAATTCAGCCCACAGTTCTCAAAAGAGTCAGCATAAGAAAGGTTACATGGCTTAAACAGGACCTTGGCTTTCGCCGGACTCCTCAACTTTTTTCATATTCCATGCTTATGCAGAGCCTAGCACTCTTCAGATTACAAGTGACTGTTGGCTCTTCTCATTTGTAACTGAGCAAAACTCTGTTCACAGATAACCCCCTATCGAAGATCTTTTGTGACTATTATAGCCAGGAAGCTTTATCTTTGGTTAATGGATATGGTAAAAACAATTTGTACGATATGATAACAGTAACATTCAATTAACAAAGGCTTACTGCATGTCAGGTGATGTTCTAAGTGCTTTAAAAAGAAGCCATTTTTCTTTGAGGGCTTACCCTTGCCTTATGGGTTGGGTATTGTCACTTTGATTTTGAATATGAAAAGGGGGAGGCTTAGGGAGGTTAAGAATCTGGTCTAAAATCAAGCTTCTAGGAAATGGCAAGGCTGAGGTTCAAACTTAGGTCACTTTTACTCTACAGATGGTGCTTAAAACCACCGTACTATACAAAGTACTTGTAACACAGGGTACTATACAATATTGGTACAATGTTGCAGTTTCAATCTGAGGGAAAGTATTCAATAATTCCAATCCTTGGGCACCTGGGTGGCTCACTTGGTTAAGCGACTGCCTTCAGCTCAGGTCATGATGCCGGAGTCCCATGATCCAGTCCCGCATCAGGCTCCCAGCTCCATGGGGAGTCTGCTTCTCCCTCTGACCTTCTCCTCTTTCATGCTGTCTCTCTCTCTCAAATAAATAAAATGTGAAAAAAAAATAATTCTAATCCTTCCTTCCCTCTTCCCTGCCATGATCCATTCAGAACTACCAGTGTTACACTTTATAAAATTATAAATGACTTTCATATACATTTTCTCATTCACAAATTGGGACTTTTCAAGCTTTCTATCCCTGACAGCTGTCTTTTTTAATGATGGTGTATGTTCTAAAATACAATGTATACAAAAAAATACAATTATAAGAGAGTACAGAATAAGTTTGCCAGATATAATATTCACCCAGTTATATTTGACTATCACATAAACAATAATGTTTAAAATTATAAGTGTATACCAATATTGCATGGGATATATGAAAAAGTATTCCTTATTTTTCGAAGTTCAAATTTATCTAAGCTTTCTGTATTTTTATTTGCTAAATCTGGCAACTCTAAATCAGAGAGACTTGTGTACAAAGAATGAATACCTGTGTACAAAGAATTGGGTTTGTTGTTTCAAGCCACTTCCTCAGTGGCCAAGGGGAAAATCAAATGAAATGGGTAAAGGAGAAACCTTGGGGCAACTTGTACTGAGTTCTTAGATCTACTTGCCTTGTATAATTAGACTTTTCATCAAATCTTGCTAATATCAAACAGTGTTTTCAGTCATTGATATTTTGTGGAGTATGGAAATAGAAGCTTTACAAGGGTTATGTTAATCTTCATCAATAGTTCAGCTGAAGCTCTACCAAGGCAAAATCCTCAATGTAAACCTTGTTTTAATATTTTCATGTTTTCACTTTTTATCTGAATGTACTGCAGGGCCCTTGAGGTCTTCCAGCAAAAAAGTTCTCCCATAAGTAGGAACATGAATTTGTTCAGTTGAGATCAGCATTTCTGCTTGTGAAAGTTGGCACTTGGATAGTTAGGTTTGCTCCTTTTTCCACTGACCCTGACCGGGCAGGATCAGGATCCTGTAGCTGAACGGACACAGTAAACTCTAGTTACTTTACTAATCCCTTTGACTTTGATTCAGAAAAGCTGCCTCCCCCCCCCTTTTTTTTTAATGAAAGGAAACCATTAATGCTTTGGTGATGGCTGATTTTCTGAGCAAAGGAAGCTTCTTTGGTAATGTCTTAGGAATTGTGGTGGTGGTGGTGGTGGTGGTGGTGGTATGCGTATCTTGACAGGGAGAGGAAATGCAGAGTGTTTCCTTGGTAGAATGACTTTGAAAAACCTGAAGAATACTTTAGAAATATATCTGTTCACTGAGTCCTGCATATTTTAAGCAACAAATCAACTCGTAAAACTGCATTGCAGCGTTTATTAAAAAAAAAAAGTTGCACATGGTATAGTAACAAAACATTAGTAGGGCTTAGTGAAATGAAAGAAAGAAAGTAAAACTTTATTTTCTGACCGTATTTATAGGTTTTTAAGGCCCTAATTGCCTTTGCTTTCTGAATTGCCTTCTTTCTAATCAATGATGTGTCCCAGATTTGGTTACTTTTGCCCACATGTTAATTTCAGGTGTTTTTCAGTGGGTGAATATGAATTGATAATACACAGGAAAGTAAAAACACACAAGAGGATTTTAATATGTAATGAAAAGGAATTCCATTGTAAGCAATCTGAGAGCTCAGTTCTTTTACCCACTCTCTGTTTTATTTAACAACTCCCAGTCTATTAAGACTTTGCTTCACTCAACGATTTCGTGTTAATCATCTTTTGCTTTATAGCCCTTTATTTTCCTGCTGGAATCAATATCCCATCGACTTCACCGACCATCTACTCTGTGATCTATGAGATGGCACTAGTACAGGGCTGAATTTATACCAGAGCAATTTGCTTTAAATGTTACCAGCATGTTATCCAAAACATTTCTTCCAGTTTATTCTCATAATTTTGCTACTTCTCGCAAAGTTGCTTCCCTGCTTTTAGAGAATAGGGAGTGACAAGTAAAATGTAAAATGCCTATATACAGGATATAGAAGTTGAGCTTGAAAACACACAAGTCCATGAAATGATGTAGGTTAACAGGAGAAGGCTGGCTCTGTTTTCACACTGTGTGCCTGCTGCAACACAAACCTGATGAATTCATTTCTCGGTTGCTGGCAAACCTGGATCATTTTGGTGAGACCATATTTTAAAGCAGCTTTGGATCCTGCTGGTATATTCAGGTTGCCTCGATTCAAGCAAAATCAATCAAATTTTGGTACTCTGTAGAAGCATTATACTTATAAACTTGGACCCCCTTTCTTTGTGCTTACTGTCACTTAGCTGGTGGCAGCTTTCAGATCATTAGCATAAATCTAGGTTGCCCACCACAGGGGGCTCTGAGTTCTTTGTAAAGATTAATTTAGAAATTAAAAATGCATTATCTCCTTCTAAATACGTTATCCAGACTGTGACGCTAGCATTTTTAATAAAATCAATTATTGTCACCTCACGAAATCTTATCAACAAATGTAATTGTTTGCTTATTACTGAGAAGTAGACAATGAATTATTTCTTTTTTTTTAAATTTTAATTCTAGTATATTTAACATACAGTGTTATATTAGTTTCAGTTGTACAATTTAGTGGTTCAGCAACTCTATACCTTACCTGGTGCCCATCAGGACAAGTGTGCTCCTTAATCCCCATCACCTCTTTCACCCACCCCCCACCCCGACCTCCACTCTGGTAACTATCAGTTTGTTCTCTATAGTTAAGAGTCTGTTTCTTGGTTTTTCTCTCTCTTGGCAGTGAATTATTTCTTGATGCCTGTTAGGATATTTTATCTCACAAAAGGGTGATGATATCTTATATTGTTCAATTACTATTATATTCATTTTAAAGGATACTACAATTGACCCTTGAAAAACATGGGTTTGAACTGTACTTACATGCAGATTTCTTTTTCAATAAATACAGTATAAGGTGTAAAGGTATTTTCTCTAGGATTTTCTTAATAATATTTTCTTTTCTCCATCCTACTTTATTGTAAGAATAGAGTACCTAATACATATAACATATAAAATATGTGTTAATTGACTGTTGATGTTATCAGTAAACTTATGGTCATAGTAGACTCTTAGTAATTAAGTTTTTGAAGAGACAAGATTTATACTCAGATTGTCTACTGCTCAGGATTTAGCACCCTGTGCCCCCGTGTTATTCAAGGGTCAGTCCTATTCTTAAGTGGAAAAATTTTCTTTCAACATGGGAGGAGGTTTAATTTCTAGTGTCCACATGAAGCAAATATATTTAATTTGTTCCAAAATGTCTTTTTTTGCTTTCTGGTCTATTTTTTTTTGTTTTCCTTTCTGTTTTGAGTGTATAATAAAACATTGTAGAAAACAAACTCAATATGTGTATCATTCATTTCTTTGCTGAATTGCTTAGATGTGATTTTTTAAGGGAAAGTTCCAATAGCAACTCATTTTAGAAGCTGATTCTAAGAATAATAATCCTAGCCCTGATACCCTGTCAAGATGTCATGAGGAAAATGTGAAATGCTTTAAGAATAAAATTAGTAAACAAAGTCAGTCTTATTTGAAAGAGAGTGAGAGTATGAGAATTAAACAAGACAGAGTACTTGGCAATGTCCATTCATGTTGTTGAAAATTATTATAAGACCGTTGATATACTTTTACCGGTATCTTCTAATTTCACATACGACTTCTAATTTCTCTCTCTGTATTTTTATTACTGTCTGTAACTCTTTTTACATTTGGTCTCTATATAGGAAAAATCCCTCCTATAGTTGCTATCACCCTCCTAAATCTGAAACTTTGAAATCATCTTTTACAGCTTATTGCTGGTCACGAGCAGATGTTGCTTTAAGTCATGGATATTGAGATTTTCTCTGAGCATCTGAGCACTCCTAGTGACTGGCATGGCTATACTGGGGGATAATCCTCTTCCCTAGAAAGAGTGCTTCATAGGAGGGCTTCATGTCTCCTTACAGCACCGTCTGTAGGCTGGCCTGAAGGGTCCCTGCCACGCTACTTCAGTTATGACCTTGCACTGAGCTGTGTCCTCATAGATTCATGCTGAGACCGGCTACCATCTACAAATGAATCTCTTTGCTGGGAGTTTTGTCCCTCATTGATAAAGAACGGAGAAAGTTAGAGCTATTTATTAGGCGGCAATTACTCAAAGGCAGTGTCATGCATTTAGAGGGAAAACTCTTGTAAATCTGAAGAAAAGTGATTTACTCACAGTGGGAATAGATTTAACACAGATTAGAAGCATATTTTCCTCCTTTTCTGCCTTACCATTTGTATTTTATAAGAGGTTAAGGCCAGCTCTGAAGTATTGCTAGTGAGTGTTTTATTTTTACCAGCAAAAAGGGGTTTTAGCTGTGTAATGAAATTCCACCATTTACTAATGATGTCTACCTTTGAAGTATAACTCTTTCACTGAAGGCACAAATCATGTTATGGATGTGATGTTGTGTCATATAAATATGAGTTTTTGACATGCTAATTTATAATGACTGGCAGATGAGAAGACCATAGGGGAAAGATAAGACTGGCACTTGGACAATGAAATTGTACAAGGGTGATCGATTCAAAGAGCAGTTTTCAGAATGATTTCTTTATTTATTTATCTGCGAAGTAAACTCTATGTCCAATGTGGGGCTTGAACTCATGACCCCAAGATCAAGAGTCACATGCTGTACCGACTGGGCCAGCCAGACACCCCAGGAAAGAATTATTTTGAAACATGTCTTTAAATGTGAGTAAGTAGACCATGACTACTCTTCAGGATTTTTGGATGCAGTATGCCAGGACTACCAGAAAAATGAGGTCAAGGATCAGGTGATTTGGAATTTGGACTGAACCTGATTGCACTGTGAATCCAGCAAGAAAGGGCAGAGCCTTCCAGGAAATGGATGTCAGCAGGGCCGCCGGGTATTGGTTGTACAGAATGATGGCTAAGGTCCTGAGATGGTCCCCAACATTCCTCCTTTCTTGGCATGTGCTTGCTGCTCTTGACATCAAAAGGCAGAATATATTTCTCCTCCCCTCGAATCCAGTCTTGCCTTGTGATGGCTTTGATCCCCAGAAAGCTTGCTCTTGAAACTTTCACTCTTGCCATATTGTGAGAAGCCCAAGCTGTATGGAGATGCCATGGGGAAGAGAATAAAAATGCTCTGGTAGGTGCCCCAGATGAGCCAAAAGCTGATAGCCAACACCAACACCACCCATATGAATGAGTTATTTTGGATATTCTAGCCCTGAGCTCCAGATGATGATAGTACTCATTATCTCATGGAATAGAAAAATCACCCAGTTGAATGCAACAACCTACAGAACCATGACAGGTTGCTGTAGGATTGCTTCTACCCAAAAGGGCACCTCCATTCCTAGATGGGCCCTTGTTGGTTGGGCATGGCCCTGCGTGTTAGAGTGAATCAAGGTAAAAGTTATGTCATGAGATAAGGATTCTATATCTGCAGTTTACCTGCCTGCAGAGAGCTTCTATCTCCATAGACTTCACAATATAGTAAAGTAGGTTTTTGCATTTTAAGTGGATGATTATAGTGTGCTGGGCTGATGATATTCCATGGGAGATATGGCACCAGGAAAGCTCTTGAGAGTGAGGTAATAGGGTTAGAGAGTTGTAGCTTAGAGAGAGGCACCTCCTCAGCTCTTGGAGGACAATGTTAGTTGTGAAAGTGACAATGGGTGAAAGCTGACTTTAACTTGAAAAAGTCTCATGGGGTTTTGTCAGAGACTTCTAAAGAAACCTTGATCATTTAAGCAGGAATATAGTGCTTTTATGTTGTAATCCACATGGTAGAGAACTATAAGCTTTGTCCAAGAGCTATTTATGCATTTACACGTTCTATTAGTTTTACATTTTCCACCTTTATATTACGTTTTAACTCTTTTGCCATTATGTGTTACCTTTTTTCCCGATCAAATCAAGGCTCATGCTTTTTAGATATAAATCTGTTCTTTGTTTTTCAAATGTTTAATTTCTCCCTTACCTTTATTATTTTTTGTTGTTTCTTGTTAAAGATTATCTAAAAACATTATCTTAAGTTTATCTTATTTATCCATGGAGCAGTCTGATTTTTTTTCTGAAAGTGTAGGTCATGATAAAGCCACCAGAGTGTATTTACAATACATGTAAAGTAAGGAGAGAAGTTTTAAAAACGTTTAATTTGAAAAGCTTCAAATTTAAGGAAATGTGACAAGAATAAGAATAGTACATAGGACAGCAGTATACCCTTTATCCAGATTAACCTGTTGTTAACATTTTGTTCCATTTGCTTTCTTGTTTGCTTTTTCTCGTTTGCCTCCTCTCTGTGTGTATGTGTGCCTTTTTAAATATTTTTAAAGATTTTATTTATTTATTTGAGAGAGAGAGAGCACAATAGTGGGGTGAGGGAGAAGCAGACTCCCTGCTGAGCAGGGAGCAGATGAGGGGGTCGATCCTGGGACTCAGGGATCATGATTTGAGCTGAGGGCAGACAGTTAACTGACTGATCCACCCAGGCATCCCTGTATGTGTGCCTTTTAAAGGGTTTTTCTTTTTTTTGTATTATACAGTTTGAGAGTAAATTGTATGCATCTTGGCCCTAAAATTATCAGTGTGCATTTTTAAAGAAAGAGGATATTCTCTTAAATACTGTACAGTTATCAACTTTACTATTTAATATTGTTACAATAATTTTATCTAATCTACTATCCATATTCCAGTTTTGTCAGTTGACCCCATAATGTCCTTCATTGCCCTTTTCCCCCCGTAGTACATGATACTGTTTAAGAACAGATTGTTGTGGGGACACCTGGGTGGCTCAGTTGGTTGAGCGCTGCCTTCAGCTCAGGTTGTGATCTCAGGGTCCTGGGATGGAGTCCCGCATCGGGCTCCTTGCTTGGCAGGGAAGCCTGCTTCTTCCTCTGCCTCTGCCTGCCACTTTGCCTGCTTGTGCTCTCTCTCTCTCTCTCTCTGACAAATAAATAAAATCTTAAAAAAAAGGAAAAGAACAGATTGTTGTGTCTTTTCAGTCTCCTTTAACCTTGGAGGAATATTTCCACAGCCTATTATGACACTGACGTTTTGAAGAAGAGAGTCCCTTTCTAAAAAAGAGAATGTTTCTCATTTCAGGTTTATCTGATGGCTCCTCATGGTTCCATTCAGGCTGTGAATTCCAGGTCAGAAGTGATGTGTTTTCTTCTCTAGAGTGCATGATATCCATCTGCCCCTTGATACTGATACTCATTTTGATAACCTGGTCAAGGCATTCTCCAGCTTATCCCTTTACTGTCCCCCAAACTTTGCAACTAATAAGCTATCTGGGGAGACCATGAAAATATTCTACTGCTCATGAAAATTTCCACTGAGATTCAGCATCTACTGGTGACTCATGCCTGAGCTAAGCCTTAATATGATGGCTGCAGAATTTTTCTATACTTGCTCCACATTTACTAGTCAACACTCAATATTCTACCATAAGCAAGAGCCCTCTTTCCTCCCCACTGATTTATTTTTTTTTATTATTTGTTTGGACTCATTAACTCTGTGTTTTCAATGGTCTATAATTCATACTGCCCTTGTTTATTCTAGTGTTTAAATGTTCCCAGATTAGACCCACTGGAACCTCTTCCAGCTGCCTCATGTGTCCTTGTGATGCTCCCATCATATTTTTAAAACACTTTCTTACTTTCTGACATTACAAGATGTTCCAGGCTCATCTTGCATCCACTCCACTCTAGTCCTGAAATCCACCCATTTCTTTAAGGAGCATTGGTTTCTTTCAGTGGGGAAATAGTAAAAGAGATAAAGACACAAGCACTAAGCATGTTAGGAGAGTAATTTTTGTGGGATTGAACTGGATTTATGGGGCCCTTTTAGTTAAGAGCTATGGCCAAAATGATATTTATCTACATTTACAAAAGACAAGTGACTTAATTTTCTGCCTTACATCAAGAGTATGGATAAATTCAGGTGAATATATCATAATGAGGTACATACTTGAAGTCATCATCTAGATAATTAAACCCCCAAATCTACTCTTTTTAAAAAAATATTTTATTTATTTATTTGACAGAGAGACAGAGACAACAAGAGAGGGAATACAAGCAGGGGGAGTGGGAGAGGGAGAAGCAGGCTTCTTGCTGAGCAGGGAGCCCGATGCGGGGCTCGATCCTAGGACCCTGGGATCATGACCTTAGCTGAAGGCAGACGCTTAACAACTGAGCCACCCAGGTGCCCCCAAATCTGCTCTTGAGGATAATTTTTTATTTTTTCCCCTCTACAGTGTTTTATTATTAGCACTTGCAGTGAAAAATGTCATTAATAAACTTGCTATATTCTAAGAACACAAACTATCAAACTATATTACTGAGTGCAAATGAGATTTTGACTGCATTCTTTATTGTTATTTTAGAAATACTGAGGAGTCTGGGGGTAACCTAGTATGATGGAGGTTTGAGAGACTCAATTAGTTTTCGAAATGAAGATGTTAAACTTTCTCTGCTTGAATAGAAGGGTATGTGACTTTTGATTCCATTACATACTCTTTGGCAGGAGGGATGGCAGAGATCATTCCAGAATCCTGGCAGGCAGTCTTTCTCACTGGACAACCCCCCTCCACACCCCCTATCCTGCTCTTATGGCTGCTCCCACTAATTTTGCAAGCCTGAAATTGGATTGCTATGCCTGTTGCCCACGCTGTGTTAGGAGGCTCCGTAGAGAGTCCCACATACATATTTTGAGTTTTCTTGGGTAAGTTGTCCAGAGTATTCAGTTATGTGTGAAATAGATTTGGTCCCAAACCATTTGAACTCAGGAGAATTAACTATAATTGGTTCTGGGAGATAAAATATGTTTCCCCAGGAGTTGATGATTTTGAAAGGGTAGTTTTTCTTCTGGACCAGATAGACATGAATCATCAAAGAGGTGTACAGTACGGTATCTTTCTTTCTAGCCACAGAATCCAGGTGGAGATTCTAGCTAGTGGTTCCAGGTTTCTGGCCAGTCTCACTGGATTAATAATAATTACTAACATTTGGCTGGAGCTTTAATGTTTTTACAGTACCTTCACGTGTATTTATCACATTAAATGGTGTCGCTGGTAGTGAATGATTTGTGTCTTCACTTACTGACCCCCACATCTGCCATGGGGTTTTGCCTCTTTCTAAGAATTTCTTAATGAAGTTGATTTAGTTACTCAAAGCTATTTTAGAATAAGTAAAAAATGAATAAATAGACCCTTGGCCTTTCCTACTCTAGAAGATCCGAGTTTCCTGTTTGTGGTTATAGAAGATAAAACTCAGTTGGTATTGGGAGGTGTCTTTCCTCTAACTTTACTGTCTAACTCTTTTCTATGGCATGAAAACGAAGGCAAATATTACCATCCTGATTAAAGATATAAATATACTCAAGCACAGTAGAGGCTAAATGACATATCTGAGGTCACTTTTCAAGAATGAGCAATTAAGACTCTGGGTTCAGCTCACTTTTTAAAATTGCTGGTAAGGATTTCTTTGAAAGCCTTGTAATCCGTAGATGTTCTAAAAGGGCTGAATTTAGATGCTGGCCTGTATTTCTGTAAAGTGGTTAAAAATGGTCAGAATTGGAAGGAGTCACAGTAATCAAATCTATTTTTAGAAGTACATTAGCATGTGGTTTTGCAAACTCACATTTCATTCCTATAAAAAAACAGTGAGTGCTGTCATAAAAATACTGTCAAGATTTACTGCTTCTTCATGAGACCCAGGACTAAGCCAGAGGGACAACATGCACCCTAAACCTACTCATAGCTGTTGCCTCTGAAACTCTACTCTGTAATTTGGTAAGTGTTTTAAAAAAATTCAACTAAATGGCTACCACATGGTGGAAAATTAGCAATCTGGGACTGAAACTTTTGTGTGGTATTAAATCCACATATGGAAAAAATTAAATATCATCCTCAATGCCCTCCATGTGTTCAGATGTATTAAATGAAATGCTTATAAAGTGTGACATTATTTAACTTTTATAAGGTTTGTCACATCTAGTAAAACTTATTACTGTTCTTTTGAAAAGCTTCATACAGGTGCCTTCTGAACTCATATCAGTCTGAATGTCCTATAATATACACATAATTTGTTGCTGGATATAGCACTAGGCAATCAAGAGTAGAACTTTAACCAGGGCAGCTTAATATAGCACAGAATGCAGTAACTTGCAGTAGGCAATGCTGTGGTAGGTTGGTCCGTAATCTTCTTTCTATGGAAAGGATTTTATAAAACATAGAGGGTGAAGTATGTACCATAAGTTGTTTTAATAAAATTTGGGTCTTTAAAATAATTGACTCTAATTATCTTATATTTCCCTAGATTTGAAGTGTAGTGCCATGTGACCTTTTATAGTCTGCATGTACAAATGTGCCTAGGATGCTCAATAAATGCCATAATCCTATTGATACTACTGAGAATGAGGATTTTAAGGGAAATTTGTCACCTTAACTTGGTTTACTCTGGTGCACAAAGGTATTTCCGGGGTTTCGTTATTCCATTTGCTAGAGACTAGTATGTTGGCTACTTAGAACCCAGGTGTGCCCAGGAACTTTGATCTCTGTTTCTTTTCAGGTGTGGTTTACAGACCATCAGCTTCAGAATCACCTGGAAGATTTGTTAAGCCCATGAGATCTGGGTTTCATTCTAGACCTATTGTATCTGCATGCATAGCAAACCTTCTAGGTGATTCTTACTCACTTTAAAGTTTGAGACTCTCTGACAGTACAAAGCTCTTCGGTTACATAGAGAAAACCAAGGCTGAGAAGCTTATCCAATGTCCCAACTGTATACACTAGTATATGCCCTGCATAATGATGCATTATTACCTGGTAATCCTTAAGGTTTTCAAATGTACAAATGGTATCCACATAGAATTGGTTCCTGTTAAGGCACATTGACTAACCTCCTATAATGGCAGCCCCTGATAGAATTAGCCACCTCAGTGAATTCAGACTCTCAGTCTGGTAGACAGTGGAACAGAGGCAACTATTTTGCTGAGATTGAGACCCAGAGGTCTCAAACGCTCCACACAATTTATGTGGGAAATTTATATTTCCTATATTTAGACCCCAGTTCTGTAGAGTTATTATTATTATTATTATTATTATTGTTATTATTATCATTATCATTATTGACTATGAGCCAAAAGAGTTTAACCTGTTCGTATTTGTAATAGATCAAACTCCCAGACAATTTAAAAGGTGTACTTTGTTTCATTCAGAACAGAGCAAAATTTATCAAACCAAATTCTTCTGTAAAAAAGAACATGACTGAATTCCATTTTAATTGCTTCATACTGTGAAAAAATGTCAGTGGGCGAATGCTCCATATTGTGGTTAAATGATCTTGGATCACAAGAAATACCTGGGCTAGAGCTGCGCTCAGACAGCCAGAAAGATTCAATGACTGTGTCTAAAGGAAAACAAATAAGGCATTTTCTTTTTTTTTTTTTAAAGATTTTATTTATTCATTTGACACAGAGAGAGAGATTACAAGTAGGCAGAGAGAGGAGAGAGGAGGAAGCAGGCTCCCTGCCGAGCAGAGAGCCCGACGCAGGCCTCGATCACAGGACCCTGGGATCATGACCTGAGCCGAAGGCAGCGGCTTTAACCCACTGAGCCACCCAGGCACCCACAAATAAGGCATTTTCAAGGAGAATGTTGTTTCTCAAGTATGATTATTCCTACCACCCCATGTTGCTGCCATTCTCAGTAATAATGTCATCGTGGCTTCTGTTACAGTAACTTTGGCTCTCTGGGTCTAGATTTTCCCATGGAGCAGCAAACTGCTTGAGGCAGCTGGAGCACAATCAAATGCTCAAAGAGCTGCTAAAAATGTAATTACCTGTAAATGTCAATGTTTTTCAAATAAGTATCTTTTCCTTTAGTTTTAAATTTTGTGCTATATTTTAATGTCACATAGGAGCTGGCATAATAGCATCAGATGAGAGCAGTCCTGCAGTTACTTGTTTTCTATTTCTATGGGGCAGTGGCAAGAGCCTGTGAACAGGGTAGTTTTCCCATAAGTACCTTGTTTTTTATTGCTATCCAGAATATTCCTTCATCTTCGGTCATCTGAGGGGAGTGACTGGTTAACTTCTCATGTCTAAGTGCCTTACAAGTTCCAACAGAATCACCAAAATGAGGAGACGATTCTTTCCAAAAATGATCCAGTCTGAGTTTTGTAGAACAAATATATTGTTCATCATTTTTCTGCCACTATTGACAAAAAATGAGCATTTACCCACCAGCATCCAAGAGTCAACAGTTTTCAAAGAGATTAGTAAAATGCATGATTCTTTTGTTTATTTATATTTCTGGTTGAGTGTACAGATTTTGGAGTCAACTGCATTTTCTAGTGAAATATATGGTTCCAACTGCCAGGGACGGGAGACTCAACCATCTAGTTTTGAATGTTACAGTTGGCTCTTGATTGCTTTGAGTCAATGAAGGGGAGATTATGGGTGTTTGGTCCAGTTGGAATGTGATGTGTCTTTTTTCCCTGCAGCAGGAATCTGGCATGATTGGGCCTTGGTTTTCAGTTGCCAGGGCAGTCTAAGTGTTGAGCAAAGGGGAGCTATTGTATTAAATGAAGCTTCACCCCATGACAGGACTGCCTTCTGCCTGGCTTAGGGCCCCATGGAAAGTCTCCCTGCCATTTGGCTCCAGGGAAGAGGGGTGTGCTTCTGCTACCTGAAGCCCTCGCTCCATAGCCCAGATGAGATCTGCCTGAGCCATTGGCGGTTTGTGACACTTGAATTAGAAAGGAAGTTAGAAAATAGATCTCTCCTCCAATCAGTTTGGAGAATATCAATCAAGAGAACAATGAAATATTCCAGAAATTATCTGATAAGATTAGAATTGATCATTTATTGATTAATCAATATAGTCAAAGTTACTTGATGTGTAAAATGTGTGCACTATCTCCATACATGTATTTATGCATATAAGTACTTGGAATACTTACAAATTATTTGAACTTAAAAGGTATGTACATATATTTGCCAATCTTTTGATGTAGGTCCAAGGCCTTTTCTTTATTTTTTTCCTAAAGATTTATTTATTTATTTGAGGGAGAGAGAGAGAGAGAACGCCCATGCAGGAACACATATGAGCTGGGGAGGGGCAGAAGGAAAGGGAGGGAGAGAATCTCAAGCAGTCTCCCCACTGAGTGCAGAGCACAATGAGAGGCTAGATCCCAGGACCTGAGATCATGACCTGAGCCAAAATCAAGAGTTGGATGCTTAACCAGCTGAGCCACCCAAGACACCCCTGGGCCTTTAATTATTGGTGGCTGGTTGGAATCTTGATTGTCTTTATCCAGAAAGCCCCACCATAGAGCATTTTCTTTCTTTGAAATGAAGAACTTAAAGATACTTACAGAGCAACATGAAGGCAGAATCCTTATGGAGCTTCATCTAATTATATAACTTTTAAAAAGGTAACTCAACCTTATTAAGCTATTCTAAAACAAAATCACCTCGGTTTTTAATAGGAACAATAATTCTCTTTTTGCACTCTATCAATTTCTTAAAGATTTTATTTATTTATATGACAGAGAGAGATTACAAGTAGGCAGAGAGAGAGGAGGAAGCAGGCTCCCTGCTGAGCAGAGAGCCCGATGCGGGCCTCGATCCCAGGACCCTGAGATCATGACCTGAGCCGAAGGCAGAGGCTTTTAACCCACTGAGCCACCCAGGCGCCCTGCACTCTATCAATTTCAATAATTGTTCTTTAATTTAGGTGGTATAATTGCGACAAGCACAAAGGGTTTGGGTACAAACTCAACTGGCTCATGATAACCCAGCAGAACCTGGGATGGGAGAAGGGTATGAACTTTCTTAGGGACACATAGAAATGATTCTAATTATAACTTACTTAAGACTGTAGGCCCCGAGTGTGTACAGGCTGCTGTAGCTTCTCTGACAGACATCAAGTTGGCCAGGTAGGAGAGCACTAGGATGTGGGTGGGGGCAGGCTACCATTCTTGGGCCTTATCTGTCTGGTCCAAATCTTACTGAGCGCACATTGCCTTTCTTTATATGAAAAAAAATTGAGACTTGATAGCCACATTAGAAAAAGATATTAGTTGAAGAAAGAACTGGAGAACAACATCTGGTTTTGGTAAAGTCCAGCCTTTGTGCCCAATTTTACAGCTAAGCTGACTGAAGTACCAGAAGGTCATGACTTGTCTAGGGTCAGCTCATCGGTCAATAGCTCAGTTGCTATATGATCTCCAAACTCTCGTAACTCTCAGCCCTATATTTTAACAATTAAGCCACGTGGCCTGCTACAGACTATGCCACAAAATGTCCCAGATGTGCACTGAGAGAAATCCTTCCATGACCCAGCTAACATCAAGTCCCCTTAGGACTTTCTGATTATTAAATGTTCTTGGAGACCTCTCCTACAGTGTAAGCGCATTAACCCAAATGTTATGAGGATTTCCCCACATGACAGCGTTATAAGATTTTCTTATGAGGTCACTTCCTAGGAAGGCAGGGATTTAAAAGCTGCCACAACAGGCAACGAAGCAAGCAACATGTGGCTTTGCTTTCAGTTGGACATTTCAAGCAATGAAGAATTTATAGGGATAAGATTTCTAATACAGCTGATGTAGCTTTTTTACTTGTTTATAGGCTTTGGTTTCACCTTGAAAACATCCTCTCTGAACATCAGAAGTTCACTTTATCCCTGAATGGTATATTAACTTCTAACATTTCTAACTTCCAGTCATGAGAATTTCAAAACCAATTGCATATAGCAGTGAGGCTTTTCACTTTTAATGGTGCATTCAGAGGGCTAGTCTTTCCTATTTTCTATGCTATCTTCATTCATCCCATTAACTACTATCAGCTCTGATAGAAACCATCCCTTCTTAAAAAAATGAATGCCGTACTAAGTTGCTTCTTGCCTCTTAAGGAAAGTATTCAGATCATTGAGGTGAAACATACTGAGAGAGAATATGTTGACTGCTTGTGTATTTTTTCCCCAAACCATCTGTCAGTCTTATTTCCGTTGAGGTTGGCTGATGGATTTTAGCTTGGGCCTCAGTAGTGAGACTCAATATAGGACATTTCTTTAGAAATGTTGTGGAACATTTATTAACATCTAATATTACTTTAAAACCACCTACTTTCTTAATTTTTCAACAAAGTTTATGAATTTACTGAGCCTTTAAAAAATGTGTTCATTTCCCAAACCTTCCAATTCTGTACATGATCATCTGAAACAAAGCTGATTGGGTTTATTTAACAAAGGGCTGCCTAAACCAAATTCTGCCCTACTTTTCTTTGTTTTCCGTATATATTTGCTAAATCTGTGTAATTTGGTATTTTGTTTCTCCAGAACACACTGCCAGTCTTGTGTAAGCAATCAGCAGCAGCTGCAGGCCAACTGGTACACAGAGATGAGGAACACTGCGGGAGGAAGGTGGGAAGCCAGATTGTAGGAGGGAATGGCCTGCCCACCATGAGATCTCAGGACTAAGGACTCAAAACTCATTCTCGCTCTTGTGCTTTCCATTTTCCAAACTGGTTCTGGGAAAAGTCAGGATGTCACAAATAGCCTCCATGTCCACAGGATTTGTGTTGGAGGTCTAGTGGAGCCAAGGTGTGTTTGAGATAATATCTGTGAACTTCCTCTGTCATTGCTTCACTCAGAGGCACTCCTGTTTCGGTTTCTGTCTTGTCCTATGGGTTATATTCTGGAAAAATCTGACATAAGCTGACATGATAGAAGTCAAATTTAAGTTTTCCATAGAAATAGTATAAGAGGGGATTATACACATTTTAATAAGAAATACTACATTTACTCCTTCCTCCTTCCCTTCTTCCCACCCTTCATTCTTTCCTTGAGAAATATTAAGTATCTACTATGCACAAGACATAAAATACAGTGAGAAACAAGATATCGAGTATCTTATTTTATGTTATATAGTATGAATCTTTAAATAGTGTATAGAAATTATACAGAACAAATCCATCACTAACAATAATTACATTTAAGTACTTCATCAAGGTATATGATAAAAGCTTTTTAAAATATCCATCAGTTGTACCTTATTTTGATGGTAATGATCAAGATGATAAAAGAACACTTTCAAAAACTAGCTCAACTTCATCCTCAAAATATGTTTATTAAATTGAATGATGGCTATGAGATTCAGAAGGGTTTATTTGAAGAGCTTTAAAAGGAAAATATCACTTATGATTTTCCTGACTACAGAGTATTATTTGTTTATTATAGAAGAATGGGAAAGCTCTTGAAAACATGAGAAACAAAGTAATAATTGTGTATAATTCTATTACCCAGAGATAGCTAACACCATTAATACTTTGATATATTTCTTCTGGCCTGTGTGTATGTATATACACATAGGGCAAAAAAGAAATATTGTTATATATATTTATATAAAACAAAGTTGATAACACTGTTATTTACATTAATTTTAGAATTGTTTTTAAAGTTTAATATATTACAAATGTTGCCTTTGACTAATAGGGTTTTATAAAATATGATTTTTAATGGACTACAGAATATTGTATTATATGAATATCCATAAACTGATATTAAGGTTATTTTAAATTTTTGATTAGTATATATAACTTCTAACTTGGTATCTTTATATATAAAATAAATTTGACCATTTCTAGGATAAATTTATTTTTTGTTTTTGTTTTTGTTTTTGTTTTTTAATGATAATGAACATTTATTGAGCAGTTACCACATTCCAGGCATGATTGCTATTCCATTGCCTTATATACCTTCTCTCATTGCATTGATTCTGGGACCTAGCTTTTAGCATTATTCTCATTTATTGATGAGGAAACTGAGGTTAAAGAGTTCGTGTGACTTGCTCAAGGTCACACACTAGGGAATAAAAAGCTAAGAGTTCAACTTATAATTATCAACAACTATGAACAAAAGAAAACATAAATCGGTTTTTCCTGAATGGACAATAGCTACACCAAGTGCAAACAGAGACAGCTGAGGTTACTGTGGGAAGCGAAGTGTTTTCTTCTTCAGCTTCCCACCTCTGTTACTCTTACTCTTTCAGTTCCTCGCTCTTTGTCTTTTTTTTTTTAACTTAAATTCAAGTTAGTTAACATGCAATGTAGTATTGGTTTCAGGGGTAGGATTTAGTGATTCATAAGATAAATTTCTATAAGAATTATTAGAGTTGCTGAGTCAAAGTGATGACTATTTTTTAAGTTAGGCTCTTTTTTCTTTTCTAAAAGTTTTTATTTATCTATTTATTTGAGAGAGAGAGAGAGATAGAGCCCATGAGCGAGCAAGGGTAGGGGCAGAGGGAGAGGGAGAGGAAGAGAATCTCAGTCTCCCCACTGTGTGCAGAGTCGGACTTGGGGCTTGATCTCAAGACCCTGAGATCATCACCTGAGCCAAAACCAAAAGCCTGATGCTTAATCAACTGAGCCACCCAAACAGCCTTACTTTTTAAGGCTTTTAATTTTCCTCCACTGTATTTCAATTAGCAGTGGATGAGAATGATTGTATCTTACATATTTTATAATGTTGGATATCAAATTTTTAAGTCAATTTTTTGGGGGATATTTAAACAGAACCTGTATTTAGATTATGGAAATCATAATGGATGTGGTCTGAGAGAATGAATCTTGAAATATTTTTCAATTAAATTTACATAAGCAGTATTCAAATTATTAGTTGTAGTGTATAGTTAAACCCATCATACCAGCTAAGCCATTGAGTCATAGAGACTAACTAAAAATGGGGCTCTTTCCTACGTTTCTTACAGAGGGTTTTTAGTTTCTGTTGAACACTTCCAGGGACTAGGAGTTCAAAATTTTACCAGGTAACCCTCAAACTTACTCTTAAATTATGTAGGTCAATCTTGTGTGTGTTTGTCCATCTTTGGGTCCTTGGACGTGATCCAAACACACTTCTTAGCCAATTTACCATCTGTTGGTTTACATTTCCTACAAGTTGTGTGTGTGTGCATGTTATCTTCCCCATATTTTAAGATTTACAGTTAACTTGGGACAATCCTAAAAGAACCCAGAAAAATAATGGCACTAGATATAGGTCAGTTTCAAGATACATAAATATGGTGTTATACATGACTATGTTGGACTCTGTGTCTTACCTCCTAGAGTGATGAATTTCTAATTAAGAAGAATGTCTTTTTGGACCACAGGCAATCTTGCAATATGGGTACTGGAGATTGTATCAGGTAAAGTTTCCTAGTATGTAGAATTCTTGGAAGAAACAGTATATTTGTAAGGTCGGTAAACATGATGATTTCTTATTTACTGTGTTGTTTAGTGTTACTATGATAATAGCATCTATACAGTACTTATTTACAAATATATTGCAAAAACATTATCTTTGATTTCCCAAGTAATGTTGTGAGATAAGTGTAATAATTACATTATTATTATTATTATCATTATCATTGCATATGATTACATTTTATCTATTTTATGGATAAAGAAATCAAATGTTTACATTCGTGTGCATCAAAAAGTTTACACAGCTAGTTTACTTGAACTGAAATCAGTACTGCAATACAAGAACTTCTGATTATATATCTTATGCTCTATTCACCTCTTAATATAATATACTTCTTAGATGGTCCATTTTTTCTACCTTGCTCATTTTTTTAATTTTTTCTTTCTCATATTTTATGAGTTTTCTTTTTTAATTGAAGCATAGTTGACACACAATGTTACATTAGTTTCAGGTGTACAACATAATGATTTGACAAACCTATACATTATACTATGTACAATGCTATTACATTGACTATATTCCCTATGTTATACCTTTTATCCCCATGACTTACTCACTGTGTAGCTGGAAGCCTGTATCTCCTACTTCCCTTTGCCCTTTACCTAACGCCCTCCACATGGCAACCAGCAATTTGTTTTGTGTATTTATGGGTCTGTTTCTGCTTTTTGTTTGTTTACTCATTTGTTTTTTTTTTTCTAGTTAGTTAACATATAGCGTAATATTGGTTTTAGGAGTAGAATTTAGTGATTCATCTCTTATATACAACTCCCAGTGCTCATCACTACCAGTGCCCTCCTTAATACCCATCACCATTTAGCCGTCCCCCCCCCACTCACACCTCCAGCAACCCTCAATTTGTTCTCTATAGTTAAGAGTCTCTTATGGTTTGCCTCCCTCCATTTTGTTCCCCTTCCCCTATGTTCATCTGTTTTGTTTCTTAAATTCTACATGTGAGTGAAATCATACAGTATTGGTCTTTCTCTGACTGACTTATTTTGCTTAGCATAATGTACTCTAGCTCTATCCACAATACTGCAAATGGCAAGATTATTTATTTATTTATTTATTTATCGAGAGGGAGAGGGGTACAAAGGGGTAGAGGGAGAAGGAGAGAATCTTAAGCAAGCTCCATGCACAGTGCAGAGTTGGATGCAGGACTTGATCTCACAACCGTGAGACCACTACTTGAGCTGAAATCAAGAGTGAGTAGCTTAACCGACTGAACCCCCCAGGTGCCCCATGATTTCATTCTTCTTGATGGCTGAGTAATATTCCATTGTGTATATACACCACATCTTCTTTATCCATTCATCATTGATGGACATTTGGGCTCTTTATGTAATTTGATTATAGTTGATAATGTTGCTATAAACATCAGGATGAATGTGCCCCTTTGAGTCAGTATTTTTGTATCCTTTGGATGAATACCTAGTAGTGCTATTGGTAGATCATAGGGTAGTTCTAAATTTTTGGTGAACCTCCATACTGTTTTCCAGAGTGGCTGCACTAGTTTGAATCCCCACCAACAGTGTAAGAGGGTACCTTTTTCTCCACATCCTCGCCAACACCCATTGTTTCCTGTGTCATCGATTGTAGTCTTCTGAGAGGTGTGAGGTGGTGTCTCATCGTGGTTTTAATTTGCATTTCTCTGATTATTGTTGATGCTGAGCATCTTTTCATAAGTCTGTTGGTTATCTGTATGTCTTTGGAAGAATATTCAGGTCCTCTGTGTTTTTAAATATCAGATTATTATTATTTTTTTGTTCTTAGTATTTTTTTTAATTTAAAAAATTTTTATTAACATATAATGTATTATTTATTTCAGGGGTACAGATCTGTGATTCATCAGTCTTACACAATTCACAGCCTCACCATAGCACATATCTTCCCCAATGTCTACCACCCCATTCCTCCCACCACCCTCCTTCCGGCAACCCTCAGTTGTTTCCTGAGAGTAAGAGTCTCTTATGGTTTGTCTCCCTCTCTGGTTTCATCTTGTTTCATTTTTCCCTCCCTTCCCCTATGATCCTCTATCTTCTTTCTCAAATTATTCATATCAGTGAGATCATATGATAATTGTCCCTCTCTGATTGACTTATTTCACTTAGCATAATGCCCCCTAGTTCCATCCATGTCATTGCAAATGGCAAGATTTTATTTTTTTTGATGGCTGCATAATATTCCATTGTATATATACACCAATCTTCTTTATCCATTCATCTGTTTGGAAATATAGGTTCTTTCCATAGTTTGGCTATTGTGGATATTGCTGCAATAAACATTCAGGTGAACGTGCCCCTTCAGATCACTACGTTTATATCTTTAGGGTAAATACCCAGTAATGCAATTGCTGGGTCATAGGGTAGCTCTATTTTCAACTTTTTGAGGACCCTCCATACCGTTTTCCAGAGTGGCTAGACCAGCTTGCTTTCCCACCAACAGTGTAGGAGGGTTCCCCTTTCTCTGCATCCTCGCCAACATCTGTCGTTTCCTGACTTGTTGATTTTAACCATTCTGACTGGTGTGAGGTGGTATCTCGCTGTGGTTTTGATTTGTATTTCCCTGATGCCAAGGGATGTTGAGCACTTTCTCATGTCTTTGTTGGCCATTTGGATGTTTTCTTTGGAGAAATATCTGTTCATGTCTTCTGCGCATTTCTTGATTGGGTTATTTGCTCTTTGGGTGTTGAGTTCGATAAGTTCTTTATAGATTTTGGGTACAAGCCCTTTATCTGATATGTCATTTGTAAATATCTTCTCCTGTTCTGTCAGTTGTCTTTTGGTTTTGTTGACTGTTCCTTTTGCTGTGCAAAAGCTTTTGATCTTGATGAAGTCCCAGGAGTTCATTTTTGCCCTTACTTCCCTTGCCTTTGGCAATGTTTCTGGGAAGAAGTTTTTGTGGCTGAGGTTGAAGAGGCTGCTGCCTGTGTTATCTTCAAGGATTTTGATGGATTCCTGTCTCCCATTGAGGTCTTTCATCCATTTTTAGTCTATTTCTGTGTGTGCTATAAGGAAATTGTCCAGTTTCATTCTTCTGCATGTGGCTGTCCAATTTTCCCAAAAACATTTGTTGAAGAGACTTTCTTTCTATTAGACATTCTTTCCTGCTTTGTTGAAGATTAGTTACCATAGAGTTGAGGGTCCATTTCTGGGCTCTCTATTCTGTTCCATTGATCTATATCTATATGTCTGTTTCTGTGCAGTACCATACTATCTTGATGATTACAGCTTTGTAATAGAGCTTGAAGTCTGGAATTGTGATGCCACCAGCTTTGGTTTTCTTTTTCAATATTCCTTTGGCTATTTGGGGTCTTTTCTGGTTCCATATTAATTTTATGATTATTTGTTTGATTTCTTTGAAAAAAGTTGATGGTATTTTGATAGGTATTACATTAAATGTGTAGATTGCTCTAGGTAGTATAGACATTTTCACAGTATTTGTTCTTCCAATCCATGAGCATAAAACGTTTTGCCATTTCTTTGTGTCTTCCTCAATTACTTTCATGAGTATTTCATAGGTTTTTGAGTACATATTCTTTGACTCTTTTGTTAGATTTATTCCTAGGTATCTTATGGTTTTGGGTGCAATTGTAAATGGGATCAACTCCTTAATTTCTCTTTCTTCTATCTTGTTGTTGGTGTATAGAAATGCAATTGACTTCTGTGGATTTATTTTGTATCCTGACACATTACTGAATGCCTGTATGAGTTCTAGCAGGTTTGGAATGGAATCTTTTGGATTTTCCAAATAAAGTATCATATCATCTGCAAAGAGTGAGAGTTTGACTTCTTTGTCAATTCAGATGCCTTTATTTCTTTTTGTTGTCTGATTGTTGAGGCTAGGACTTCTAGTAATATGTTGAATAGCAGTGGTGATAGTGGACATCCTTGCTGTGTTCCTAGCAGAAAAACTCTCAGTTTTTCCCCATTGAGAATGATATTCACTGTGGGTTTTTCATAGATGGTTTTGATGATACTGAGTTATGTACTCTCTATCCCTACACCGTGAAGAGTTTTGATCATGATAGGATGCTGTACTTTGTCAAATGCTTTTGCAGGATCTATTTTGAGGATCATATGGTTCTTGTTCTTTCTTTTAGTAATGTATTGTATGAAATCAATCAGTAATGATTGATTTGTGGATGTTGAACCAAATTTGCAGCCCAGGAATAAATGCCACTCGGTCACGGTGAATAATCCTTTTAATGTACTGTTGGATCTTATTGGCTAGTATTTTGGTGAGAATTTTTGCATCCGAGTTCATCAAGGATATTGGTCTGTAATTCTCCCTTTTGATGGGGTCTTTATCTGATTTTGGAATCAAGGTCATGGTGGCCTCACAAAATGAGTTTGGAAGTTTTCCTTTCATTTCTATTTTTTGGAACAGATTAGGAGAAGAGGTATTAATTCTTTAAATGTTTGGTAGAATTCCCCTGGAAAGCTGTCTGGCCCTGGGCTCTTGTTTTGTTGGGAGATTTTGGATGACTGCTTCAATCTCCTTGCTGATTATGGGTCTGTTCAGGTTTTCTATTTCTTCCTGATTCAGTTTTGGCAGTTTATAGGTCTCTAGGAATGCATCAATCTCTTCCAGATTGTCTAATTTGCTGGCATATAGTTGCTCATAATATGTTCTTATAATTGTTTGTATTTCTTTGGTGTTGGTTGTGATCTCTCCTCTTTCACTCATGATCTTATTAATTTAGGACCTTTCTTTTTTCTTTTGATAAGTCTGGCTAGGGATTTATCAATCTTATTAATTCTTTCAAAGGACCAGCTCCTAGTTTCGTTGATCTGTTCTACTGGTATTTTGATGTCTATTTCATTGATTTCTGCTCTGATCTTTATTATTTCTCTTCTCCTGCTGGGTTTAGGCTTTATTTGCTGTTCTTTCTCTAGCTCTTTTAGGTATAGGCTTAGGTTGTGTATTTACGACCTTTCTTATTTCTTGAGAAAGGCTTGTATTGCTGTATACTTTCCTCTTAGGACCACCATTGCTGCATCCCAAAGATTTTGAGCAGGTGTGTTTTCATTTTCATTTGTTTACATGAATTTTTAAAATTCTTCTTTAGTTTTCTGGTTGGCTCATTCATTCTTTAGTAGGATGCTCTTTAGCCTCCATGCATTTGAGTTCTTTCCAACTTTCCTCTTGTGGTTGAGTTCTCATTTCAAAGCATTGTGATCTGAAAATATGCAGGGATGATTCTAGTCTTTTGGTACCTGTTGAGACCTGATTTATAACTTGGGATATGATCTCTTCTGGAGAATGCTCCATGAGCACTAGAGAAGAATCTGTATTCTGTTACTTTGGGATGGAATATTCTGAATATATCTGGGATGTTCATCTGGTCCATTGTGTCTTTCAAAGTCTTTATTTTCTTGTTGATCTTTGCTTGGATGAACTGTCCATTTCAGTGAGGGGGTGTTTTTTGAGGAATCTCCACACTGTTTTCCAAAGTGATTACACCAACTTACATTCCCACCAACAGTGAAAGAGGGTTCCCCTTTCTCCATATCCTCTCCAACACTTGTTGTTTCCTGGCCTCTTGATTTTGGCCATTCTAACTGGTGTAAGGTGGTATCTCAATGTGGTTTTGATTTGAGTTTCCCTGATGGCTAGTGATGATGAACATATTTTCATGTGTCTGTTGACCATTTGTATGTCTTCTTTGGAGAACTGTCTGTTCATTTTTTATTGCACCTCATTAATAGCTTTTTTGATTTCAACTTGGTTAGATTTTAGTTCTTTTATTTCTCCAGAAAGGGATTCTCTATTCTCTTCTGTGCTTTTTTCAAGCTCAGCTAGTATCTTTATAATCATCATTTTGAACTCTAGTTTTGACATCTTACTAATTTCTGTATTGATTAGCTCCCTGGCAGTCGGTACTGCCTTTTGTTCTTTTTTTATGTGGTGAGTTTTTCCATCTTGTCATTTTATCTAGAGAAGAATAGATGAATGAGAGAACAAAATGCTAAAATGTTAACAACGACCCCAGGAAAATATACACTAAGTCAGAAGAGACCTGAAACAAAGGGAAAAGAAAGGGGAAAAAATATGATCAGATTGGTGAATTGAACAGATCCACACACTTGATTTTGGGTGTATTTTGGTCTGTTAGAAGAAAGTGCCTCCCAAAATTTTAAAGAAAAAGAACTTATATATATACACAAAATATGGTAAATATGATGGAGGGATGGACTATGACTGTAAAGATGAACACTAAAAAAGATTTTAAAAAAGGAATTGATAAGATAAGAAGTTGGTTCAAAAACGAAAGAAAAAAAATTAAAAAGGGGGAGAATGTGATTAGGTGGGAGACTAGAACAAAGCCAGGCTCTAGATTTATGGTATATTTTGGTCTGTTAGAAGAAACTATATGCCACAATTTTAAAGAAGAAAAAAACATATATATATACAAAAATAATTTTAAATACAATGAAGGGATAGAATATGACTATAAATATATAAATTAAAGATTTTAAAAAAGTGATTGATAAGATGTTGGTTAAAATAGGAAAGAGGAAAATTAAAAAAATAGAAAGAGAAAAAATAAAATCTAAAAAATTTAACTTTTAAAGACTAAAGAATCATGGGAAAAAAGTATTGAATTCTCTTTGCTGTATTTCAGTAGTGCTGAAGTTTTATGGTTCTCTTTGTTCAGTAAACTTGGTCTTGGCTGGGTGTTCTTGCTGATCTTCTGCGGGATGAGCTGTTGCATTGATTCTCAAATGTCTTTTCCCAAGGCAGAATTGCATCACCCTTGCCAGGGGCCAGGCTAAGTAATCTGCTTGGGTTTGCTCAGTAGCTTTTGTTTCCTGAATGCTTCCGTACAGCTTTGGAGGATGGGAATGAAAATGGCAGCCTCCCAATGTCCAGCCCCAAAGGAGCCAAGAGCATGGGCCCCCCCCTCTTCAGTGCACCCTCAGAGAAAAGCCATCAATCACTCCTGTCTCCCTGGTCTCCCATCCCACTCTGAGCTCACCCAGCCTGTGACTGAGCATTTCTGTCTCTGGAACAGGACCCTGTTTGGAGTGTCCAAACCCAGCAAATTCCTGCTGCGCACGCTTACACCACTCCTCTCAGGGGAAGAAGGTGAGTCTCCTGGATCTGCTGCTTGTTGGGTCTCTGCCCAAAGAGTAATGGCCTGACTCTGCCACGGATCATGGTTTATGGTAATCCTGAGCTGAGAGCCCATCCCTCAGCTCGGTCTTTGAAGCTGGCTTCCCCGGTCAGATACTTGGGAGTTCTGCCACACTCAGGCACCCCCAGTCTTCCTGTAACCCTTAGGGTCCTGAGACCACACCATTCCCAGCGAGGGTTAAACCCCACACTTAGCCACTCCAGTGAGTGAAGTCCCTCTGCAAAGCAGTCTTCTAAAAGTTCTGATTTTGTGCTCTACTGCTCTATGACTTGCCAGGAGCTGGCTGAAGGAGGCTTCCTCCCCCCATGGTCTATCTACCCATTTATCACTTCAGATTTACTTCGCCATGTGTTCTACCTTCCAGAAAGTGGTCACTTTTCTGTTCATAGAATTGCTGCTATTCTTTTCTTCGATCTCCCATTGAGTTTGTAGGTGTTCAGAATGGTTTGATAACTATCTAGTTGTGTTCCTGGGACCAGATGAAATTTAGGTCTTCTACTCCTCCACCATTTGCTCCTCCCTACCAGTTTTAGTATTTCTTAACCCAATGATTATCTTCTAAATGCCCTTGGGTCAGATAAAGTTTTTTTTTTTTTTTTTTTTTTTTTTTTTTTTTTTTTTTTAGAAAAGAAGGCTGCATTTGTGTACCATGTCCATGTCCACATGACCCAAACCATTGTTTTTTCAGGTTTGTACAATTTTATCCGCAGAAGAGAGTAAAAGCCAAAACTTTTCTTGTTAGATTCAACTGCTGCCAGTCACACTTATCAGAGAGAAAGGCTATAGCTAGAGAAATCATGACCAGCAAGTAGTGTGTGTTTGCTGATATTGGGCATCTTTGCTGTTGAGAAAGAGAGTAGATCAAGTTGGAGAGATCAAAGAGGACCTCTTTTTGTGTCTAATTCATATTTATGTGCATCTGCTGTGCCTTTATAATCAGTGGCATCTAGAAGAGGCAAGACAGAGGGAACATAGGTATTTCCTGAGCCACAGATGACTTTTAACTCCTTGAATGATAGCACTGGAGTGATGATAAAGGTCATGTTGGAAGTGAAGTATCAAGATTTTCATTAGTCCATGAATCAGAATTTTATTTCAACCTAACTCTTCATGCTGGCACCCTAGGGGATAGTAAAACAGAGTTCTAATCAAAACAGCATAATGAAATATAATCTAAAAAGGAATAGGTTTATAGGTTACCTTTCAAAACAGACAGGTGTTTTGTTATTTTAAGAATAAAATTCTCTAACTGACAAGTTTCTTTTGTAGTTGAATATGATCTGTAAGATGCACTTTTTTTTTTCATAGAGCTTCAAGAACTCCCATAGTAAGGAGCTTAAAGGTCACATAAATAGAAATGAAAATGAGACTTGGTAAATCTTTCAAGTTAGAAGCAGTAGAAGGCAGAGCTAATATTAACTTTCTTAGGCATCAGTATGCATTCTTTTTTATGTGGATGAACTGATTCAACTCAATTAATTTATTTATTCATTTGATTAGTAAATATTTATGGAGTGCTGTTTTTGTGTCCAGAACATTACTATATTTTGGTCTTCTGCTGACACAGGTGGAAAAGAATTCAGAAATGAAAAGGTAATTGTGAACTGACAGAAATACACCCCGTGATTACATTGAGCTATTTGCACCATATGAAGCAAAGAACTGTTAGCAGCTGTAGTCACTGTGTCAGGGGAAATTGTCTATGGACCTGGTGTTTATTTTTAAAAAATTCCATGACTTAAACATTTATAGTATATGCAACTTTTATAAGATTAAAATGCATTAAATTTAGATAATTTTAAAAGCTGACAATAGCATTTGTTTACTTATGCAAATTTATTTTGCTTCCTGAAGTTTGATTCTAAACCATTGTCATTTTCAAAATATAAAGTTTTTCCTGAATCATTTTTAGTGTCCACAGTGATGCATAATGTAATAATGACAGATGGTTCCCTATAACCCACACTCTGCTCTGGACCTCCACAGCACTAGAAGAATGACTGGCTACTATACCTTTGAGACACATTGAAGAATACTATGTTGAAATTGTTGTTTCACTTTTTTCTTATTTGATTTATGAATCTCTGAAAAGTCCCTGAAAGGTAAACAACTTGATGCTTCTGATAGGAAAATGTTTAGACCTTGAGATGCAATCCTTCATGGATTCCAAGAGATTTGGCTAAGTTTACATAATTATGCCACAAAAAATTACAACACTAGTTATATTGCACCTTGCAGATGGCAAATTTGTTTTGACATAGATTGCAAAATTAATTTTTATTTGAGAAATGTTGAAATACAAAAAATGTGATCCTAGAATCAAAGAAATAAAGTGGTTTGAACAGAGGTGTGCATGTTGTTTCCTAGGAAGTTGACTGGCTGGGCAAATGAGCTGGTAAACCTCATCTCTCCCTGCCTGATATCTGATAACCTTCTACCTGCTTTTGACCCCTCTGAGGGTATGTGTGTATGTTTGTGGTTGACTGCTTTGATATATTCCATTTCTATTTCAAAACACCACAAGCCAAGAGTGTCTAAACTAATTTTATCAGTTGTAAAAAAAAAACACAGAAAGCAAATATGGGTACAACAAGAGAGTCAGGTTTTAAAGACATAAATATTTTCTGCTACCACAAATATTTAAAAAAATAGCATGGAAACAAAACCAAAATAAATTTTTTTCCTTACTAGAAAAATTCAACACTAACATACAGAAGTTTTAAAAAATACAAAATTTATTAAGTAAAAGTGTACTTATTTTTAAAAAGCTAATAATATACTTGAAATATACAAAAAGAGAAAGAAAGAAAATCGAAATGTTTTATTTCTGATACTAAATACAAATAACAGACACATAGAACCAATATGGCTGGTTGGTTCTCTAGCAATGATGTGTTATCAGGAAGAATTGATGAATAAACACAATTCTTATTGTTTTTGTTCTAGAATTTACAGAAAAATTATAAGCACAAGGCAAAGAACGTTTTTCCTGATTCTCTTGAGAGCCAATTACTGATATGAAGCCCTATCACTTTTGAAAACTCCATGGTATAGTTCCAAAAAATAAGAGCATTTTCCTACACGTCCTCAATATAACCATCAAAATCATGAAATTATCACTGCTACGTTACTACCATAAAATATGCAGACACCAAGTTTGCTAATTGTCCCAGTAATATTATTTTTTACAGCAAAAGGATCCAGTTCAGAATCGCATGTTTTTACTTGTCATGTTTCTTTCTTTCTTTCTTTCTTTCTTTCTTTCTTTCTTTCTTTCTTTCTTTCTTTCTTTCTTTCTTTCAGTCTGGAAAAGTTGTTCTGCGTTCTTTTCTTAACCTCCATCATCTTGACACTTTTGAAGATTACCAGCCAGTTATTTTGTAGAATGTCCATCAATTTGGATTTGTGTGATGTTTACCCATGATTACATTCAAGACATGGATCTTTGGCAAAAATATCAAACAAGTGACTCTGTTCTTCTCATTGCATTCTACCAGGTGGTGCACGATTTCAGTTTGTCCCATTTCTGATAATGTATCTAATAATGTTTGTTCACTTGATAAATGTAAGTGTCTACTAGTCTTCTCCATTAAAGTTACTCATTTTCCCTTTGTAATTAACAAGTACCTTGTGAGAGGTACTTTTAGTCTGTGAAAATATTACATTTCTCATTGAACTTCAATTAATTTATATATTTATTTATATCAGTATGTATTTATGGTTTTCTACTTTATTCAATGGACTATAATCTATTGCTAGCAGTTATTCGATGTTCCATTTTTCCCCCCTGGCTTTTGCTACTGGGAGTCCCTTGAAGTTGGCTTTTTATCTTTTAGCACATCTCTGGATGAATGTCCTTCTTATGTTACTTGAGATCTAAAATTACACCAAGTTTCCCTCCTACCCTACCTCTTGGATACCCACTTTCCATTGCTCAGGCATTGGCACCCTGCTCTGGGGCATTTCAGTTGCATCTTCACCCCTCTTGTAAGTGGCATGGACTTCTTTCTTGCCCAGCCCCACCTAATGGCTTTTGGACTGAATTGTTCAGGATGGGAAGAGGAAGATGAACTTTTATTGTCATTGTTGTCTTTCAGTGCCTCTCCCAGATCTTCATTAATTGATTGAAAAATGTTTTCAAGCACCAATATTTTGCTGGATACTTTTTCTGTTGAGTAGACATAAAGATGGGTTACACAATTGTCCCCTTTGGTAGCACAACACCTAGCAAGGAAACTAAAACATGAATACAGCCATGTGAAATTAACAGAGCTAGTGTTCTAATAGAGCAATGAAAGAAGAGACACAAAGTCATCATTCTGCCCACTATTGCAAGGAAAGCTTCAGAGAAGAGGGTGCATTCAAGCAAAGAGATGATGTTCCAGGCAAAGGAAACAGTATAGATAGAGGCATGGAGGTCTGAAAGTGCATGGAATCTTTGGGGAATAATAAGTGCTTTAGCAAATTTGGGATCTGGAGGAATGTGGAAGGAAATAAGATGAATCTATATTAAGATAAAAGCAGGTAAAAGAAAAACTGGGGCCTGATTAGAAGGACTTTGAATGTCATGTTAAAGTTTAAGCTTCGCATATCAGATGAGATTTGTGTTTTAGGAATATTGGGCAGCAGTGTGGAGAAGAATCTGAAATTACATGAGAGACCGATTTAGAAAAATATTGTTCAACCTTTTTTCTTAACTAAGCTAGAGGCCCAGGTATGGTCTACACTGAGGCCTTCAAGAGTCAGGGGAGATGTGGGAATTCTGTGTCTAGGTCTGAGGCAAAGACAGTGATATGCTGGTAAACCAGCTTTCTGGAAAAGTAAAAAGTCCTGATTTGCAGCATTTGTGGAATCTCTGAGGTATAAATAAATATGCCCACTATAGCCACATTCAAGCTCCTGATATCTCATTACTGGACAGAGTTTGGAAGGGATTTGCACTGTCGACTTTTCTAGCCAGTGCAAACAGGGTCTAGCACACTAGTGGAAGTTGAAGAGATTTCCTTTAAGGGGAAATGAAGCCAATGTGAGTGTGTTCATCTGTTCAGGATGCTACAACAAAATACTAGAGACTGAGTGCCTTAAACATTTATTTTTCAGAGTTCTGGAAGCTGGGAAGTCCAAGATCAAGGTGCCAACAGGTTCAGTGTCTGGTGAGAGCCCACTTCTTGATGTGTAGAAGGCTGTCTTCTCACTGTGCTCTCCCATGGCAGAAGGGGCAAAAGAGCTCTTTGGGGTCTCTTTTATAAAGGCACTAATCCTATCTTAGAGCTCCACCTTCATGACCTAATCACTTCCCAAATGCCCTGCCTCCAAGTACCATCACAATGCAGGGTCAGGATTTCACCATATGAATTTTGGGAAAACACAAACATTTAATTCATTTCAGGGACATTACGGGAAATGGGTCAAAACTGTGATTTTTATGGAACAGGTCAAAGACCTACTCTGCATCGGAAGTAACTGAGACCATCAAGCACTTGACAGCATAGGGGTTACTTGATCCAGGGAAGAGTAGGACAAAGTCCTGGTTCTTGTTGTCTAGAGAGGACATAGCATGAATGACAGGTTGTGGAAGTTGACAAAAATCAGAAGCAGGCTGTGCTGCCCTAGAGGAATTTAGAGCTGCTGTATTGATGAAGGATAGAGCTATGTGGAAAAAGTTGCTGCTGGGAGGGGTTCAGACCACTGGCAAGCTGAGCACTCAGAGCCTCCCCCTGGAGTGAGATATTGATCCCCTTAGGCCCTCAGAGTCATTTTTTGGGACACATACATGTTATTCTCTGCCATATACTTTGGAGACAGGGAATAGATACCAGTTTGAATTTGGGGTAAGGGAATAAAAATAGCAAATAATAATGTGTAATACTGAGTCCCAATTGTCTTACAGACACTGTTCTAAATACTTTACATGTGTTGACTCATCACCCCTCATTTTATAGATGAAGAAATTTAAACACAAAGAAATTAGCCTGTTAAAGTCACATAGCTGGTAAGGGTACAGCTATGGAATGAACTATGATAGCTTGACTCTGGAACCACATTCTACAGGATAACCACTCTGCTATACTGGGAAAAGGGAAAAATGCAAGGAGGACAGAGTATTGATATCTCAAAATACTATCCCCTGTGTAAATTAGGTCAGTTCAAATCCTGGCATAAAATAGATGTGCAATGAATATTTTTGAATAAGTAAATAAAAACTGCTCTTACATCACTCAGTCTTTTTGAGTGTTTTATAGTATTTTACTTCTGTCTTACTTTTTAATGTTGGGTATTTCAGAATTACAATGATGTTGAGTAGTGCATTGTATTTTCCCAAACAAGAATTTGAGATATACCAGAAGAATAAGTATTTCTTCATTTTTTGAAATGCTGCCAAGTTCTTTGCTCCTGGACCAGGAAGCTCTTCTTCATCAATAGACTTAGTTAATTCAATTAATCACTTACAACATCTCTTTCTCTCTTGACTTATTTTGCCCTGAAGAATTACTTATGAGGCAGGCAGACCTGGCTATTACTGCTGAGGGTTTTGTGAGGTGACAGTGCTTCAGGAGTCTGCCTTGATCTGTGGGCATGATCCATATACCCTGCCTGAAACAAGTGCTCTGGGATCTGCCTTTACCTTCCTTTGAGCTTATTGTTTCAAAAAGTCAGCTCTCTGAGGGAAGTCAGGAATGCATTGTTCCATCTCTATGATGAAAGGCCGATCTTCCACTAAAAGAAAAACTCTGCATTTTGAAAGGCTGAATAGGTTGGCACTTAAAAGGGAATTCCAGCTGGTTAATTTAGGGTGCTGAGAAAAAGAACCATCATAAGAATGTTATCTGGCAGTGGGCCCATGGCATTTTCAACTGATTGTGAATTGGAGAGATTTTCATCACATTAGGGATGCTGCTTTTCACTATTGTGTTCTGACACAAGAAAACAAGTAAGGATATACAGGTTAATCCTGGTATCATAGCTATACTCATGAACATGATCAATGCCAGTTGTATCAGAACCAAAGATGGCCTCATGCTTGCTGATATATTTGAAGTAAAATACTGAACAAGAATTCAAAAATATTTCTACTCAAGATGTTCTTTTTTTTTATGCTTGCCTTCGATTTTTCTTTCCTTTTGTGTCTAAGAAACTATTCTGAAGATATGGAGAGGTAAAAGCAAACTTCAGAAAGTTTTTAATTTCCTATGTTAAGTTTCTCCCCCAGTGGCTTGACACACAAAAAATTTATATGACCAGGCAACTTACTAGGACAGCTGTGGTCCTTGTGAGGGCTTAGCAAATAAGATTACTTTGATCTTGTTGTCTACCAACTCCATACAAGACCTCCACATTCTTGGATGGAGACAAAAAGAAACTAATAGCTTGTTAGAGCTTTTCATGGCTTCAGCCTGGAAGCGACACATATCATTTCTGCTGCTATTTCATTGGCTAAAAGTTTTCATGTGACCCTGTGTAACTGTAAGAGTCTGGGAAGGATAATTTCCCATGTACCCAGAAAGAAGAGGAGAGCTAGATATTGGTGAACACTAAATGGCAGCCATAGACATGTTATCCAATGAAGCTCACCTCACATCAGCATAATCTAAATGGCACAAAGTCCAAATGAGCATAATAAACTCCCAAGTTTGCTGCCACCCATACAAACTAACAAAGTGAAACTCCTCCCATTGTGAAGTCTACTCCTTGTTTCTACAAAGCATTTGAGGTTCCCAAGATGAATTTCCTCTCCCATAGAATTTCCTCTTTCCGTTTTCTCCTATTCTAGGTTTTAGCCAGAGGAATGTTGCTCAGGTCCTTGGGTAGAGTCTGAATTCCTTTTGCAGAAGCTATAGCTCCAGGAACTGATGGATTCATCAACACCTCCAGATGTGAATTACTTCAACTCTGAAACTTCCATGCATTATTGTAAAGGGATGCAATGTTATATGAAGTGGTTGGCCCAAAACCTTTACTGCACATTTTTCTGGGTTCCCTGACATGGTTGCAAGACTGATTTTTTTGCCCATACCCCTTAGGGTGACTGGCTACTTAGTCTCCAAAGGAAAATGACAAATTTAGTGACAATTCAGGCAGCTATCAGTGTCCAAGGGATCCAATATTTATTTATTCCATTTCTAACACACTTTAAGGTTTTGTATAGATACAAATTTCTGTCTGCTATCATATTCCTTTCTTCTGAAGAACTCTTAATATTTCTTATGTGCCAAGGTGCCTGGATGTTGTAGTCAATTAAACATCCTATTCTTGGTTTTGGCTCAGGTTGTGATCTCAGGATCATGAGATCAAGCCCCATATGGGGCTCTGTGTTCAGCATGGAGTCTTCTTCAGGATTCTCTCCCTCTGTCCTTCTCACTCGTGCTCTCTAAAATAAATAAATAAATAAATAAATAAATAAATAAATAAATAAATAAATAAATATTTTAAAAAATATTTCTTATAGTGCAGGTTTGCTGGCAAGGGTTCCCCTCAGTTTTTGCTTGTCTGAGAAAGTCTTTATTTCTCCTTCATTTTTTGAAAGACATCTTTGCAGATAATAGAGCACTGGGTTGACAGTTTTTACTTTCAGCACTTTTTTTTTTAAAGATTTTATTTATTTGAGAGAGAGAGGATGAGAGAGAGAGAGAGCGAGAGCGAGAGCATGGTGGCGGGGGCAGTGGTCAGAGGGAGAAGCAGACTCCCTGCTGATTAGGGAGCCTGATGTGGGACTTGATCCTGGGACTCCAGGATCATGACCTGAGCCAAAGGCAGTCACTTAATCTACTGAACCACCCAGGTGCTCCTCTTTCAGCACTTTTAAGTAATACCCCATTGTATTCTCTATTGCATGTTTTCTTATGAGAAATCTACTGTAATTTTTTCTTACTCTTAAGAACTGTAAAGGGTCTAGGATTTTATTCTATTTGCAGGCTAAAAGTTTAGCCTGGTACAGGTTCATAGGGGCTGACAGAAGATAGAAGACTCCTGAGTGAGAAACAAAGAATTTTATTACTCAAGACACAGAAAGCAGCATGAATACTAGCATATTTGCATGTGTTCCACTTGCCCTCAAGTCCTACAAGGATGAGGCAAATGGTCCCAGAGGGACCTCAGGAGAGGAACCCTGAGCTTAGGGAAACCAAGTCTTTTATAATGAGGAGTAAGCATGTCTGCCCTTTGTTCTGGAGAGAGAAGAGACACTGTATCTTCTACGACTGTAAGCAAACCTGCTCTCTGCTTTGGCAAGAGACAGAATTTCTATCATGTTAAGCTGTTTTATACACAATGATACTTGTATAGATAGTTTATAACAATAGGCAATCAGTGCCTCCCTTTGTGAGACATTCAGAATCATGAGCAACCCATGGAGAGTTTTCTCCCAATAGAAAGTATTTCTCCCTTTTTTTTCTGACAGTTTTTAGGATTTCCAATTTGTGTTTTGTTTTCAGCAGTTTGAATATGAGGTGTCTAGGAGGGCATGTGTTTGTACATACATGTGTGTATTTTGTTATTTATTCCTGCTTAGTGTTCTCTGAGCTCTTGGATCTGAGGTTTGGGGTCTGTCACTGATTTTGTGACACTCTTAGTTATTATTTCTGCAAATATTTTTTCTGTCCTGGTTTTTCTCTCTTTTATTCTGCAATTCTGATTGTGTTAGATTAGATTATTTGATATTAGCTCACAGTTGCTGGATGCTCTCTTCTTCCTCTCCCTGTCCCTATTCTTTTTTCCTTTCTGTTTCAGCCTAGGTAATTTCTATTGACCCATCTTTAAGTTCATGATACGTTTCCTTTTGTTGAGCCTATTGGTAAGGCTGTACAACATATTCTTTAACTTTGTTACTGTGTTATTTCTAGGATTTGAATCTGATTGCTTTTCCCTCCACCCCTATTGCCTGAAATATATTGAGATATAATTGATATATAATATTGTGTAAGTTTAAGGTGTACAATGTGATGATTTGATACGTGCATATATTGTAAATTACCTTAGTAGGGTTAGTTAACACCTTTATCATCTCACATAGTTACTGTGTGTGTGTTTGTGGTAAGAATGTTTAAGATATTCTCTTAGAAACTTTAAGTACATAATATAGTGTTGTTAAGTATAGTCACCATGCTGTACATTAGATTCCCCAGAACTTATTCATCCTATCACTGGAAGTTTATACCTTTGACCAAAACCTGCTATTTCCCTTGCCCTTTAGACCTTAGTAAACACCATTCTACTTTTTTTCTGTAAGTTTGGCTTTTTTAGATTCCACATACACGTGATATTACACAGTATTTTCTTCCTTTAACTCATTATTTTACTTAGCATAATATCCTCAATATCCATCCACGTTTCAACACTCACATGCACACACAACATATATACGTCCATATATTTGTACATACTCAAAAGATGGAACTTCACCCAATAATCTTTTTCAGTAATTTCTTTCACTACCTCAGAGATACCATATGTAAATGCCTTTACATATAATGCCATATATAAATTGCCTTTGAACCTGTTATAGGTTGATTTATATACTTCAATAATTCATGTGTTAAAATTTTAACCTTTATTACCTCAGAATGTGACTGTATTTGGAGACAGAATGTGACTGTATTTGGAGACACAAGGCAGAGGTGCTTAATGCTCTTTAAAGAGGTAATCAAGTTAAAATGAGTTCTTTAGGGTGGGCCCTAATACAATATGGCTGCTGCCCACTTATAAAAGGAAGATTTAAGCAAAGACAAATACAGAAGAAAAATAATGTAAAGACACAGAAAGGAGACAGTCATCTACAAGCCAAGGTGAGAAGCCTGGCTCAGAAGGATAGAATCCTGTTGATACCTTGATCTTGGACTTCTAAAACTCCAGAACTGTGAGACATGGGCTTAAACCACCCAGTATGTGGTACTTTTAGAAATTTTTTTACAGCACCCCTAGAAAACTAATGTAGGAGCTACAAGCATAGACTTCACTCAGTTACTAATGCTGTGTAACAACTAACCTCAAAACTTGGAGGCTTAGAAAAACCATTTTATTATGTTTATTGATTATTTAGGTCAAACATTCAGACTGGACAATGAAGATGACTTGTCTCTAATCCATAATATCTGGATATTCACCTGGAAAGACTGAAAAGACAAGTGGGTAGAAGCATCCAAAGACTTCTTCATTCACATGTCTGATTCGGGGCTGGGACAATGCAAAGAGTGGAGCTATAGACCTCCTACAAGTGGTCTTTCCATGTGGCTTGGTTTCCTCCCACATATGGACTTTCTGGAACAGCTTGATATATTTAGAATAGTTGTCCTTCTTACATGGTGGCTGAGGACTTCAAGCATGAATGTTCTAGTGTATAAGAACTTGCATTACCTTTTATGATCCATCTTGAGAATCATGTGGAGTCACTTCTTCCATACTCCTTTGGTCTAATAATCACAAACCTGTTTAGAGTCAAGGTTGAATGGGAAGTGGGACCATGTCAGCAATGTTTTAAAACCTTCATAATTTCCTCTGGAGGACAGGTGTGTTTAGTCCAAAAGACGTTATTTTTAATACTAGTCTTTGTAACCATTAGTCCACGGGAGGTTAGAGAAACAGGGTAAGGTCAGGTTAAATCATGTCTAAAATACAAGTGGAGAAAGCTAGAAGTGATTAGGTAAGAAAATAAAGATTGGTTTATCTTTTAAAAGATAATATGTGAAGTGCAAAGAGTGGAACTTATTATCTTGTTTTTAAGAGGAAGATCAAATACTCCAGTCAAAGTTGTTCTCTTAGAGTGTTAATGTGGGAGAGCTTTCAGGTCAACATGTTAATCAAAGTCTCATGCCCTAATCTAAGGGAGAGTTCACCTGAGCCGGAAGCTCACTTGATGGAATCAGAAATACTGAAACTCAACTGTCAAAAATATGGTTACGACTGGCAGTTTTCTATGAAATTCAATGCCAGACAGCTGCTGTCTTTTCTCCCTGATGAGAATGAATATGCGACATAACCAACACGAGAAAAGGACTCCTGGTGTACCTGTAAATCAACTGAACACCTGGGCAGGGTGTTATGCTAGGTGTTATGCGAGATACTGAGGTATGTTAGGATGTCTCTTTTTTTATTAAGGAAGTTATAATTTAGGGGCATTTGGATGGTTCAGTTGGTTAAGCATCTGACTCTTGATTTCAACTCAGGTCATGATCTCAGGGTTGTGAGATTGAGCCCTGCTTCAGCCTCTGCACTTGGCAGTGGAGTCTGCTTGAGATTCTTTCCCTCCCTCTTCCTCTCCTCCCCAAGCTCATGATCTCTCTCTCTAAAATAAATAAGTAAATATTTAGGGGCACCTGGGTGGCTCAGTTGGTTAAGCATCAGCCTTCAGCTCAGGTCATAATCTGGGGTCTTGGGATTGAGCCTCACCTCAGGCTTTCTGTTCAGCAGGGAGCCTGCTTCTCTCTCTCCCTCTGCCCGTCTCTCCCCCTGCTTGTGCACTCTCTTGCTCTCTATCTCTCTGTCAAATAAATATATAAAAAAAATAAATTAGAAAAAATCTTTAAAAAAAGGAAGTCATAATTTAGTTAGAACAATCCCCATAACAAGCTAAAATAACAAAAGTATAGAAAGTTATGTATCTTAGCTAATAAAGGCTTGAGTTGGTTCAGATTCTCCTATTTATTCTAAGCAAGAGCTCTTTCTATTCTCATTAGTGTCTCTTTAAAGAGAAATCAAATGTTACATTGGACTTTCCTTTGAAAAACAAGAATCAATTTGATCAATGACTTTTGATTGTAAAACCAGGAGGCAGGTACAAGGAAAAAGAGTTTTCATGTTGGGCCATCTGTCTAAAGGTGGAGTGTACCAAGCTTGATTTTGTGTGAGTATAGTGTGAGTTTCTGACCTTCAGAAAAAGGATTCCAGGTATGCCAGAGATGCTTAATGCTCTTTGAATATCCATTTGCTCACTCACAGTTCATAGCTTCTGTTCTAGTTAGGTTGGAGTCATGTCATTTGTACTGACTGAGGCTGTATGTAAAGTCATTTATGTGAATTCTGGGGTGAAGCACAGGCTGAGTTCATGTTTGCTCTACTCCTGTCTTGGTAGTGAAGCCACATGTTAAGATGTGAGTATCCAACACCTGGCTTCCTGAGTGACTAGGTCAAGCAGATTCCCCCACAGACCTATATTGAACTTGAGTGAAAAGTATATCTTTATTGTGTTAAGCACTTGAAATTTGGGGGATTAATTTGCTGTTAGGAGAAAACATGGCTTATCATGACTAAATATACCAAAGAATTCTATGAAAGGTCCAAGAAGCAAAACTAGGGTTGTGAATAAGTGGAGAGCTATAACTATATATATCCCTCTTCAAATAAATTTAAAAACATATTTCAAATTATACTTTATTATAAGATAATATAAAATGGTAAGCACTTAACAGTTATTCAATATGATACATATTGCAAGTTAATCAATATGATATACTTCAAACAAGGAACTTAGTTTTTATAGGTAAATCTGAGGGAAGTGTTTGGTTCTCACGCTTCAGCTCATCTCTCAAAATTTTCTCTGTTTCCTACAAACTAGGAATCTTGGGGCTCTTGCTATATAACCCAAGGCATAATTACCCAGCTGGTGCGAGCCCTCTGAATTGCAGAAACATGCAGAGTAGAGGCTAATCAGCTCTCAAGAGCATGCCTTGTTAATTCAGCCTAATTTTTAGGGAGGGAGCATTCACAATTTCAGAAAAAAATATTTTAAAATGATTCACGCAGTTCTGTTCTTTAGAATTTCTTTCTCAGTCTATTTCCACATTTCTACTACCAATAAAAATTTAGTGGGTTTAAAAATAAGGGAAGGATAAAGAATAGCTTTCTTTCCTACTAAAGGAGAGTCAAAAGTCCAATTTCCTGCCTTGCTATTTTACCAAGAGAGAATACAAGACATAAATGTATTCTAACTTTGCAAATTTGCTGTGCAGTTTAATTTGATGTTTGGAATTTCTTCCTTGGGATTCCATCCAAAGGGTTGAGTGACTATTTTACTAAAAGGGCCTCTTCTCTAAGGTGGTCTTTTGAATGGATCTTGGGGACACTAGGTCATTGTAAGTCTTTTTTTATAGAAGCCCTGGATTGGCACGCCCATATTTTCCTACTTCTAGGGATTACCAGAAGCTTGAAAACAAGTCTTTGTCTAACATAGACAGATATACAAATGCATATGCCATTAAGTTTTAAGTAATGTAGGAATGTTGCCTGGCTGATTATGAACTTCTCCAGCAGGACTGACTTCTGGATTTAAAATTTAAGGACAGATATGCCTAAAATATATGTTAACTGAGGTAGATAAAAGGAAAGTTTAGATTTGTGTTTATGTATTACTCTCTGTGGTGGAATATTTCTTTTTAACATATGTTTGGTTAGTACTTGAAAATGTTGGGTTTGTACAATGCTATATTAACAAGTCAGTACTCCTAAAAATATTATATTAGCATTTTCTCAAAAAGCACACAGACACAAGATGCTACAAAAAATATTTTCAGTTTTTGAAAGGCAATGTATCTCCATTCATAATTATATGTATGTGCGGGTACGACACCAAAGATGGAATGGTAATATTTTTTGTTTTCTAATGCAAATGCCTGGTGCTGCTGCTGTGGCATTGGCAAGTAAATAAATCAGCACTAGCAAATCCAGACTCATTCTCCAGGCAGGGCTTCTACTAAACTAATCACCTGAGAAAACAAACACACAACAAAGAGTAATGGGGAAGCCTGTGAAATCTGAGGGAGTAGGGTGGCTTCCTGGGAAGCAGGGAAGGAACCAGAAGAGACACATGATAGGTCACCCATTATTAAATCTGGAAGACAGATCAAAGTTCCTTTCCAGACTAATCAGATAAAACAAGGTGCTATCTTCTATTTGTATTCATTTCTCAAAGACAACTAAGTTTATGGTGAAATATATTTGTAATATATTCTGGGAGACAGGATGCTTCGGATGCTGAAGGTTGGCAAGGACTAAATTGTGTTAATATTACATTATAGATCCTAGGCAGGGCTTTTTAAATTCTATAATGAATTCAGGAAAGAATAAAATGAGGTTGCCTTCTACAAGGCATGATGTTACTGGATGCATAATACTTAAACATTCCAAAGATGGGGGATACTGAGCCAAGGATAAGCTAAGAGATGGGGCATTTCTGTGGTTAAACATCATCTCTCTCAGTTGTGCCAATGGCAATTCCTTCAGACCTCCTTGTTTCATTTATTTATTTAGTTTTATATTAATGTGTCAGCAGAAGTTTTGGGTAATATATTCACATTCTCTACACAGAACATAAATCCTGCAGATTTTTTAAAATTGTGTTTAAAACTATAGGCTTATTTCTTTCCAGATTAAAAAAAAATCTCTTACGATGTTCATTTAAGGCATTCCCGCAGCTGATGCCTGATTTTTATACTACCCTTTGGGATTTGAGGGATGGCTTGATCTACTGATCCTGTACTATAAGTCAGCTTGTCCAGCAGTGTGTGCTTTAGAAAGATTTGGCTATGTTTGGGTCAGAGCAGCATCATGATGTCTTTTGGAGCCCAGTGGGGTAGGATTCTAGTTTTGGCTCTTTCTTGGGGCAAATAGACTGGACGAAGGTTTCTTATATTCAAAGCAAGAAAATTGAACTAGGTGTTCTTGAAGTTTCTGTCACCTCCTACAATCATGCTTGGATCATGAAAGTGTCCTATTTATTTCTCCCTATTTCCTAAGTACTTAGAAAAGGCTTACATAATAATGGTTTCAAAAATATAGGACTGGAAGGGACCCTGAGAAGAATCTAGTCCCTTTTCCTAGCTGGATTTAAGCACTTCAGAGATGAAGTTTTGGCCACATTTAAAGGTAACTGGGGAGCTAGAAATTAATGAACATTTGTTAAATATTTACCACACTAATTTGATCCTCAGAACAACACTGGCAGAGGGTTGTTACTGCTCTCTTTGGCAGCCAAGAATCTTGGGCTTGGAGCAAGAGGCGGAGCTGGGGTTTATATCCAGCTTTGTCTACTTCCAGAGTCAGAGCTCTTTGCTCTAAACAGCTCTTTAAAAAAATACTAATTGAAATAAGTTCTCAGTACCAAAAAATTGCTAGTAGAACACTTCATTTAAATTACTATGAAACGAGAAAGGTTTGGGACTAATATTGTTCCCATTGTACAGATGTAGATATGAAGCTTGGAAAAGTTATAATTTATCCCAGGTTATGTGTGTGTCAGTGGTAGCATCAAAGGGGAAGTTCTAGATATTTTCTCCTTGATTTTCCTTTCTCTATTGAGTGTAGAAAACTCTTGTGGAGAGAGAGTCTAAGGCAGAGGTGAGATCATGTCTCTGAAGCCTGAGCTGGGTGGGTGGAGTGGTAAATGCTAGCAATCATTTCTGTATGTGTGTCTTGAGACTGTCCTCTCAGCTCTGAGATGTGTGTAGCAATGTGCCCCTCACAGTACTGCTGTGAGTTTATGTGAGATAATACTTGGGCAGAGAAGGGGCTTGGTAAATGTTGTTTCCCTCATCTTCCAAATGTGCTAGGTTTGGACGAAAACAGACATCAGTGGGTTCATCTTTATAGTGATGTTATTATGGCTGGAAATTGGGTATACTGATTTTTCAGTTTACTGAATATAAAAGGTCTTCACAGGGCTGCATTTTGGGTGTCTAGGACACAGTATTGTATGGCCATGATCACAGACACAAAATGATTCTTAAAATAATTCAACCCCAATAAATTAAAAAATTAACATGCAGTATTATATTAGTTTCAGGTGTACAATATAGTGATTCAGCAATCTGTACATCACTCAGTGCTTGTTAAGATAAGTATACTGTCAGTCCCCATCTCCTATCTCACCCGCCTGTCCCCCTCCCTTCCGGTAACCATCAGTTTGGTGTCTATAGTTAAGAGTCTGTTTTTTTGTTTGTCCCTTTTTTTCTTCTTTTTTTTTGTTTCTTAAATTCAACATATGAGTGAAGTCATATGATATTTGTCTTTCTCTGATTGACTTATTTCACTTAGCTAACATTGTACCCTCTAGATCCATCCATGTTGTTGCAAATGTCAAGATCTTATTCTTTTTTATGGCTGATTAGTATTTCATTTTATATATATATACACACATATATATAATGTATTGTAATATACATGTATGTATAATTGCATATATACAACATATATTGTATATATACATGTATGTGTATACAAATGTATGTATACATACATACATATACATTGTATAATATAGACATGTATGTATAATTGTATATATACTATATATATGTGTATATATATATATATATAGTAAATAATGCTACAATAAACATAGGGGTGGATATATCTTTTTGAATTAGTGTTTTCATATTCTTTGGGTAAACACCCAATAGTGGAATTACTGGATCATATAGGTAATTTTATTTTTAATTTTTAGGGAAACTTCACACTGTTTTCTACAAGGGTGGCACCGTTTGCATTCCCACTAACAGTGCATGAGGGATCCTTTTTCTCCACATCCTCGCCAACACTTACTGTTTCTTGTGTTTTTGATTTTAGCCATTCTGACAGAAGTGAGGTAATATCTCATTGTGGTTTTGGTTTGCATTTCCCTGATGATGAGTGATGTTGAGCATCTTTTCATGTGTCTGTTAGTCATCTGCATGTCTTCTTTCTAGAGTTGTCTTCAACCCCATTGAAATTTAAGTATAAAGACAATATTTAAAGAAAGTTTTAGTTTCAAAAACAAAAACAAACCAAATCTATAAACCACAAACCTACATAAATGTCCTTAATGGTTTGTACAATGTTGCTGACTTGTAAAATAGAAGTGTTAGTGTTCCTTGTATTAATCCTGGTGTTTCCATTTCTTTCAACAGATCGTGGGAGTAATTATTTAATATTAAGAATAAATGTCAATTGGCATCTTTCACATTGACAAAAAATTCTCTTCAATATAGGAGACCTGCTTAAAATGGACAATTAAAATATTTTAAAAATCATTCCTTGATTTTTTATTAAAGATTTTATTTATTCATTTGACACAGAGAGAGAGATTACAAGTAGGCAGAGAGGCAGGCAGAGAGAGAGGAGGAAGCAGGCTCCCTGCCGAGCAGAGAGCCCAATGTGGGACTCGATCCCAGGACCCTGGGATCATGACCTGAGCCGAAGGCAGAGGCTTTAACCCACTGAGCCACTCAGGTGCCTTCATTCCTTGATTTTAATAGTAATTTAGTTTGATGTAGCTGAATGTGCACTGGATTATTCAATCTGTCAAAATGGCATGGATTAAGCATTGTGTGCTCAGGATGGCTCATTTTAGGTAAAGTCCTCCAGCCACATACAGTTATTCACAGTACTTCTCAAAAATCTTCTAAAGATAATGCAGAAATAGTCCTTAGCCTGGGTATCCAGCAGAGGACAGTAAAGTCCCAGTTTTCTTTTGAGACTGGTTTCCTTTGTGATGACTGCAGACGGATAGTGTTCTGAAGCTCTCAGGTGGCTGACATGTAATTGCAGACATTAAATATTTCTGAGGAGAAACATAGAATGTATTGTGAGGTCAGTGAAATTCTTTGTCGAGATTTCTCTGCAGATCTGACCTCTTAACATGACAGTGCAGAACTGGAAGACATGCCCAGCATTCACTGATTGGTGGTCTTATGCATAAGGTGAACTTCATGGGTCAAACATTTTTGTGTTGCTTTATGTTGTTTAAAGAACCACAGTATTCTCTGCGACTGTATTAGGGTAAGATTTTACCTGGCTGCCTATAAAGGAATTAAGTCATTTTGTATTTTTTCCAATTCCTATTGAGCTTCCACTTTCTCTTAAATGCTGGGATTTTATAAGATGGAAGGTTTATGTTCTTTCTCCCTAGACCTCCAATTTCCTTCCATCCTCCAAATTTTTCTTGGAAATTTTATGGAATTTTGGGTTAAGTGGAAAACAAAGGTCATTTATATACACATATATATGTATATATATATATATATATATATATACACACACACACACACACACACAAGTATATATATTTATATACTTGTGTGTGTGTGTGTGTGTGTGTATATATATATATTTAAAGAAAACAAATCCTCAAAGATCAGAAAGGAATGTAGAGAACCATGGTAGCAGTCTGGTGCATTCCCTTGGTGTTTTGCTTGCCAATCCTTAATCTAGGTGGATGGAAATACTATGTGTTACTACTTATCAAAGAGGTTGATGTCTAATGCAGAAGCCACAAAAAGCCATATTTGTATGGTCAAATCAGAATAAAATACTATGGGCATAAGTAGTTCAGAACCACGAATTCCTATGTGTTTTTGGAGAAAATTATGAAAAACCTTGGGCAATAATAACAGAGTGTGGCACACCACAGTTTTATTTGTGCTCTCTGCAGCCACTCTATTGTTTGTGGTCTATGCTGGAGCTGACCAGGAGGCAGTCACATTACATAATATATCAAAGATCTAGTAAGTAAAAGGGGAAAAAACTACAAAGGACTACACACACACACACACACACACACACACACACACACACACACATATTCTTAGTTTAGAAATTCTTTTTTTTTAAAGATTTTATTAATTTATTTGACAGAGAGAGATTACAAGTAGGCAGAGAGGCAGGCAGAGAGAGAGGAGGAAGCAGGCTCCCTGTTGAGCAGAGAGCCCAATGCAGGCCTCGATCCCAGGACCCTGAGATCATGACCTGAGCCGAAGGCAGAGGCATTAACCCACTGAGCCACCCAGGTACCCTAGTTTAGAAATTCTTAAATGGCCTGGCTTAAGTTGGAGGCTTAAGCCACTGAGTCACCCAGGCACCCCGATGTGGATAGTTATTTTTGAAAAATAAGGACCAAATCAATTGATCATTTTCACTAGACATATGTGACCTATATTTTCCCATTGCAAACTGAATTTTTTCCTGTTAAAAATCTTATTTCTGTCCATTTATGATGTTTTTGTATTACTCTTTCAGAAAGGATTAAAATCTAATCTTTTTAACATGGGTATATTATACAATAAACTTAAATAAAATACTAATGTCTTTAATAATTACCTCCTATGCTACATATAGAGAAGTAAGCAAAGAAACTGGAAGATATAATTCTTGCTCTTGAAGTTGACAATATAAATGGGGAGATAAGGAAAACCCACACAAAAGTAGTAAGGATAGTATAAGATAGTTTATCATTCAGAATTAGATTTCTTTATTGCAGATTAGGAGTATAATTTAAGTTAGGAGTAGAGAGAGATCACTAGAGAGAGATGTGGCTTAGGGAAAGTTCATGAATGAGGTAGGACTTGAACCAAATATTGAAAGTAGAACACCATGGGACAGGAAGGTGAAGGGTATTCAAGACATTAATTCTACTTGGACCCTGAAACAGGCTTTACCTATACCCTTGTTAGAGTGCCAGTCATACTCTGATAATTATTTACCTGTATGTCCCATTTTCCCTATTAGTGGTGTAAGCTATTGAGGGGCTGGGACTCTGTCTTAAATATCTGGGAGTCTTCCACTTTGCCTGCCCCATAGCAGAAAGTTAATAAATACTGATTGGATAAGGGAGCGAGGCTGAGAGCTGGAAGTGAGTTTGCCATGTGTGTGCAGGTGTAGGGTAAAGAGGAGAAGATGGGCTCAGTAAGGAAATTCCACAGGTTGGAGCAGAATTTGTGTGGAGAATATTAGAAATAGCTTTGAGGCACTGATGGATAGTACCATGAAGGTAATCAAGGAGGAATTTCAATGAGATATGGTAGCAGTAGGGAACCACTTAAGCAGGAATGTGATGTTGAGGTAGTGCTGTAGGAAATTAATCTGACTGTGATGAACAAAGTATCATCAAAATTATAAAACAAGAGTATTTGACAATATAAATGCTTCTAAATCAGCCATTCTTTTTCTCTAATCTAAATGGGCATACATGTATACGTTAGTGGTCAACAGAGAGCCAACTTCTCTTTATATAAAAGAGAAGAAAAAATTACCCATAAAAGACACAGTAAAGTCAGAAGAGGAGCCTTGAAACAATGTGGACCTTATTTCTTGAGCATGTTCCAAGTAGATTCTTATTACTTCACTATTCCTAATTTTAGTAAGAATGAACAAGGGGGTAATAAATGACAATCATTAACATGTAATGAATAGACTTATGTGGAACATGGGGGAACTGCAGTCTAAAGCAAGAGATGGTTATTCTAACAGGGTGATATTAAAAGTTCAGGGGAAAAGTTCCTTTGATATGAAGATGTCCTTACCAGGAATAGCTCCTACTGTCTGGAGAACAGCATTTTTTACAAAGGGGTGTGTTATAAACAGGAAGTGTTAGAGAATGACATTAGCAAATGAGCTGTTTGACTTGTGACATGAGTGTGTGCTGTTGCTCAAAATGAGCAAAGCATCCACGACTATGGGGTGAGGCACCGAAACAGGCTTCCAGCTGGGCTGCACTTGCAGTGAACCGTCGGGGACTTTAGTGGAAAGACATGTGTTTGTTTGGCAAGGGTTTATTAGTTTAGCCTTTTCACCTCATTTGTAAATGTGGGAAAAAAACCATCACTCAAGGCATATTTGGGGATTATTCGTTCTTTAAGGTTGATTCAAACATTCTATCCCAGCTGCAGTTTTCTCTCTGCTCCCTTGATTGCCCTTCCTTTGTGTTCTTATAGATTTTATATCTATCATATTTAACTGATCATACTGTATTTTTACCACATTCCATTTTATTAAATTAATTTAATATTTTAGAGGGAGGGGGCAGGCAAAGGGAGAGGGAGAGAGAGAGAGAATCCTCAAGCAGACTTCCCCACTGAGCATGGAGCCCCACATGGGGCTTAATCTCACGACCCTGAGATCATAATCTGAACCAAAACCAAGAGTCAGATGTTTAACTCACTGAGCCACCCAGGTGCCCCAAGCAGATCCCAATTTAATGGCTGTTACATTTCTCTCCTTCCACTAGATTGATTTTCTTGGGAGGGGGATCTACATTTCATTATCATCATTTTTGTATCCTCAGAACAATTACCATAGGAAGGGACAAAAATGAGCACTTTGCTGAGGACAGCATAGTATGCTGGCTGTAATGTAAGCTTTGGGCTCAGATTTATGTTTATATGTCAACTTAGACAAGAGTTGAGAATTAGGCAAATAACATTTTGAGCCTTGTTTTTCACCTCTGTAAAAGGGGGATAATGATACATACCACACACAGTTGAAAAAGGATTAGAAGAGATAATGTATGTCACGGCAAAGACTGGGATCACTATCATGATCTCTGATTTTTTCTGAGTCCTCAGTGCAGCCCAGAAATCCTGTTTCCCTAATAGCATCTCTTTTTCCATTCACAACAGCAGTCTTATATCTTCACTTGCCCACTGGTTATTTATAGCTAGTATACAACAGGTATACTTGTAAAACTCCTGTGTCTATGATTGAACTCGTTATCCTAAACTTGTTCTGCTTCTTGTGTCCTCTACCTCAGTAAATGTCCATCCACTCTGTGGTCTGGGAATTTGTGATTTCTTCTTTCTCTTTGCTTTCCACACCTAATTAACCACTAAGCCTTGTCAATTCATCCACTTCCCTCCTAACCCATTTCCACTACCCCAGCCCATACTGTCAACATTCTTGCCTTGTTCTCCACAATGGTTATAGTGCCTTAAATGGTTATCCTGCCTCCAAAGTTGTGTCCCTTCTAGTCAATTCATATTTACAACTCACAAATATGAAGACTTCCAGACCATCTACGTTTGGGCTGTGTCCATCTACATGACCTTGTGTTTCTCTATCACAACACCTATCATGTTGTATTAGGACACATGCTTGTTTGTAATTCTTCTTACTCTGTGAACTCTCTGATTGAGGGGAATCATGTTTGTCCTGATAGCACTGTATTACACAGTAGATGGTAGGGATGCCATAAACATTTATTGAAAGAATCAAGGAACAAGGCAATTAGCCCAGTTACTAGGACATGGTAACTCTTCTTTTCATACTCTTCTTTATTTTCACTCCTTTTACTTTTTCTCTCCTACTTATTATACTTATTGGTTATAACTGCCATCATTATTATCATCATCACATCATAATTATAATCATCAATCATCACCCTATATCACCTCTACAATAGCCCGAAATTGCCAGCAATAGCTGGTTGGCAGGCTAGCAGAAAATGCTGCAGGGGCAGTGGGGAAACTATTCAGAAGATTTTAGGGTAAAGACGGGCATTCAGGATTCTCCTCAGACCCCTTGCTCTTTTATTTTCTTGAAGGCTTTTTTTTTTTTTGAGAAGAGTACTCTTCTCATACTGCTTTCCCTGGAGCATCAGCCTGACCACTCTCAGTGGAAACAGAAATGTGGACCACATCTCTAGTGGCCTAACAACCATTGGGCTCCATCTAAGCTGTCCAGGGTTTTGAATTAATTAGATGAACTTCATTCTTCATTTCTTGTACATCAGTTCTCATTTTTTTTCTCTTTCAGTGTATTCTTGCTCTCTTTGTCCACAGAGACCCAATATTTCATGCCTGGAAATGTTTAAGTCTATGCCCTTAGATATAGAGATTAAATAAAGAAAGATTAGGTGACTCGCTGAAAGTCACATACAACTAGCCATTTGCACAGTGGAGACTAGAATTTGGGTTTTCTGAATTCCAGGCTAGTCTTTTCTACCATATTTATTTTCCCAATGAAGATTAATTGGCTCAAATGCATAAATGAGTTTGGAAAGTAGCAACATGAGACTGTGTGTATGAGTGTGAGTTTGAGCAAATATGTGTATGTGTTTTTCAGGTGAGCAAGTATCTTTTGTTGCTTATTCCCTTCTTCTTGCCCTCTGCCACCACCATCACTCTCTTCATATTCTCTTCCATTTTCCTCTTATCTTCCCCTTCAGTTTCTCCAATCTCTGCCTACATTCTTCTCTCGCCATAAATTGCCCCCTTTCTAATGCCCTCTTCACTCCTCCCCAAATTTATCTCCTTTATCTTTTGCCTTCTTATTTCTCCTTCCCTTGACTCTAATAGCTCTGAAGGTTCAATGGGTCCCTAAAAAATATGAAATGCTTGATTTTTAAGGGACATTAAAGATATGTAATTTTGATTAATTTTATACTATAGCCAGTTTTATAAGGACTATTTGATGGCCAATGAGCCTTTGGAAAATCTTAAAGTTTTTTTTTTCTGAAATGGTAACATTACATTTTTTGAGTAAAACTATCCCAAACACTTGAAGACCAAATTTTTCTTGGGAATTCTATTTTTTTGCTCATAAAAAGGGATGCATGCCTATCTTTGTGTTATGGAAGCTAAATGAAATTAACCAACTGAAAACTGAAGCAGGAGAAAACTCTATAATATATATATATATAGGTCCTATCCTTGAGGGGCAGTGGCAGGTTTGGGAGGGCAAGAATTTGAAGACAGACTAAATTAAGTAGATGTTGCCAAGGTAGAGTCTGATAATGGCAGGAATCTGGAAAGACAAGATTGCTGGATGGAGGGAAATTTAAGGCATGGCCCAAGGGCTTGGGACTTTTGCTAACCAATGGGCAGAGATGAAGGCTGGTGCAGATGTGAGGCAGGCTCTTGTGCTGAGGTCCAAGGTCAGCTGTCCAAAGTCTTCTTTCTCTGCTGGCATACTGGAGCTCTTGCTGCCCTGTTAACTTGGACAATGCATGTCTTCCTCCACCCCTCATGGTAGAGCCTCCTAAAGGGTCAGGCTTGGGCGCCTGGGTGGCTCAGTGGGTTAAAGCCTCTGCTTTCGGCTCAGGTCATGANTCATGTCTTCCTCCACCCCTCATGGTAGAGCCTCCTAAAGGGTCAGGCTTATAAAAGCAGAATCTGAACATGAGTGAAAAGATCTGAGCCCTTGTTTGTGGTGGATCACTTATTGTCAATGGTGGATGGGTATAACTTAAAAAAAACCAGTGCTCCGGGTTCTCATGTTCTTTTTTAGTAATCTATCCATTCTGATAATCCAGCTATTGATGTTCTCTTTTAGCAATCCATCTTCTTCTGTGGTCGAGCACTTTCTGGGAGTCAGGAGGAAGGACAGTGACAGGAAGCCCTTGCTTCTCCCTCTTTCTAGGTTCCCTCTTGGCAGGAGATTAAGGTACTTGAGCTTAGTGAGATACCAGAACATCTGAATTAGAGGACACCTGCTTGTGGGTAAATATCCTAGGACTGCTTCATGTATCTCCTGGTCTGGATGGTGTGAACTGCAGGTTTTTCTGTGGTTTCCATTTATACAGTATAGAGATTAAGATCACAAATTTTGGAGACAGATTGCTCTGCCACTTTCTAACCCTGTCATCTGGGACACATTATTTTACATCTCTCTTTCTTAGTTTCTTCAACTTCAAAATTGGGATAATAATAGAAGTAAGTGCATGTTAGTATTAGCTATTGTATTTGTTGTGTTGATAGCTGTGGGCATAGTTCTGTGTTCAGGCTGGCATAGGAAAGATAGTCTTTGTGGAACACTGAATACACTTTGTGACTGTTGGAAAATAATGTTTTCAGGTCTATGTGGTAAATTAGGTAGATTAGATTAATAAATTAATCTGTGGTAGATTAAAGCTGAGCACACATTTCCTCCTTCTATTGCACTGTCCTTCACTACAGAGGTTGCAGAGTCCAAAACTACATTTCTCAGACATGACACTGCAGGGGTGTTCTGGGAGTGCTTCCTGGAGACTCTGCTCACTCCTCCTCTCAATGTTGTTCACACCCAGTTTGCCATATCACACGCTTTCTGCTGATTGGTTGTAGTTTGTGCTTTCTACAACTGAACCTTACTTTTAGTCAAGAGAAGTGTAAAGGAAAGGGAAATTTTGTTTAATTTTCCAATGCTGGAAGAGCACAGCTATTAATTATATCATCTTATTTGATTCCCTACCTGCAAGTACTTTCCTAGGATTCTTCGTTTGTCAGCTTGGGGTGTGGGCTATATGTTAGCCCTTATAAGAAAGGTTTACATATTTTTCTATATTCATATTTTTCTCAAGTTGAATACAAGAGAGAGATCTATCAATCATGGTATTGATAAGACCTATCAATATGTGATGGGACTTGGGTGTCATGTAATAAGTCACCTTAACATGGGAAGATTAAGGTCTAATTGTTCTGCTGAAAAAGTATATGCTGTTTAATGTTTTACAGTTGCCATATTCAGTGAATTTAATGAATTTATAGTGTGGTAATGGAGTAATTACTGATGTTGGAGTCATGTTTTTGTTTTCATATTTTGTTTTTTTTTAAGATTTATTTATTTATTTGACTGAGAGAGAGATTACAAGTAGGCAGAGAGGCAGGCAGAGAGAGAGTGGGAAGCAGGCTCCCCACCAAGCAGAGAGCCCAATGTGGGGCTCGATCCCAGGATCCTGAGATCATGACCTGAGCTGAAGGCAGAGGCTTTAACCCACTGAGCCACCCAGGCATGCCTGTTTTCATATTTTGATGAGATAATCACCTTAAATTTTGAGTGGTGGGACTCTTATAAGAAGGGTTAATGAATTGATTCCCATGGTTGAAAATTGGCTGAGGATTAAAATAGTAGGTAAAATTTGAAAATCAACTCCTGCTGTGGGGTTCCTATGTAATAGAATAAGGTGGGCACAGCTGGCTGATTCCTTGCAGGGGTGAGTAAGATTATCCACACTGACTCTGAGGAGGGTTCTCTCTCCATAGCATATGTCAGTGGTGGCTTAGAGTAAGTCAAATGTGCAAGCTAAACAATTAGCATATAATCTTTGTATTTTCAAAATATAGGCTAAGTGGAAGTGCTTACATAGCATAAGCCCCCTTCACAATGTTAAAAACTAGAACTAACTACTAGTCCAAGAGGTTTGAAGGTAGAGAAATGTGGTATGACAACATCTTTGCAAATTGAGGTCCAAGGTCCTGTGGGTCTTCTTGTTCAAAGGTAATGAATATCTGCAAGTGAGTAGGAGGATTAAGGGGCTGAGAATTTTAGTCATACATACTGAGTTTGTATGGGAGTTGCCAGGACCAGCTTAACTGAATCTGTTTCTGTTTTGTTTAGTTTGTTTTGCTTTTTTAAATTCCTCATGTAAATGAAATCTTATGGTATTTATCTTTTTCTGTCTGTATTTCACTTAGCATGATACCCACTAGGTCCATCCATGCTGTCGTGAATAATAAGATTTTATTCTTTATATGGCTGAGTAATATTCCATTACTCATCTTCCTTATTCATTCATCCATTAGTGGACATTTATGTTGCTTCCATATCTTGGATATTATAAATATGCCATGATAAATGCAGGGGTGCATATATCTTTTTGAATTAGTGTTTTCATTTTTGGGGGTAGATACCCAGAAAAGGAATTGCTGGATTGTATGGTACTTCTATTTTAGCATTTTGAGAAATCTCCACAGGCTTTCTATGGTGGTGCATAAATTTACATTCCCAACAGTGCATCAAGCTTCCCTTTTCTTTATATACTTGCCAAAACTTGTTATTTCTTGTCTTTTTTTATTTTAGCTGTTCTGGTGGTGTGAGGTACTAGTATCTTGTATCTCATTTAATTTGTATTTCCCTGATGATAAGTGATGTTGAGCATCATGTACCCGTTGGCTATCTTTGTCTTTTTTTGGGAAAAATGTTTATTCAGGTCCTCTGCCACTTTTAAATTAGGGTTTTTTTTTANTATATTGAGAGCTTTTTTATTTTTTTATTTTTTTATTTATTTATTTTTTTTTTTTTAAAGATTTTATTTATTTATTTGACACAGAGAGAGAGATTACAAGTAGGCAGAGANACTTTTAAATTAGGGTTTTTTTTTATATTGAGTTGTATGATTTCTTTATATATATTGGCTATTAACCCCTTATCAGCTATAATATTAGCAACTATCTTCTATTCAGTATGAGGTTGTATTTTTGTTTTGTTGATGATTTACTTCACTGTACAAGAGCTTTTTTTAAAAAAATTTTTTTATTATTTGCCCCAGGGGTACAGGTCTGTGAATCATCAGGCTGACATCTTTCACAGCACTCACCATTGCACAAACCCTCCCCAATATCCATAACCTATCCACCCTATCCCTACCCTCCTACCCCCCAGTAACCCTCAATGAGAGCTTTTTTGTTTTATGTAGTCCATTTGTTTATTTTTGCTTTTGTTGCCTTTGTCTGAGGAGACGTACCCAAAAAAAATAACACCTGATGTCAGAGAGCTTATTGCCTATGTTTTCTTATAATAATTTATGGCTTCAGGTCTTACATTTAGGTCTTTAATCCATTTTAAGTTTATTTTTGTGTTTACTGTAAGAAAGTGGAATATTTCATTCTTTTCCATGTAGCTATTCAGTTTTCCAGGGACNTTAAAAAAAATTTTTTTATTATTTGCCCCAGGGGTACAGGTCTGTGAATCATCAGGCTGACATCTTTCACAGCACTCACCATTGCACAAACCCTCCCCAATATCCATAACCTATCCACCCTATCCCTACCCTCCTACCCCCCAGTAACCCTCAATGAGAGCTTTTTTGTTTTATGTAGTCCATTTGTTTATTTTTGCTTTTGTTGCCTTTGTCTGAGGAGACGTACCCAAAAAAAATAACACCTGATGTCAGAGAGCTTATTGCCTATGTTTTCTTATAATAATTTATGGCTTCAGGTCTTACATTTAGGTCTTTAATCCATTTTAAGTTTATTTTTGTGTTTACTGTAAGAAAGTGGAATATTTCATTCTTTTCCATGTAGCTATTCAGTTTTCCAGGGACTATTTATTGAAGAAATTTCTTTCCATTGTATTTCTTGTATCCTTTATCATAGCTTAATTGACCATTTAAAGGTTTTATTTTTTTTTAAAGATTTTACCCATTTATTTGACAGAGAGAGAAATTACAAGTAGGCAGAGAGGCAGGCAGAGAGAGAGGAGAGAGGAGGAAACAG
>LNAC01001112.1:106511-141626 GCA_002007465.1 Ailurus styani
GGTCTTACATTTAGGTCTTTAATCCATTTTAAGTTTATTTTTGTGTTTACTGTAAGAAAGTGGAATATTTCATTCTTTTCCATGTAGCTATTCAGTTTTCCAGGGACTATTTATTGAAGAAATTTCTTTCCATTGTATTTCTTGTATCCTTTATCATAGCTTAATTGACCATTTAAATGTGGGCTTATTTATAAGCTATCTATTCTGTCCCTCTGATCTATGTATATGTTTTTGTGCCAGTATCATACTGTTTTGATTACTNGACAGAGAGAGAAATTACAAGGCAGAGAGGCAGGCTAATTGACCATTTAAATGTGGGCTTATTTATAAGCTAGCTATTCTGTCCCTCTGATCTATGTATATGTTTTTGTGCCAGTATCATACTGTTTTGATTACTATAGTTTTGATGTATTTTTGAAATCTGGGATTGTGATACCTCCAGCTTTGTTCTTTCTTAAGATTGCTTTGGCTATTCAAGGTCTTTTGTGGTTCCATAAAAATCTTAGGATTATTTATTATAGTTCTCTGAAAAATGTCATTGGTATTCTGATAGGGATTGCATTGAATCTGTAGGTTGCTTGGGTAGTATGGACATTTTAGTAATATTACTTCTAATCCATTAGTTTCATGTATCTTTCCATTTATCTGTGCTGTCTCCAATTTTTTTTCATCCATGTCTTGTAGTTTTCAGAGTACAGGTCTTTCACCACCTTGGTAATATTTATTCTCAAATATTTTGTTCTTTTTGGTACAATGGTATATGAGATTGTTTTCTTAAATTCTCCTTCTGATAGCTCATTATTAGTGAAACACAATGGATTTCTGTATATTGACTTTTTATCTTGCAATTTTACTGAGTTCATTTATTAGTTCTAGTAGTTTTTTGGTGGTGTCTTTAGGACTTTCTATATATGGTATCTTGTAATTCACAAATAATAGCAGTTTTACTTCTCCCTTATTAATTTGAATGTCTTTTATTTCTTTTTCTTGCCTAATTGCTGAAAGTAGGAATTCCAATGTTTTGTTGAATTAAAATGGTGAGAGTGGGCATCTTTGTCTTGTTCCTAATCTTAGAGAAAAAGTTTTCAACTTTTCACAACTGAGCATGAGGTTAGCTGTGTTGGTCATATATAGTTTTTATCATGTTGAGGCCCATTCCCTCACTTCTCACTTTGTTGTGAGCTTTTGCATGGATTTTGAATTTTGTCAAATACTTTTTCTGAACGTATTGAGATGATTATTTGATTTTTATCCCTTGTTTTGTTAAAGTGGTGTATCATGTTGATTGATATGCAGATGTTAAACTATCCTTGCATCCCTGGAATGAATCTCACTTGGTCATAGCATATGATCCTTTTAATGTATTGTGAATTTGGTTTGATGATATTTTTTTGAGGATTTTTGTATATATGTTCATCACTGATAATGGCTTACAATTTTCTCTCTTTATTTTGTAGAATCGTTGTCTAGTTTGTTATCAGGGTAATGCTGGCCTTGCAAAAGGAGTTTGGAAGTATTCCTTCCTCTATAATTTTCTGGGAATAATTTGAAAAGGATAGATATTGACTTTTTAAATGTTTGGTAGAATTCATCTGTGAAGCCATATGCACCTTGACTTTTATTTTTTGGGAGTTTTTTGATTACTGATTCAGTTTCATTACTAATAATCAGTCTGTTAAGATTTTCTATTTCTTCATGATTCAGTCTTAGAAAATTGTATGTTTTTTAGGAAGTTATATATTTCTTGTAGGTTGTCCAATTTGGAGGCATGTACTTGTTCATAGTATTATTTTAAGTATTATCTGTTCTTTGTATTTCTGTAGTATTGGTTGTAATTTTTCTTTCATATTTCATTTATTTGGGTTTTCTCTCTTTTTCTTGAGGCTAGCTGAAGGTTTAATTTTGTTTTTTTATCTTTTCCAAGAACCAGCTCTTAGTTTCATTCATGTTTTCTATTTTTTTTTTTGGTTTCTATTTTTATTTTGTTTTTTCACTCTGATCTTTATACTTTCTTCCTTCTACTAACTTTGGTCTTTGTCCTTTTCTAGTTCCTTTAGGTGTAAAGTTAAATTGTTTAATTTCAGAATTTTCTTGAGGTAGGCCTATATCATTATAAACTTCTCTCTTAGAACTGTTCTTGTTGCATCTCAACAATTTTGGAACATTGTTTCCATTTTCATTTGTCTCAATGTATTTTTTAATTTTTTCTTTGATTTCTTCATTGACCCATTGGTTATTTATTTAATCTTTATTTATTTATCCTTATTATTAACATATAAATTTTATATGTTAATATTATTATTTCTATATGTTAATAATATTATTTATTTTAGGGGTACAGGTCTGTGAGTCATCAGTCTTACACAATACACAGTGCTCAGTTGCCTGGGTGGCTCAGTTGGTTAAGCTGCTGCCTTCAGCTCAGGTCATGATCCCAGGGTCCTGGGATCGAGTCCCACATCGGGCTCCCTGCTCCTCAGAGAGCCTGCTTCTCCCTCTCCCTCTGCCTGCTGCTCTGCCTACTTGTGCTCTCTACCTCTCTGTCAAATAAATAAATAAAATCTTAAAAAAAATACACAGCACTCACCACAACACATACCCTCCCCAATGTCCATCACCTAGCCACCCCATCCCTTCCAGCAACCCTCATTTGTTTCCTGAGATTAAGAGTCTGTTATGGTTGGTCTCCCTCTCTGGTTTTTTCTTGTTTCATTTTTTTCCCTCTATTCCCCTATAATCCTCTGCCTTGTTTCTTAAATTCTACATATCAGTGAGATCTTATGGTAACTGTCTTTCTCCGATTGACTTATTTCTCTTAGTTTAATACCCTCTAGTTCCATCCACTTCTTTGCAAATGGCAAGATTTCTTTTTTTTATGGCTGTGTAGTATTCATATATATATATTTATATTCATATGTGTGTGTGTGTGTGTGTGTGTGTGTCGCATCTTCTTTATCCATTCATCTGTTGATGGACATCTGGGCTCTTTCCATAGTTTGGCTATTGTGGACATTGCTGCTATAAACATTGGGATGCAGATGCCCCTTTGGATCACTACATTTGTGTGTTTGTGACCCAGTAATTATTTAGTTACGTGTTGTTTAGTTTCCATGTGTTTATGTTTTTATACAGTTTTTTTCTTATAATTGATTTTTAGTTTCATATTGTTGTGGTTGGAAAAAGTGCTTGATATGATTTCAATTTTCTCTAATTTATCGAAAGCTGTCTGTGGCCTGACATATGATGTATCCTGGAGGATGTTTCATGGGTGCTCAAAAAGAATGTATTCTGCAGTTTTAAGCGGGTTGTTCTTGTATGTTTTTCTTAAGTCCATCAGTCTAATGTGTTGTTTAAGGCCAATGTTTCCTTATTGATTTTCTCTCTGGATGATCTACCCATTGATTCACATCAGGCATAAAAGTCCCCTAGTATTATTGTATTGTTATCTATTTCTCCCTTTATTTTTTTTATTATTTGCTTTATATATTTAGGTGCTCCCATGTTGTGTGTGCATAAAAGTTAAAATTATCCTCCAGTTCACTAATTTGTGCTTCAGTCGCCTCTATTCTGCTCTTGAACCTTTCCAGGGTATGATTCGGTTCATTTATAACTTCTGTTTGCTACTTGCTTTTATTTTCTATCTCTATGTTTAAGTTCTTGCTGTGTTCATCTATTCTTCTTCAAAGATCAGTAAGCATCTTTATGCCCATTACTTCCAATTCTTTATCAGGCAGGTTGCTTACCTCATTACATGAAGGCCTTTTCCTGGGGATTTGCCTTGTTCTTTGGTATGAAACATATTCCTCTGTCTCCTCATTTTGCCTTTCTCTCTGTCTTTCTCTCTGTTTGCCTGCATACCTTAGGTGAAACAGCTATCTCTCTCAGTCATAAAGGAGTAGTCTTGTGTAGAAGCTGTTCTCTATGGCCCAGAAGTGCAATCTCCCTGGCCACCAGAGCCAGGCATTCTATGGGAGTCCTTCAGGTGGGCTCATGTGCCCACTGGGTTGTGATAGGGCTGCAGCTCCTACACCACGTAGATGGTGCTTGGAACAATTATCTGTCCTGGTTATGGCTTGAATGCTAAGCAGGGATGACATGGTGTAGTGTGCTCAACCAGCCCAGTTATGGTATGGGGTATGCAGAGCATGCCTTCTAGTATTAGCAGACTAGAGGAAGGGCTCCAAAAATGGCACTCATTTGCTCTTTCACAGCAAGTTAGGATGAGATGCAAAAATAGTGCCTGCCAGTGCTTTTGTCCCTATATAAAGGTTTATTTATTTATTTAATTTGAGAGAGAGCAAGAAAGAGAGAGCATGAAATGGGGGAAGAGCAGAGGGAGAGGAAGAGAATCTCAAACGGACTCTGAGCTGAGCATGGAGCCTGATGCAGGGCTCAGAATCACGACCACGCGATCACGACCTGAGCAGAAACTAAGAGTAGTATGCTTAACTGACCGAGCCACCCAGGTGCCCCTGCTTTTATCCCTGTATAAAGTCCTTACAGGTTACCATCCTTTTGGCAGGCACTTTAAAATGAATTAATGGGTCTCCTTTGATTATGGTCTAGGTGCTTTTCAATCCGTTACTGTATCTCAGGGTGAGTGCATTTGTGTGTGAGCCCTTTAAGGGTGGGGTCTTTATTTCCTGTGATTCTCTTGGTCTTAATCCTGTTGATTTTTAAAACCAGATGTGTTGGGGATTTGTCTTTTCAGTGCTGGCCACCAAGGTGATGTGCCTTATTGGAGCATAATCTCTTCACTCCTCAGGGGAGAGTTTTGTACGTTGGGATCCCTCCTCATTGCAGAGTCACCACAGCACGTCTGGAGTAGAGTCCTGGACAAGGCTGCCTCACCCACCCTTCTTGATGAGTCTCTTTCATCTTTTGTGGGGGGCAGGCATTGTTCACCTAGTTCTTAGGTCCTTTCAGAGTAAAATTATTGTATGTAGTTATAAATTCGTTATGTCTGTGGGAGGAGGAGAGCCCAAGATTTACCTTTGATGCCTTCTTGAACCCCTTACTATCTCATTTGTATATTTGGTTGTCTCAAAAGATTACACTTCTATTTTCCTCTTTTTAGTGGGAATCTAGACATCTGTTTTTAGATAGGCTTCTAAACATTCCCCCATCCTCACCCCACTTTGGAGGTATATGGTTCCCCAGACCTCTGAGGATATTGCAGTTTTAATTAAATTGTTTATTGGCTTTCTTTACTACTGACTGAGGAGTTGTCTTTCTTTGGTCCACAAATCAATTACCATGTGTCTTTCTACTATCCAGCTCTGGTTTCTTTTCTGTCCTTGTATGTCTTGGCCCTGAAAAGTTCCTGTTGTGATGTTTTAGTGGAATTTTGCAAGAGAATGATATTAGACGTACAGAATCTTAGTTTCATTCTTAAGGCAGTTTCCTGGTCCTGAAGGGAGGTGGCTACACCTCCCGCTCAGAAAACCTCCCTTCTATCTTGGAGAATGTGGGGTTCATCTGAGAATTTGGCTGCCTCTGGACAAGTTTAAAGTCAGATTTTTTCATAGTTGTATTGTTCTCCGAGACTCAGTCTGCTCTCTGGGGACAAGACAAAGGCCCTTGTCATGAATTGTGGCACTGTCCTCTCTCTCTCTCTTTTTCCTTTAGTATTCCACCCTTTATTCTGTGACCATGTGCAACCCCAGTTAGTCCCCTATTTCAGATAAACTGAGTTGAGTGCATGCCTCTCTGAGGTCCCCAGAGCTTATTTTCTGGAGGGTGTCACTGGGGCTAGAACTCCCAGAAACTTTCCTATGCCACGATCATATTTCCCATTCTTTTATTGTCCCTCCAGTTGATGGGTTACCTACTTTGCTAGGTGTTTTTCAAAAACTAATAATGTTGTAATGCATTTTACCCTAAAACCTTTTTACTTTCAAGCATTGGCTCTTTTATAACTATAGTTCAAGTAGTAATAAAGGTGGAATATTCAGGCAGTATTTTTGACTGAGGGTTTCCTCTTTAGCATCTGTTTACTTAAAGCCACCCTTGGAGAACATTTTTGTGCCTTCTCATTTGGGAGCTTAACTAGCTAATTCTATTGAGGGTAAATTAAGGTAAGAGTAGAGTTTTTGTATTCCTAAGAGAAGATGCTGCTTTGACAATTTGGTTCTGCAGGGTTTCAATGTATTGATATTCCAGTCTTGCAGAAATCAACTGGATTTCATGGAATTTGAAGTCAATTGAAAGACAATCTGTTGGAATCTTTTCATGAATTCAGAGTATTCAGAGAAAAAGTGTTTGCTCAGCTATGGTGATTGAAAAATTGAAGGAAGTTAGAGTAATATGTCATGCTTGGTTACGTGCTGCTCTGATGCCAGTTCAGAGCAAAAGCTGAAATTTGTTTTTGAAAGCCACCATGGAAAGTGGAAACACTGATCATGGATTGCTAAGTGCTGAGTGGTGGAGTATTATTTTCTTATTCAGAAGTAGAAGCATCCTTGCTTTAGTGGGCTGGGGAGATAGCATCAATTCTTACTATTGCAATAGAGCCCAGTTACTTTCTTTTTTAATTTTGAAAGAGTAAATATTTAAATAGGTAATACAGAAAAGTTATTGCCAGTTTTCCTCCATGGACGATGGCTAGGAGTTAAAAGAGTCAGGCAGAATTCGCATATGGAGAAAAAAATATTATAGAAATTATATTTTAAAGTAAGGACATTGGAATTCTTGATTTGCAGTTGGCCAAATTGAGCAAACTTTTCTCTGAAAAGCCATTTTAAGAGGAAAAAAATATGAATTTTCTTAAGCCCTATGATTAGAGTGTAATATGTATTTATGTCCCCCCCAGGCACCACACAATAAAAATGGTTAAAACCTTTAGTCCTTTTAGTAGTTCACAGTTTTATTGCCAAAGTTATTTTGTAGATTTTATGCTTAAAGCAAGGTCAGTGTATTGCACTGTATAAATTATTCTAAGTAATTGCTCAGTTATTTTATAGCTTAGTCACAGGATTTTTTCATTATTAAACGTAGCCTTTCCTTTAAAGTTAGGATGAGAAGGGCAGTATAAATCACAGGGCAGCTTTCCACTGGGGGTTTTAGCTTTACCTGTGATAAGGGTTTAATAACAATCTGGCCCAGACACCAGTTCCCTCTCAATTACCTTTCCACATGGGCATTAGTTCACACTGTTTATTAAAAACTCCCCTTGTAGTTTTTAAATAGAGTGTTTCAGATTAATGGCCCCCATGGAGTTTAACTTCATTGCACTTCATTAAAGCTAGATTGTGCAAAAGGTTACTTCAATTAAATCCAGAACGCGACCTTAAATCTGTATAGATTTTTTTCAGAAAATGTGATAAAATTGCTCTGCCAATCCTTTGAGATTAACAAGGCAACATACCTTTCAGTAACTGAAGTGCAAAACTTGTGAGCCTGTTCTGAATTTTCATATTGCTATACATTTGGATTTTACAAAATTAGAAGCCAATCCATGGAAAGAGTCTGGAGTTATAAATGGATCAAGTTACTGGAGAACAGACCCACCACGTGGGACTAGAGTTTGTGAAACCTTTAGTTACGCTTGAATAGATACTATAAGTCTGGTACTTTAGGAAATAATATTTTTGTTTCCCATGTAATAAAAATATTTTTCTAAATAGCTTGGTTTGTGTCTTCCAGCACAGAAAGTGATATAAAATTTTCTGAGACGTTTTCTCCCTTGGCTACTCCAAACTGTAAAGCATAGCTTGTGGCAGTTCCTAACCATTGTTTCCTCTGAAAATTCATGGTAATTGGAAGCATTAATTACCCATTCTACACTCTGAGAATGTAGCCTCATTATCTTGAGGCAATGTGTGAATTGATGCTCATTAACACCATAAGTCAATAGCTCAATTTTATCTTTTTGTGGGTTTCAAGTGACTCAGGGAAACCAGCCCAGATCCATTTTCTCCTCTTTTTGGATAGATGAGATGTCAAAGTAGTACATTCTTCCAACCAGTAGTTGTATCATGCTTATAATTTTAAGAACTCTTATATTATAAATACTTTTAAAAATGCTATTGATTTTTATTCTTAAAAGAAGTTAAGTTGAAAATTACTAAGTGATACTATTCTTTTTTGTCTTTGTATGTCAGAGCTGTGGCATTTCTTCCTATTTCTGAATTTGTATTTTTGCTATTCTGCTTTTTAGCTGGTATCTTTTGCTCTTTGTCTAGATTTTGTGTACTTTCTTTGACAGAAAGTGGCACTTGCAAAGGGATGCAGAATCATCTAAGCATTTATTCAAATATATCACACATGTACCTTACAATATTCACAGCACACTTGTGCACAAGGTTAGTACTAAGTACAGGGAGAAGAGGTGGTGTCATCTGAGAAAAATGACATGAAAACCCTTCCACTAAATACACTCACATGTAAGTAACTTCTTGGGTGAAGACACTGAAGCACTGAGTTTAAATATTATACTGTGTGAAGGTTGGCTGAGCTATTAAATGTTAGTTCATTAAACTAGCATGTTACCTATTTGGACCCTCAGGGAATAATCAGAGAATGAATATATTATATTTTGACTTAAAAAATTGGCAAGTTGAGAACATGTGGTCCTGGAGAAAGAGAAGCCCCACCTTGGAGTCACAGTGGGATAAGGATGTCTGGGCAACCAGAAGAGAACATGAGGACCCTGACTACCAGGTATTTGAAGTGCTAAAGTAAGGGATAGGAATTTGAAGCGAACTGAAAGCAAACTTTTCTTATTTGGAATTTGGTTTTGGGCCATCAACATACACTGTAGCTTGGCTCTTCTTAAAGTATGGTTTGGAGAACCTTGGAAATTCTTTTTTTTTTTTAAGATTTTATTTATTTATTTGAGAGAGTGAGAGCATGAGAGGGGAGAAGGTCAGAGAGAAAAGCAGAATCCCAATAGAGCTGGAAGCCTGATGTGGAACTCGATCCTGGGATTCCGGGATCATGACCTGAGCTGAAGGCAGTCACTCAACCAACTGAGCCACCCAGGTGCCTGAACCTTAGAAATTCTTGAGACCGCTTCAATGGATCCAGGAAGTCAACATTTTCACAATAATACCTAAAGTTCATTTGCCTTTTTCTCATTCTCTTCTGAGTATACAGTGGAGTGGTACTATAACAGATTGAATAGAGAAGCAGATAGGAGGATCTAGATATCTTTTACTAAACAAGATATTAAAGAAGTGTGAAAAATGTGAAAATAATGGGCTCTCTCACTACTCTCTTTTTGTTTTGGGTGATACTTTTCATAAAAATATGTTGCTTATGTTAATATGTAATAAATTTATTATTGTTATAAACTGAATTAGTATTTGAAAAATTATTAGTTTTAATTTTGATTTTAATATGGTAAATACCAGTAAGTATAAAGTAAATAAACAAAAGTTCTTTGAGGTATTTGACTTTTGAGTATAGTGGACTTTTTTTCAGAGAGAGAGCGTGGGGAGAGAGGCAGAGGGAAAGGGAGAGAGAATCTTAAGCAGACTCTGTGCCCAGTGTGGAGCCTGATGCAGGGCTCTAACTCCCAACCCTGAGATCATGACCTGACCTGAAAGAGTCTGACACCACTGACTGAGCCACCCCAGTGTTACCTGGGTAATGGGTTTCTGACCAAAATGTTTCTGAGATACTCTTCTAGGTGATGAAGACTCCTCCATACTACAGTTTGTTATATGTTCAAGAATTTCCTATATGGAATTCTGGCACTTGGAATTTTGAAGTCCTGGGAATATCTTTATGCATGTACCTGTCCAAATGTGGTTGGGGAAGAAAAAATTTGCTAAACGGCTTTTTTTTTATCATTAGAGTAAATATAAAGAAAGATGTTTGTCACTGTGGGAGAGGTAAGGAATAAGTAAAAAATAGAAGCATTAAAAAGAAGCTGAGAATGTCAAATAGGCTTACTCCTCACTTTCTTTTGGTGTAATTAGCATTTTTAGCCACTGAGTTAGAATATTTACCCATTGAAAAGATTTTATTTTATTTTATTTTATTTTATTTTTTTAAAGATTTTATTTATTTATTTGACACAGAGAGAGAGATTACAAGTAGGCAGAGAGGCNGGGAGAGGTAAGGAATAAGTAAAAAATAGAAGCATTAAAAAGAAGCTGAGAATGTCAAATAGGCTTACTCCTCACTTTCTTTTGGTGTAATTAGAATTTTTAGCCACTGAGTTAGAATATTTACCCATTGAAAAGATTTTAGAATGAAATATCAATTTGTATCAGACTTAATTAAAATCGAAAAAGAATATTTGTCTCATACACTGTCTCAAATGTGTACAGATAAGCAGTTGCAAGTTGTGACCTCTTAGTTGATAACTGGAAATAATTGGGATTCCTTGCATTGGTATGAGGCATGGGGGTGGGCATTGTGTAGTGATGTGCAGAGTGACCAGAGCAAACAGCAAATGGAACAAAACCAGCTCATACAATGGTTGATTAGAAGTCTGCTGACTTCTAATTAAGTATTATTGAGAAAATTTTACCATATGATTAAGCTACCCAATTCAACTCTGAGTAGAAGATGATTGGCTTACTTTCAGGTAGGAATCACTTAGAAAATCCCACTGAAGGATTCTGATTACCTTGTTTGGGGTTATATGCACAATCCTTGACCATGAGCAGAAATCAGAGATGGAGTACCACTACATCAACTTCTACTAGACATACAGGATGGAGAGGCAGAAAAAATAGTTCTCCACATGAAGTGATGTCTTATTCTCAGAAAAAAGAACAGGGCAGAAAACAAACAAGCAACCTTAGTCAAGTCCTAAATAACTTTGAAGTTGGATTCTTACAATAACATCTTCACTGGTCTTTCTACTTTAGTTATTCCATCATTGCCAGATCAATAATCTCTCTAAACCCATTAAGTAATAACAACTTTGAAGTTTATATGCTGGATATTAGATCTCTAGGACTTATTTATCTACTGGTTGCCATTTGTACCCTTAAACAACATCTTCCCAGTTTCCTCAACACCATTTACCACCATTCTATCTCTGTTTTTATAAGTTCAGTGTTGTTAGAGTCCACACATAAGTGATACAATATTCTTGGAGAGTGGTCTTAATTTTCTTGTTTCCAAGATTTTAGAAGAACATCTTATTGTTTTTCTTTTTTCAACAATTGGAAAAAAAGTTGGTTTTCAACAATTACTATTTGACTTTCATAACAATCTTGTTAGGATTGAATCACCCCTGATAGATAAGGAAATCGAGACTTAAAGTATTAGAAAATTTATCCGAATTCATGCAGAGTGATTAGATAAACCAGCGTTCAAATTAAGATATTCTTAGTACCTGTTAAGGTATTAAGATATCCTTAATGCCTGTTGGAAGACCATTTCTTTATTTCTACTAGAACATATAGCAAAGTCCTGGGATCATTATAGGTGCCGAACGTGTATTTATTTAAAAATTAATGAAAATCCCTCTATGAAAAGAAATGAAACAAATAATTGGTACCACAAGGCAACATTCACTGTGAAAGACTATGATACAGGCTTTTTGTTCCTCACTGATAACTCTGTCAAGCTACTAAACTAATTTCAGTTTTATGATTTGGAAAATGAGCATCATAATTCTTCTTGATGTGAATTAGTCAGGGTGTGACTGGACCATGAAGATTTAAGAGAGTTTATTGGAATGGTCATGAGAGAGTCATGGTCATGAGTCATGGTCATATGGATGAGAGTTCAGGAAGATAAAAACCAGAAGATTAGGATCACAACAAAGCTTTCAAGGTCATAGAGTTATAATGGAGACGAGAACCTTGGAAAGGTCCCTGATCTACAGCAACCATAATTGTGAGAAAACCATCTTCTAGATTACTATCTTTTATTTATATTTAGGCTTTCCTGGGTGACCTCTCACTCAGAATTCTCTGGCTTTGGTATTATTTCTGAGTTTGGAGGAAGAGTGTATCAATGAAGTACTCATTTACAAATATCAGAAATCATATCTGGCTAATTTAAGTATAAGCCTGCTAGAAGTAAGTTTAAAAGAATCATTTATAAGTCTCGAGAACCATACTCAAAATATACAGGAACCCAGTGAAACTAGGCACCTTTGAATAGCTTTCCTTGATGCTGCTGTGCTGTTAACACTACTATTACAGTGGCTTTATAGAATCTCTACCTTCCTCCTAGCTTTGCATTACTTTCTCAAGATCCTAGACCTGGAAAGAACTTCTGATTTGTCAAGTCTTGGTTATATGCCTCTGCTCTAGCTTCCTGGGAGCAAAGAGAGCAAATATCTGCTCTTTGACTTCTGTAATGGGAAATGTCCCAGATAGAAAATGTGGGCACTGTTTTTTTTTTTTTTACTTTATGTATTTTGATTAATCTTTTCTCTGAACTTCAAGATTACCACTCTTTGAAGAGCTGGGTGGGCTCTTGAGTCAGCCTTGGCCTTTGTCTTTCTATTTCTTTCCACCTACCTACCAGGTTATAAAAGTTGAAGCTAAGGTTCATTGAGTTTGGCAAAAGTCCAATGGTCACAATTTAGTTTTGGTTTTAGTGCTTTGCTTACTTTCCAGGTCTCTGGTTTGATTTAAGTTTATAATTCTTAATATTTCTTACTTTCTTGTCAGCTTATCAATGTACTTTAAAAAGATTTTAAGATATTGTATCTACTATCTTATCAATGTGCTTATCTAGTATTTATATAACCATACATGAAGAAATAGGAGTTAGGACTAGTTTTTTGTAATTGCTGTGTTTGAAAGACTAAAACTATGCATATGGGAGATAGTGAAAAAAATGATTCCTGGAGGTAAAAGAAAGAGGAGGGAATATATTTCAGTAAACATGCTCAGGTGATGAGTCAACAGGGCCAAAGTGCTATTAATCAATGCTCAGTAAACAGAGCCAAATATAAACATCTTGACATACTTTATTTGGATTATTTATTGTGAGCCTAGTATTTCTTCAATTTAAGCACTTCCTTATAGAATAATATCCCAAGCACACAAGACTGATGAGATGAAAGATCCAGAGGGTCAAAATCTGAATAAAATAACCATATCAAACCAATAGTATGCATTAGAGTTTAGTGCCATTTATGGGATCAACATATGTCTGAATTCTCAGTGTAACTATTTCGGCTCTGCAACCCAAGAAAAACTCCCTCAGGTAGATCATCATGTTGAGAGCCCTGCTGAAGTCAAAATGGGAATTCTGAAGTTAACTTTCTTTAATGACAACAAGAAGAAGATCAATGGGAAGAAAGTGTTTCTGTTACTATAAGTGGTAGGATTAAATTTGGTCACTTCTCACTAAGTTAAAAGAAAGTCTAGTTAATGGAATGTATTGATGAAGAAAAACATAATTCAGCATGTTGTCAAATTGTTCTGAACCTGACATAATGTCTTCAGAGGAACCCTTGGCTGAATTCCCATTTCTGTAATTCTTGTGTTGGATATGTCAATGTAAGCATGCTCTCTTGTCTAAGCCTGAACTCCCACACAAACTCTCCATGCTTCTGTTTCCCATATACCATATTTTGTAAACTTGTGAGACTTTAAATATTCATAAAACTTTTATGTATAATAACTAATGATGATAATTGATATAATAAGTGATGCTAATTGATACAATTCATTGATTCTAATTAGGATTGATTTTCCCTAGTTCTGCCACTTAAATTGAATGATCAACTTGAGCAGTATGCAACGTATAGTATTAAATTGCACTGTTGAAACTGCCAACAGTCAAATAAATGCCTTCTCCCCTGTAATATGTGCAATCATGTTTCATTTAACCAGCAATATAGGAACATATAAATGACTTTTCCAGGTAATTGAAAGTTACCCCTTAAAGAACTTTAACTTTTTAAAACTTTGACTTGTTTGAATGGAAAGCATTAGGAATTGCATTGCCCACCTCCTGAATTTATAGATAAAAGTACAGAAAAGCATAAAGATTAATCATATCCATGTTTCCATTACACACATTTTCCTTCCTTATAAATAGAGGATATCGAGTACAATTTAATATTTATAAAATGCCCTCCTATTATTAGCATAAGCACTATTATCACACCATTCTGTGTGATGAAATATACTCAGAAGTTTGTGAAGGATGTTTATGGTTCAAATTTTTATTTACATGCTTGCAAAAATATGAAAAGCAGAGAAGAAAACAAAGATGATTAGAACCTCACAAGGCAGACATAATTATTTCTTAATAAAGTTAATGTGATACTGTACATACACTTTTCTAGTACACTCTTAACTTCTTAATATGTTGTGAACATTTTCTCATAGCCTTCGATTGTCTTAACTGACTTACATTCTAATGGTCACATAATATTCCATTGTATGGTGGTACCTTCATTTTCTTAATCAATCCCCCGTTGGTAGACATTTATATTGTCCCTGTATTTAGCTATTGTAAGTAATGCTGCAGCGAATATCTTTGTACATGAATCTCAATGGACATCTTAATCAACATATTTAGCAAGAGTTCATGGACACTGACATGTTAGGCAATATACCAGGTGTTTGGAATACAAGAGAATAATCCTTGCCCTCATAGAATTTACATTCTAGTAGAAGAGACTGACAATTAAAACTCAAGTGCACACTAACTACTTTCAGATGATAGTGACATGTTTTGTGAGGTAGTGGCTCACAAACTTTTTGTTCTTAGGACTTCTTTACATACCTTTAAATTATTGAGGACCCTTAAGAGCTTTTGCTATTATGGATTATATCTATTTATATTCACTATATTAGAAATTAAATTGGGACATTTAAAAAATATTTATTAACTCATTTAAAAATTATAGGCCCAATACACTTTAATAATTTTTATAAATATATTTTCCAAAAACCAAAAAAATAGTGAGAAAAATGGAGTTGTTTTACATTTTTATAAAATTTTTTAATGTCTGATTAACAGATGGCAGCTGGACCTCTTTCTATACGCAGTCTGTGGTGATAAATGGTTTTGGTTGTATTAGAGAAAACTCAGCCTCATATAGATATATAATTAGAAAAAGGAGGAGTATTTTAATAACCTCTTCACATATTTATAGGCATTCTTCTTTGATAATTCACCAAAACTTGACTAGTGGAAGCTTCTTAGAAGTTAGTTGTAGTGTGGAATCTGAAGCTACATCGATAAACTTTTATACTGTTATTTTAAAACCCACTGTTCTGTCTTGAACTTTGGATTTATTATACATGCATGATTTTGTAATGTTATACATTGCTCATTTTGAAAATATTGGTTTATGACTTATGCATATCTTCCAAATATTGTCCCACTTTAAAATATAATACTCCAAAATCATGTTCATGTCTGTTTTCACCAATCTTATTAGAAAAGTCTTGAGATATTGGGAAGTTTTCATGCTGGAAATGTATTGTTGGCAGTAACACTCTTCTTGAAGTGACAGACCCATTTCATTTAATTTTTGTGAATATGTGTGTGAAATGCCCAATTCTCAACAACTGTAGTTTATCTGCCATTATTTCAACTAAAAATGTTTCCTTAGAAAACACTGGCTAGCTAAGCTCACAACTCAGACAATCACACAAGTGATTTTATTTAAGGTGATTATCTTAATGTGCAACAGAAGTGCTTTATGTATTTTTCTCATTTCATCACATAGGATATTAAAATAACCTATACCTAAGGATTGAATTTGATAAACTGGATAATGTATGTTGCATCTTTAAGGTAATCCCTAAGTCTACTGAACATGTTTTCCTATTATGAGTGCTTGGAGGTGAAAAATACAATGACTATTAACAGAGTTTGCCGCCTCTGCCTTGATGTATGCTGTTTCCCAGCAGTTTACCTGCCATTGCTATTGTAACATCAGTGTAAATGTCAACACTGGAAAAAGCAAGTATGTCTTAGTACTATTGTGAAATAATATTTGCTTAACCCTGAAAGCGTCTTAGGGACATCCATGGGTTGGTGGACCCCACATGGAACACTACAGTCTTGGAGAGCAGCCATAGAGTACCTCCTTTTAAGAACAGTGGTTTTTGCTTTTTGTGATTTTAAGATCAAGAGAAGCAGTTATTCAAGCCTTTGATTTAACTTTTGTATTCTAACACTAAAAAGAGTTTTTGATAATTGTCTCTGTTGGAGTTTAAAAAACAAAATATGTAATAGTGAATATTTAAAAGAAAAAGTGTAGCAATAATAATATAATTTATTGAATGCTTACTATGATCCAGACACTGTTGTCAAACTACAGACTTCGTTTAACACACAAGGCAACCTTTATAATGGAAAGGTACTATTTTTGTTTCCATCTTAACAATAAGGAATTTAGGTAGTAATGGGGTTAAATAATTTACCCAAGTTTCTCTTAGCTAGTAAGTGGCAAAGCCAAGCATCCAACTCAATTCTTTTTAACTCAAAGACCAGTTCTAAGGAACCTGGGTGGCTCAGGGGGTTAAAGCCTCTGCCTTTGGCTTGGGTCATGATCTCAGGGTCCTGGGATCGAGGCACGCATCTGGCTCTCTGCTCAGCGGGGAGCTTACTTCCTCCTCTCTCTCTGCCTGCCTTTCTGCCTACTTGTGATCTGATCTCTCTCTCTCTCTGTGTCAAATAAATAAATCTAAAAAAAAATTAAAAAAAATAAAAAGACTAGTTCTATTCATCACTGCCTAAAGTTACTAATAAAATATTTTATATCCTAATTACCTAAATGAAAATTTGGTATTCTTCCAGGCATACATATTAGTTTATCATGGACTTCTCTAACTATAACTGTTCAAGCGTTATGTCTTCCAGGAAGTCTTGTTGTCTACTTGACCTAATTTAAATTTCCCATTTTAGGGTTTTCATAGTTTCATTTATTGCATATATCAGTTTCCCATTATTACTGTTATTGTTATCCCTCCCATAGTCTCACTTATTATAAGCTCCTTTAGGTCAAGTATAAAATCTTATTCATCTTTTAGAGTACAAATGGAAATTAACCACTGCAGCAATAGTCTCCCATCCACTAATAATCTGTGAGCTTTCAAATCAGCTGTGTGGTAGATTACAAATTGCCATAATCCCTTTGCACTTCCTGTCATCAGAAAGTAGAGCATATTTTGCTTCCTCCTGGATCTGGTCTGAGTTTGTGTTTGCTTTGGACAACAGAATCCAGCTGGAATGATTTGTGCAAATTCCAGGCCTGGGTCCCCACGGGCTTTGCACATGTCTGTTTTCTCCAAGAAACTGGCCCTTCCACCATGTGAATAAACCTTATCTAGCCTACTGGTGGATGAGAGGCCCTGTAGTACGGACGTGAATCATCCCAGTTAAGCCATCCTAAACCAGTCAGACCCTGGCCAACCATGCAGCTGACCACAGTTGTATGAGTGATCAGCCAAGATCAGCTATGTCTGGCCAGGATTGTCAGAGCTACCCTGATGAAGGTGGCTCAAATTGCCAACTCACAAACTGTAAGCTAAATAAAGATTGTTATGTGAGTCAGGGTTCTTCGGAGAAACAGAACCAATAAGATGTGTATATTTATATGTATGTGTATGTATGTATTTGTATATGTATATGTGTGTATGTCTATGTAATATATGTATATATGTACATAAGACATACATATATATGGGGGGATTTATTTTAAGGAATTGGTTGATGTGATTTGGGGCTGGAAAGTTTGAAATCTGCAGAATAGGTTGTCAGACTAGAGACCCGGGAAAGAGCTAATGTTTCATTTTGAGTCCAAAGGTAGTCTAGAGCCAAAATTCCCTTTTCCTTAGACCTTAATCTTTTTTTCAGCCTTCAGTTGATTGGATGATGCCCACCAACTTAATGGAGAGTAATCTGCTTTACTCAGTTCCTACAGACTTTCATGTTAATGTAAATCTCGTCTAAAAAATACCTTCAGGGCGCCTGGGTGGCTCAGTGGGTTAAAGCCTCTGCTTTCGGCTCAGGTCATGATCTCAGCATCCTGGGATTGAGGCCCGCATCGGGCTCTCTGCTCAGCAGGGAGCCTGCTTCCTCCTCTCCCTGTCTCTCTGCCTGCCTCTCTGCCTACTTGTAATCTCTCTCTCTGTGTCAAATAAATAAATAAAATCTTTAAAAAAAAAATACCTTCAAAGTGAGAGACTGGTGTTTGACCTAAAACATGGGTCCATTGACTAGCCACGTTGACACACAAAAGGCACCATCACATTCACCAGGTTTAGATTGTTTTTTTAGGGAACAAAAACTATCTGATCTACTTTGTATCCACCATCTCGGCTGGTCTCTGAACTCTGAACACTCAGTCTTCAGAATTATTCAGCAAAGTGTTGCAAAGTTTACTAATTTCAAAAGAGAAAATAATTTTCTTCTCCACAAAATTTTAAGCTCAGAAATATATACTAATAGAGCAAAAAGTTAGAAATGTTGGCAATAGTTTTCTATAAACAAACATCCTCTCTTTGTGACTATAGTTGAATAAGACATACGTCCAAGAGCAAATAAAAGCAAATATGTACTTGTCTTTCCTGAAAGAAGGTTTTGGTTGTTGTGTTTAAAATTCTTTATTCCTTATCTAGTAAATGTTAGTCGACCTCCTTACCTATTCCATGCCAGACCTGTGCTAGACATTCCCTCTCAGCATTAATATCTGCTCTCCTGGTACAGAAGTAAACCAGAACATCTTGTTCCCATAGGAGTCCCTTCTTTTCTTAAGACAATTTGCTGTTTTTATGTTCTGTCTCTATTCTCTGTGTTTAAGTACTTTCACTAGAATAATATGCATTGGCTGTTCTCATGGAAGAAATTGCTCTTTTTTCCCCTCACTCCAAGAACAGTGTAGTATTGAACTGGCCAGCACAGTCCTTCTTGCCAGTTCTTTGTTTCTTCATTTTGTTCACAGATCTCTTGAGGCAAGGATTACAAGCAGTGCATTGTTTGTGTTTCTGCCTTTTGGCAGCAAAAAAAGAGTTTAGAAACACTCCAGTAAGGGTATTTCCCGTGCCCTGAAATAAAAGAACTAGATGAAAGTGCTACTCGCTTGAGATCTGCAAAACTTTCCAACTGCAGCTAACTCTTGGCTTTTGACTCTTCTTCAGTTCTGAAACAAAGGAATCTGCCTTCTTCCTTGAAAATTTCTCATTTGACTGTAAACATTCTAAATGCATTATGCTATCTTTGAGGAAAAAATTTATGTTAGAAAGTAGATAAAATTATAATAAGAACTATGTACAGGGGCCTTAATGTGTGGTCACACTGGCTGAACACTTTGCAAACCTTATCTAATTTAACCCTTATGATAATCATGTAAAAATTAGGTATTAAATTAAGGAAAATGAAACAAAGATATTTACTTAAAAATTTGTCTAAGGATATTTAACTAGTAAGTAGCAGACTGGGCATGAACACCTGAGTCTTACACCCATGGTCCTGATCACTACATTAGACAGTCTGACAAGATCAACAAACCAGAGCACAGTTTGCAGGTGGTGGTATAGTTCTAGCTCAGTGGTTAAGACTGCAGGTCTTAGACCGAGACTGCCTCAGAACAGTTCCTTGCTGCTTTACTAATTAGCTGTTATTTAATTGCTCTGTGCCTCAGTTTGTTTCTCTTTAAAATGAGAATAATGATATACCCTTTCCTTGGGTTGTTACAGGGATTAAATAAGTTAACGCACGTATAGTGCTAATATTGATCAGCACATACTAAATGCTAAGTGCTACTTATTCTTGTCAAAATGCATGAATCTTTCTCATCAGGATATCAATTTTTGGGTTTCCTGTGCAGCTACATCAATAATCTTACATTTAGTTGTAAGTGACTTTCAGATTCAAGTTGTTTCTACATGATACCAAAGGACAAAAAAAGGCAGTTTGGAAACAAGTCAAACTAATTGCCAATTCAATGAAAATATTAGACTCATTATTTGATGTTCTGAGGAACAAAAGCGGCAACATTTTTTTTTTCCTTAAAGATTTATCTATTTATTTGCGAGAGAGAGAGCGAGCACAAGCAGGAAGGGCAGAGGGAGAGGGAAAGAGAATTCCAAGCAGACTCCATGCTGAGTGCAAAGCCCTATGGAGGGCTTGATCTAAGGACCCTGAGATCAGCACACTGAGGTCACGACCTCAGCCAAAACCAAGAGTCTCATGATCAACCAACTATGCCATCTAAGTGTCCCGCAGCACACTTTTTATAACACAGCTTTTTAAAAGTCTTTCTGTTGGCTGCATAATTATGACAAAGGCAAACTTCAATTTATTTAGAAGAAAAAGGAAGGAAAACTGGTGGGGAAGTCAAGACTTTTTTAGTGTAGTTCCATACCATGGCCTCTCTAAGGGTAATGCAGAGAATCTTAGAGCAAATTGTGAAGTGGTCAGAATGATAGGAGTTAAGCATGTTTTTTTCCCCCCAGGAGTACCCAAGAGTACTTATGCATCTTAGACAAATCAATTATCCTATAATTCAGTTTTTCCTGTTGTAATTGGTGAATTAAAGTTTTTTACTTAACTGCTGCCTGTGGAGGTCTCAGAGCACTTGTGTAATGGGCACCTTCTAAGTGGTTTTGATATATAGAATAGAAACATGGGGCTGGCTGGAGCTTTATCATTTTTTTTTAGAATGTTCCATATAATAGTAATTTCATATTACTAAATGTGTATATTTTCAAAAGGTAGTTACAGTTTCAATAACAACTTTTTTTATACTCTAGAAAATTGGAAAATACAGAAATGCATTAAGAATAAAATAAAAAATCATTGTAACCCTACCATATTACATATATACTGGTGCATTCATCTCCAGTAAAATGTTTTATTTATTTATTTATTTATGCATTTATTTAATTTTTAAAAATTGTTATTTTAAGTGTTCACATGGCTGGGTGATTTCTGAAGATACAGGATAAAATGAAATTTTGGTTATTCATGTCAGCCCCTAGAATGGAGTTATGTGGTGTTTGATGCTACTTATTTTATCCTAAATTAAAAAATATATTTTGAGCTGAAATAAAGGTAGAATTTGTTAACCTGAAAGAATACCTCTGAGACTTGTTAGTCAAAATAAGGCCGTGTTGGCCATTCTGACATGGAAGATGCTGGCATACCTGACTTCTTAGGACACCACACCAGAGCCAGAGCTGGAACTGGAGGCAGAGGGTAGCTAGATATGGAGTGGGAGCCTGAGCTGGAGCAAGAGCTGCAGCCAGAGGGGAAACCAAAGCCAGCATAGGAGCGGGACGACATGGAGCAGGAAAAACTACAGTTTTGCATAGATTACAGGTTGGAGAAGTTGTTTCTATTCCTACTATTGGATCTAAAGTTAAGATGGTAACATACAAGAGCCTTGGATTCCAAGTCCGGGATTTAGGAGCACAAAGTGTCAGGCCATACTAGGGATGTTATTTTTCAAACACAGATGCAATAATTTCCGAGTAGGTACTTGTGATTGAGACCAAATTGGCATTTCCAAATGAGAGTAGGTTGCCAAATTGGAGGAAGGAGAGCTGAGAAAATCCATTTTAGTGGTGTTTGCAAGTAAACAGGACATGGAACAGGCCATGACTCAGAGATGGCAAGTTTACTTGGGTTACCTTGTGGAAGGATGGAAAATGGCAACTCTTCAAAACTTCAGCAACCAAAGGCATTGGCCTTGATGAGGCAATGGAAGGGTTAATTGGAATATTAAAGAGCAGACAATCATTCAATCACTTCTGCACCTCTGAAATGAAGACTAGGTCACATTTCCTTCTGGAAATGTGTTAAGTGTGCTTCATGCTAAGAAGTGTTAAAAGTGTGTGATTGTTGACATATACTGAACTGACTGCAATATTTGTAATAAATATAAAGAGTAAGTATTTGGTTGGAAGGGTAACTCACCATGATTGAACCAACTGAATGTTCAGTGTAATGTAAAATCCTTCCTAGCTTTCTTAAGTAGTATTCTATTTGTACGGAATTCTTATTCAAATTGAGTCCCATTAAAGAATGTACTCTTATTGAGGAAAAGACCCTCCTATTTTTGAGTTGCAGTTGCAGCTTGTTTGCATAAACACTAATAAATATCTTAACTCGGAAAAAAATAAGCCTGTATTATCAAACAGTTTAAATAATTATAATGTGAACAGGAGTTGTAATCATGCATAAAATACCATGATTGTGTTACTTTTGGTTAGGCAGTTTCCTGCTGGGGATGGTACTTCTTGAGCTGGTGATCTCCGAGGACTGACAACCCTGTGATAAGATAAAGACATGAAGCTTGAAGATAGGTCTAGGAGTTCAGGTGCCTCTGGGGCAACATCTCCAAGCCCTTGGGGGAATATCTAACCAATCTTGTGGTGTAACCCAACCTTTTCTATAAAAGATAAGATGTGTGTCTCTCATGAGTGGATGGTAATGTCAGAATTGGTTGCCCAAGTGGCAATAGCAATGAAGTCACAGGTATCATCTGAAGCCTCACCTGCCCTCATGCCTGAATAATTCTCAATAACCTTTTCTCTTGAGCTAACAAGTAAGCATAATTGTGCTTAAGGTTAGATTTACGAAAAATAATTCATTTCATGTCTTTTTTCCATCCACTCTTCTGGGAGTCTGCGGAGAACCTTAACAACTAAGATTTCAAACAAGGCAAGATGGTATCAAATGTCCCCTTTTAGGGCAGTCTGTGATGAAGTCAATTATGCCAGCCAGCAGTTATAACTTATGCTTGCTTTCCCGGAGCAAGCTAAACCCTTTGTTTACCACAATCATAACAGACCAGTCTATCCATTATGTTTCTAGGATGTCTTAAGAGTTCAGGGCCACTGTGTTCTTCACAGCACAATTCATGTCTGTAATTTGGGATGTCTGAGATACTCTCATAGGAAAATAAATTACAGTGTTAAGTTAATGGCTTGTACGTGAACTCAGAGAATGAACCGGAAGGTCAGTGCAACAGGTGTGGGCTATCACTGCATTCAATAGGTTATGCTTCCATACACAGTGCCTCGACATTGGAACATAAATTTCTGAATACTGGACATGATAAAGGACAACTTATAACTTTTTGTTTGTCAAAGGTAAGAAATAGACCATGAACACATTTTCTTTGCAAGTGCCTCTAATTCTTCCAATGATCTGACACAGAGAAGGAAGGAAAGGAGGTTGCTAGAGATAATCAGCAAAGGAAGGCATAGTCTTCTGTCCTGTTTGACTTCTCTGTGTATCTTTAGCCTAGTTTTCTATTTACTGGATGAACTACAGAGTCCTAGGAACTGCTTGGTAGCAAGTTCAAAGCAAAGTGTATTAACTCTGTGAGGCACATACGATAAATACCTGGTTTAACACCCAGCCAACAAAGAGGCAGGTTCTGACTCAGGAGCAATTGATAATGGGGCTGAAGGACTGGGTCTGCTGACCTCCAGACCACTGGGCTTTCCATTATGTTCTCCCATCCTTCTGGGATTTAAGCAGGAATGGATTTATTTTCCAATTCATTTATTGTATTCTTTGGCTCTGTGACTTATTTTTGGCACTTTCTTATATTTTCTCTTTGCTGGCGTTCTCACTGTATTTATTCTTCTCCTGAGTTCAGTGAGCATCTTTATGACTATTACTTTTGAACTTTTTTTAACCAGGTAAATTATTGATCTCCATTAATTAAGGTTTTTCCCTGAAGTTTTATATTATTCTTTCATTTGGAATATATCCTCTGTTTTTCTCATTTTTCTTGACTCTCTGTTGGCTTTTATGCATTAGATTGAATAGCCACCTCTCAGTCTTAAAGGAGTGACCTTTCATAGGAGATGAGCCTCATCATTTCACCCTGACTGAGCTCTGGGTTGTCTCTCAAACATTTGTGATTGTTTAAGGGGCCTATTATATCTTTACTATACCCTCAGCCCTGTAGGGGAGGGTTTGCTAAACCCAGTCAGTGTCCCAAAAGGAAGGATGACATTCAGCACCTAGATTCAGATTGTTTGGAATCCAGGTAGCAGCTTTTAAAGTATGAACATATATACAGTCCTGTGGGACAACAAGTGTCAGCCCTGCTGGCCACCAGGGCCAGGTGATCTGGAGGTCCCCTGGATAGCAGTGGCAAAAATTAGAGCTCCAGAAGAGTGTATAAACTATCTCAGGGATACAAGCAAGTTATTGGGAAGCAGAGGGAGGGCACAAAGATGGTGTCCACTAACCTCCATTCCCTAGAGTATCTCTTTAGCCCCCTACAAGTGTGCCAGACCTGAAATCTATCCCTAAGTCTGAAACTTTCAGACAAGCACACAGCCCTCTTTTACAGGAAGAGTGGGGTGTGTGTGTTCAGGCTGCTGTCTGTGCAGTGTCCTGGGGGTGGACCCTGCCAAGAACTGTCTCTGGTTGTTACAATTCCATGGGACCCAGGAACATGCGTCCACCCTCCTCCCCTGGCATTCAGAGCCAGATGATCAAGGGGCATCACCTAGGCAGCAGACACAAAAACCAAGGCACTAGACATAAAATCTGGGGCACCACATGCCTGTAAATCCTTCCCTCTGGCAAATACTAGCGCTCTGGAGCTTGGCTAGGAGAGAGGGCAAAGAGAGTGCCTACCCTCCGAGTATTCTGGAAAGGTTAATTAGGGTAATTAAAAAGGGCTAATTAAGCCCCACTGGCCCCCTAACCCAGGGGATTAAGGGGGTGTCCCTGGGCAGCAGCTGCAAATACCCAGCACCAAACGCAGGTAAAAGCTCCCTTCTGGGAGATGCTGTTGCTCTAGAGTGCCACAGGAGCAAAGGCACTGTGAGTAGGCAGGGCCAGTCAGGAAAAAAGAAAAAGAAAAAGAAAATGGAAGAAGAAAAAAGAAGAAAAAAGAAGAAGAAGAAGAAGAAGAAGAAGAAGAAGAAGAAGAAGAAGAAAAGAAAAAAAGAAGGAGAAGAGAAGAAAAGAAAAGAAGAAAAAGAAAAGAAGAAAGAAAAGAAAAGAAGAAAGAAGAAGAAGAAGAAGAAGAAGAAAGAAGAAGAAGAAGAAGAAGAAGAAGAAAGAAGAAGAAGAAGAAGAAGAAAGAAGAAGAAGAAGAAGAAGAAGAAGAAGAAGAAGAAAAGAAAAAAAGAAGGAGAAGAGAAGAAAAGAAAAGAAGAAGAAAAAGAAAAGAAAGAAAAGAAGAAGAAGAAGAAGAAGAAAGAAGAAGAAGAAGAAGAAGAAGAAGAAGAAGAAGAAGAAAGAAGAAGAAGAAGAAGAAGAAGAAGAAGAAGAAAGAAGAAGAAGAAGAAGAAGAAAGAAGAAAAAGAAGAAGAAGAAGAAAGAAGAAGAAGAAGAAGAAGAAAGAAGAAGAAGAAGAAGAAGAAGAAGAAGAAGAAGGAAGAAGAAGAAGAAGAAGAAAGAAGAAGAAGAAAGAAGAAGAACGAAGAAAACATTTGTCAGGTAGAACCAGGCGGAGGAGGAGGTAGAGATGGCACCTGAAAGAAAAAAAAAAAAGACCAAAAAAAAAAAAAAAAGAAAAAGTTGGTGCCTGACAGCTAGCAACCTCTAGATGTGTGCTCAGTTAGATGCCTGCCCCTCAGGTGGGTGCTTTAAAATTAGCAAATGAGCCTTATTCACACTCAGTCTTCTTTGTGCCTCTTAGCTGCGTCAGCGCCTGGTCCCTGGGCTGGAGGTGAGTCCGAGGGCGTCAGTCCTTTCAGAGCCGATTTCTCAGATGGCGGACTTGAGCCCTGTTGGTTTGCAAAGCTCCATGTTTTGGGGCCTCATCTCTCAGGTTCAGGTTTTAAAAGTTGGGGTGTCTGAGGCGGAGTTTAAACCTTCCGTTTCTCAGGGAGAGGCTCAGGGTTTTGAGTTCCCTACTGAGGGAAGGTTGCCGCAGTGGTGTGGTTTATGAAGAAGTTGTGTCCTAGACTTTCCTCCCTGCTTTTATGTGGACCTTGTGTTATTTGTTGGATGATTAGAAATTGGTCAGACACTTCATAGTTTTTTTTGAAAGGAAGTTTTTTGCTATGTAGCTGTACATGTATTGTATCTGTTGGGCGGGTGAGTTCCCTGTCTCTACTGCCGCCACCTTAAACCAGAACCTGCAGGGTAATAGGAGTGGATTGATAACAAGCATATATTGTTAGTTTATATTCCTCTGCATGGTCTTTTCACATACCTTGAACCGCAAAAAAAAAAAAAAAAAAAAAAAAAAAATCCACCATTTTGAATTTTTCCCACATGGTCATCGAAGGAACTAGATAAATTTTAAAGTCCAAAATAAAGATATTGAGATAATTATTTCATAATGAGTTAAAGAAATCTAGGAAGTTATCAGGTTTGTATCTAATATTTTGAGATTTGATTTTATAGGAGATAATTATATATGGACATTTTTGGAATCATTTTCAGAAGGAGAAGCTTAGAGGTGGGGAGGATAAATTTGGTTCCTATTTTGCTTGCTTTTTATTAACTGTTGTCATAGTACACAAGCTTGGGCATTCACATGTATATCTATGGAGAACAGATTTTTGTATTTCCTTGAAAATGTAGTCTATAGAGGAAATGAAAACAATACTGGTTTTCTGAAGGGCTTCGTAAGTCAATTATTTTGAGTCCTATGGCACTATACTTTGCTATTAGAAAAGTCTGTGACCCACAGGGGTCATTAATTTGCCTCATTAAAACACATACAGAAACACATACTTTTCAGTATGTCAAAGAAACATGGCCACAAAATAATCTTTAAAATTTTAAATTAAGTTTAGTTTAATTCCAGTATAGTCAACATATAGTATGCAATATAGTGATTCCAAAGTTCCATACATTGCTCAGTGCTCATGGTGATAAATGTATTCTTTAGTTCCCATCACTAGTTTCACCCATCCTACCACTTCCCTCCCATCTAGTACACTACATAACCTTTGGAGTGAAGCCAGCTTCCTGAGCTCTGCTGCTCTGGCAAATCACTTCTGGATAGAGAGGAAACCGGTGACAAGATGTCTCTCCTCCAATTCATGCAATGAACTGATTCATTAGTGAGGAGGGGTGGCGGCAGCAATAATGTTTCAGATGTCAACAAGAGGAGAAAAGAAAAAGAAAAACAGCTACTAATCTCCTGAGCAGTTTGCTTTGCAGGAAAAATTAACAGCTTTGTAAGTTTTATGGTCCTGTCTGCACACTGAGGATCCTGCTGTTCCTGGGCATTCACCTAGGTTTGCACGCTCATGGTTCAATTGAGCTATGTGATTTTTGTCATTCACAGAAATCACGGAAAAGATTCCCACCCTTCTGGTGAAATCGTTTTTTGGTATTTAGATTCATAAGGTATACAGACAATAATTTTTTGAAAAGGCTGCCTATTTAATGTGTTGACTGGGGAACTGAAAGGCCTAACTGTCTTTGAAGGACTCAAATGCCAAATTATGGAAGGTGCTGAGTGTCAGCTCAGCAGTCTTCTCGTAGGTCCTTCTCACTCATTTCTCTGTGCACGTGGTATATTTGTTTTTCATTTGTTAAGAATTTGGTGCAAAATTTGGAGAACAATTATTAGGACCAGTGACAGCCCACATATGTGGAGTTTTGAGGGCTTTGTGGATTTTACAGGTTTGGTACAGTTCCATAGCAAACTATAAAATTATTATTGTCGCCCAAAAGGTTGTAAAAGTTAAAACACAAATATCTGAATTAGGGGGTCTAGTGAAGCATGCAAACAGCCGTTAAGCCATCACATACATCACCATCACTTAGTAGTCTAATGGTTCATTTGGGTAAATATTTTTATCAGCCCTTTGCCATAATAGTTCCTTGAAATAGACTGATGATTTTATTTTCACAGTTGATGATTGTATATGGACCAAGGGTATGAAATAGGATGAGACCTCTATGTTTAAGATGAATAAGCTGGCATATTCTATTAGTTCTATCTCATTAGTTATATTACTTATTTTTTGGGGGGTCTCCTTATTTTGTTTTATTTTTGAATTTGGGATCTGTTATACATTGATAGCAGTGGCTTAAGCACATCACTTTCTGCCATACATTTGTAGGTTTTTGTCCTATACACTCTGAGTTTCTTTTAGCTGACATATTAAAATTTATGAATGTCATCTTTATTATTAGTTTATTGATTTAACATAATACCATGGTCATTCAATTTAAAATGCTTTAAATTCTACATTGCCTGAAGTAATTTTGCCAAGCCTTCTTCCCTTTTGTGTAAGTTAGGTTAGTTAAAATATACCCAGCCCTTAATTGGTTGCTTTCTCTTTCAGCTTTCTTTGTGTTTCTAGTAAGGCAATATCTATCTCCCTCTGTTGTATTGTTGGATTTCATTTTAACTCGAGATAGTAGAGGAATCTGTCTTTAACGCCCAATGCCAATTTGTTTTAAGCTGTTTAAATTCATGCTCCTCTATTGTCTGTCTTCTGTCATAGCTTTATGGCTAGAGACCTGGGAGCAGTGCTAAGAGATTTAGGAATGAAGCCAGGATATCTTTGAGCTCCACTTAGAGCCTTAATGATGATTAGAAAGAGGCTTGGTTCATCGTTGTTTTGTCTGCAAGATTGTCATACACACTTCATGTTCTTGAATGTTCATGCTTTTGTAGTTTCATACTTCCTTCACACCTTCATATCTCACATACTCTCCTATTTAACATTTTCTGTTTCCACTTAAAATAGTGTTTAGGGGTGACTGATGATTCCTGTGTAACCTGCTGAACAGTGTTAAGTGACTGGAGGAGATCAAGCCCCTCAAAATTCCAGATTTGGAGAGAAGTTGAGGGCAATTTTGGAGCTGCTGCCTCCACGAATATTATGCATATTTGTCATATGCATATATCAATATTTGTGTTTTGATAGCAGATGGGTAGATGGACTAATGTGCCTAGAACAAGACAGACATCTCTTTATTTTCTTCCTCATTCATATACCAGTAAGCAGTGTTTTATCATTATCATCTATTCGGTGGATTTAAATGCTTCATTTCTGTGTAATAAATCAAACTGTACATTTTAGGTTACACATTTAAAATATTTTAAAGTCTACTGCTGAGAATAATTATACTGAAAATAGTAGCTACCATTTACTGAGTTTCTTTAATGTGCTGACTGTAACCATTTACTTAGGATACATTATCACTAGCTCTTAGAATCTAGGATAGGTATTATTTCTAGTTGATAGATGAATAAATGGAGTTTCCTATAATTAATGAATATCAGAGCACATATTTGGCCCAGTATATGGCTCTGACATCCTCAATCCTTGTTGTTCAAGGAGGATCCCTTCTGNTTTAATGTGCTGACTGTAACCATTTACTTAGGATACATTATCACTAGATCTTAGAATCTAGGATAGGTATTATTTCTAGTTGATAGATGAATAAATGGAGTTTCCTATAATTAATGAATATCAGAGCACATATTTGGCCCAGTATATGGCTCTGACATCCTCAATCCTTGTTGTTCAAGGAGGATCCCTTCTGGGTCACTCTCTGTCCTGCACTAGGTTAGGCATGGTATTGGTTAGGGAATCTGCAGTGTTGGGGAAGGCAGACTCTTCCAAAGCCATAGAGGAGAAAAGACAAGGGTCCCCTACCCTCCTTTTTTTCCTCACGGAGAAAATACTAGGGCCAAAGTACTTTGTTGACAAGTACCATGTTTGCTCTCTAGTGGGCGCACTTTGCCCTTCTAATAGGATGAGCCTGAGAGCAAACTTTCAAGTTTAGAATAATCAGACTCTCTGAGCACCAAGCCATCTGGATGTGGGTGTCAGTGGTTTATGAGAGTTGCTTGGGAACATTAACTGCATCTGGGGATCATGAGGCCTGTGGGATGATACTGTAAGGAAAGGAGATGAAGTCACAAGTCCTGAGGGAAGCTGAGGAGCTCCTCATTCCAAGGAGAAGGTAGAGAGGAAAGTAGTCTTAGCAAACTGTTGTCCAGGCAAGTCAGAGTGAGCATCTGGGACCACTTTGGGACAATTTGCTTACTGTTTCACACTCTTTCTATAATACTACACTGTTTTCATGTTGTTTGGTAAGTTTTATTTTTTTAATATCTTAGCAGGAGAATGTGCGTTTGTGGAAGAAGTGATAAACCAGTAGAAAGCCCTCCATTTGTAATAAAATCCTTGCCAGCTTTGAGTTAATAGCCTCCAAGGAAGGGCTAGTTAGAAAACTGGTCAAAGAGCTAAATAATATACTGTCCACCATAATCTATTGCCCTCAAGGGAGAGAACCAAATGACTCAATATAGGTTTTCCATCTTCAATTTCAATAACCTGATGTCAGGATTAAACTGCAGAGCGTGCACACTGCCTCAGTATGCTCCCTGCATTTGAGGTTCCTTTCCCACGGTCACTTTTGCTCCTGGGTGCCATCCCCAAGGAGCTTAAAGTGCATAGACAAAGAAGTTCTTCCTAGTAATATTGCGAATTGAGGATAGGGTAGTGGTACTCCATGAAAATGAAACTGCGTTTGGACCACAGAGAGATTAGCAATTAGTACCACAGAATGAGTTTTAGTTGTTTGTCTTAATTGGGGTCTTATGTATACTTAGGTCATTTGTACTATAATGGGGAAAAAGAATACGGCTTTTTTGTTGTTGTTCTGTTTTGTTTTTACCTCAATTTTCTAGGTGTTTTCAAGATTTGCTATAGAATGCATGCCTTCATGACCCCTCTTTTCTGCAAGCAGTTCAGTTTTAGGTGCCCTAGAACATTCAAAACTAGTCAGGCTGAAAACAGCATCTCTGGTGATTTCTCAATAGGGATAAGCTTGAACCTAGTTGAGTGGGGAAATTACTTTGGGTCACAAAGCAATGTTCTGGGGTAAAATGTGGGGGAAGAAATATATTATCTTATAGGTACAGAATACAAAAAAGTAAACTGATCTTGGTTCTAAATGAACAACTATTGTCATTGTTTTTTGCCTTAGTCTGATGCTGATGTGAATAGTTGGAGCATAGAGAAAGGGAAGAATGGTTAACCCATTGCATTTTCCAGCAAGTGGCCCTAGCTAGATTTTCTCTGGCAGGTTTAAGTATTTGAGCTTTAAAAATTCTTTTTATCTGCTGTTTTAAGAAAATACTTGATTATGTATTTTGCAACGCCCAATAGATTACCAGGTCCTGGAATTGGAGAAGGGAATATTCAGAAGTATGTCTACTACACCAGGGGTCCAGTATTCTGGGAGGAAGGGTGTCTGAATAATCTGCATCCAAAATAGGAGACACTTGTGACCCTTCCTCAATGGTATAGTGAAGATCCTTTGCCTTTTCTTAGGGAACTAAGAAATAAAAATCAGGTTCACTTTTCATGTAAAAGGAAAGATTTTCCAGCTTATTCCATTTTTTTCCTGGTCTGTGAGGCTTCCTTTGATATATATTCTTATATGTATTTAAAGTCCAATACCTTTCTGTTAGCTTTTATAAATGGCCAATGACTGAATGAGGGCTCCAGCTGCCCTAGGGTAGCCTACTGAGAAAATTTCAAAATTAGTGTTCTGGTCTCATCTTCTTTAGTAAAACCAGATGCTTGTGAAGAAGTTCGATTACAGTTTAATCCATTATTGCTCTTTCTAATGATGTTTTACATTGATTATTGTTCAGAGCAATTTTATATTTTATAGTCACAGGACCATTGTGAACATGGAGTACAAAGAGTTTGCATGGACTCCTCACCATGTCTCCTATCCCTGACCTTGCATTACATTATTATGGTGTGTCTGTTGTAGTTAATGAACCAGTATGGATATGCTATTATAACTAAAAGCTCATATTTTATTTGGATTTACTTTGTTTTCACTGAATGTGCTTTTTCTCTTCCAGGATCTCCTCCAGGAACCCCCATGATATTTAATTGTCCAGTCTCCTTAGGCTCCTTTTGACTGTGAGTACCTTTCAGGCTTTCTTTGCTGTGGATGACTTGAAAGTTTTGAGGAGCACTAATCAGGAGTACTGTAACCCCTTTCCTGGACTTTTTTTGTTGTTGTTGTTTCTCTCCTGATTAGATTGAGCTTATGGGTTTTGGGGAGAAGAACCTCAGAGGTTAAGTGCCATTGTCATCATGTCACATCAAGAGTACATATTATCAACATGACATCACTGTTGATGCTGATCTTGTGGCTAAGGTAGTATTTATCAGGTTAACTTAAGTCTTTTCTCTTCCTTTCCATAGCATACTTTTTGGAAGGAAGTCACTTTGTACAACCCACACTTTAAGGAGTAAGTTATGCTCTTCTTCCTTGAGGGCAGAGTTTCCAATATAAATTATTTGGAATTCTTCTGCATGAGAGATTTGTCTCCTTCCCCAATTTAATTATTCAATCTTTTATTTATATCAGCATGGATTTATAGTTACTTGTTTTATACTTTGGGTTATAGTCCCAGGTTATTCTATTTATTTTGCTTAAATTGTTCTAGCTTTGGCTAGCTTTGGAGTTCTTGTGTCCATTGACATACCTTTATCATTTTTTTTTTGGAACATTTCCTTAATCTTTGGTAATCTTTTCCTTAATCTTTGGTATTATAAGATGCTCTTGGATCATCTTGTCTACATTTTGCCCTAGCCCTAAAATCTACCACTTCTCCAAGGAGCCCTGGTTCCTTTTATTGGAGAATGGTATTAGAGACCAACACTTGAGTGCTGGTTGTACTTACTGCTGGTGGAGTACCATTGCTTCTAGGCCCTTTCAGTTGACAGAGCAGGGGAATATATGTGTGTGTACAAATCCATCTATATACATGTCCCTAATATTTCTACATGTAATCATTTATATGTATATTAAGCTAAATGTCATAATACTGATATGTCCAACTCTAATCCATTACTACATGAGCATTCTAATCTGTTCCCCTTGCTTATCTTTAAGTTCCCTCTGTAAGAGTGAGCAACATGGTTCCCACTGTCCATGATTGATTTACCTAATTATAAGTTCCAGTATACTTGCATAGTAAAATTAGAATATTTAACCTATAGGCCTATGGGAAACAACTTGATTGACTAGAGTATAGTACTTAATTTTGTCTTTATTCATGGACTCTATTCAAATACTTAGGTCAGCACCATTACCTGCCATCCTTTTCAATATGATTGTTCCACATATTTGTAATGCGGTTAGATTGTTTTGTCACAGTCTGCAGGCCATTAAGGGATCCCCAACCTCCTAAATGATTTTAAAATATTTGCATATGTTAAGATTTACTCTTTGTTCTCTAAAGTTCTGTGGATTTTGACCAATGCAGAATGTCATGTATCCCCCATTACCATACTATATAGAATAGTTTCACTGACCTATAAAATCCTCTGTGATTCACTTATTTAACCCTCCCAAATGCCTGGTAACCATTGATCTTATAACTGTTGCTATAGTTTTGATTTTTCCAGAGTGTTCTATAAGTGAAATCATATAGTATGTGCCTTTTCAGACTGACTTCTTACACTTAGCAATATGCATTTAATGTTCAGCCATCTCTCTGAGTGTATTGATAGCTCACTTATTTTTAATAATAGAATTATATTTCCTTGTATAAATGTACCACAGTTTGTTTATTCATTCACATTTGCAGGGTATCTTCTTTTAGCATTGGGAAATTATGAATAAAGCTGTATAAACATTTGTGTTAAGATTTTTGTGAGGGCTTAAATTTTCAAACCAGTTGGGTAAATACCTAGGAGTGTGATTGCTGGATCATATGTTAAGACTATGTTTAGCTTTGTAAGAAACTGACAAGTTATTTTCCAAAGTGGTTGTGCCATTTTGCTTTCCGATTAGTGATGAATGAGAGTGGTTGTTGATGTACATTTTTGCCAGGAATCAGTAGTGTCAGTTAAAAAAAAAGCTTGCCATTTAAATAGCTAGGTAGTGGTATCTCATTGCTGTTTTAATTTGCAATTCTCTAAGGACCACTGTTGTTGCCATCTTTTCATATTCTTTTTTGGTATCTATATACTTCTTTGGTGGGAAGGGGATCTACTCAGAACTTTCCCACATTTTTTTAATGGTTTATCTATTTTATTTTATTTTATTTTATTTTATTTTTTGCATGTGTGCTTTTAAAAAATTATTATTATTATTTTTAAATTTTTATTATTATTTACCCCAGGGGTACAGGTCTGTGAATCATCAGGCTTACAACTTTCACAGCATTTACCTTAGCACAAACCCTCCCCAATGTCCATAACCCATCCACCCTATTCTTACCCTCCCATTCGCCATTAACCCTCAGTTTGTTTTGTGAGATTTGAGACTCTTATGGTTTGTTTCCTTCCTGATCCCATCTTGTTTCATTATTTTTTGCTTCCTACCCACCACGACTCCACACCCTGCCCCTCAAGTTCCTCATATCAGAGAGATCATATGATAATTGTCTTTCTCTGATTGACTTATTTCACTGAGCATAATACCTCCTAGTTCCATCCATGTTGATGCAAATGGCAAGATCTCATTTCTTATGATAGCTGCATAGTATTCCATTATATATATATACTACATCTTCTTTATCCATTCATCTGTTGATGGACATCTAGGTTCTTTCCATAGTTTGTCTATTGTGGACATTGCTGCTATAAACATTCGGGTGCATGTGCCCCTGAGGATCACTACCTTTGTATCATTAGGGTAAATACCCAGTCGTGCGACTGCTGGGTCATAGGGTAGCTCTATTTTCAACTTTGACAGGAACCTCCGTACTGTTTTCCAGGATGGCTGCACCAGCTTGCATTCCCACCAACAGTGTAGGAGGGTTCCTCCTTCTCCGCATCCTCTCCAGCATCTGTCATTTCCTGACTTGTTGATTTTAGCCATTCTGACTGGTGTGAGGTGGTATCTCACTGTGGTTTTGATTTGTATTTCCCTGATGCCGATGAGTGATGTTGAGCACTTTCTCCTGTGTCTATTAGCCATTTGGATGTCTTCTTTGGAGAAATGTCTATTCATGTGTCTATTCATGTCTTCTGCCCATTTCTTGACTGGGTTGTTTGTTTTATGGGTGTTGAGTTTGAGAAGTTCTTTATAGATTTTGGATACAAGTCCTTTATTTGGGATGTCATTTGCAAATATCTTCTCCCATTCTGTCAGTTGTCTTTTGGTTTTGTTGTCTCTTTCCTTTGCTGGGCAAAAGCTTTTAATCTTGATGAAGTACCAGTAGTTCATTTTTGCCCTGACTTCCCTTGCCTTCGGTGATGTTCCTAGGAAGAAGTTGCTGTGGCTGAGGTCGAAGAGGTTGTTGCCTGTGTTCTCCTCAAGGATTTTGATGGATTCCTT
>LNAC01001112.1:144527-168011 GCA_002007465.1 Ailurus styani
CTTTGCATGTAAAATGAGTTTCTTGTAGACAGCATATCGATGGGTCTTGTTTTTTTATCCATTCTGATACCCTGTGTCTTTTAGTTGGGGCATTTAGTCCATTTACATTCAGAGTAACTATTGAGAGATATGAATTTAGAGCCATTGTATTGGCTGTAAGGTGACTGTTACTGTATGTTGTGTCTCTTCCTTTTTGGTCTATGTTTCTTTTAGGTTCTCTTTGCTTAGAGGATCCGTTTCAATATGTCCTGTAAGGCTGGCTTGGTGTTTGCAAATTGCTTTAGTTTATGTTTGTCCTGGAAACTTTTTATCTCTCCTTCTATTTTCAATGACAGCCTAGCTGGATATAGTATAGTATTCTTGGCTGCAGATTTTTCTCGTTTAGTGCTCTGAATATATCATGCCAGTTCTTTCTGGCCTGCCAAGTCTCTGTGGATAGGTGTGCTGTCAGTCTTTTATTTCTACCATTGTATGTTATAGACAAAAGCATCTTGTCCCGAGCTGCTTTCAGGATTTTCTCTTTGTCACTAAGACTTGTAAGTTTTACTATTAGATGATGGGGTGTGGACCTATTTTTATTGATTTTGAGGGGGGTTCTCTGTGCCTCCTGGATTTTGAGGCTTGTTCCTTTTGCCAAATTAGGGAAATTCTGTACTATAATTTTCTCCAATATACCTTCTGCCCCTCTCTCACTCTCTTCCTCTTCTGGGATCCCAATTATTGTAATATTGTTTCATCTTATGGTATCACTTATCTCTCGAATTCTCCCCTCGTGGTTCAGTAGTTGTTTGTCTCTCTTTTCCTCTGCTTCTTTATTCTCTGTTATTTGGTCTTCTAAATCACTACTTCTGTCTCCTGCCTCATTTATCCTAGCATTAAGAGCCTCCATTTTTATTTGCACTTCATTAGTAGCTTTTTTGATTTCAGCTTGGTTAGATTTTAGTTCTTTTATTTCTCCCAAACGGTTTTTATTTCTCTAGAGTGGGGTTCTCTCTTATATTCCATGGTTTTTTTGAGCCCAGCCAACACCTTAAGAATCATCATTCTGAACTGTAGTTCTATCATATTACTAATGTCTGCATTGATTAGGTCCCTAGCCATCATTACTGCCTCTTGTTCTTTTTTTTTGTGTGTTGATTTTTTCCATCTTGTCATTTTATTTAGATAAGAATAGATGGATGAGAGAACAAAATACTGAAAGGTAGCAATGACTCCAGAGAAATATACACTAACCTACTCAGAAGAGACCTGGAACTGGGGAGAAAAGAATGATGGAAAAAACCAAAGAAACAGAAAACAAAAAACCAAACAACCAAAAAAACACAAAATCAAACAAACAAAAACAAAACAAAATAAAAAATAAATAAAACAAAATCCTGTATGTATATTATCTATTTCTATATCTATCTCTGTCTCTTACTGTATCTCTATATCTATCTCTATCTCTATCTATTAGATTGGTGAATTGAATAGACCTTATATGCATACCAAAAATAAGGTTAAATAGATGAAGGGATAAAATATGACTATAACAATGAAAATTTAAAAAGATTAAAAAGCATTGATAAGATATAATATGTAAAAATGTTAAAATAGGAAAAAGGAAAAAATTTAAAAGAGTAAGAGAAAAAAAGAAAAAAATCAAAGAATTTAACTTTGAATGACTAAAGAATCATGGGATAAAAGCCATTAATTCTCTGTGTTGCTTTCTTCTAGCTCCTGAGTTCCACAGTTCTCAGCAATCTTGAACTTGACTTTGGCTGGATATTTTTTTCTGGTCTTCTGGGGGAGAGACCCATTGCTGTGATTCTCAAGTGTCTTTGCCTGAGGCGGAATCTCACTGCCCTAGCCAGAGGCCAGGCTACGTAATCAGCTTGGGTTTGCTCTCGGGAGCTTTTGTTCCCTGAACGCTTTCCTTATGGTTTTGGAGGACGGGAATGAAAATGGCGGCCTACCAGTCTCTGACCCAGAGGAGCAGAGAATTTGGGGCCTCACTCCTCAGTGTGCCTCAGAGAAGAGCAGTCCGCCCCTCCCGTGTCTCTGGTCTCTGGCCACGCTCTGAGCTCACCCAGCCTGTGACCAAGCGGTTCTATCTCTGGCTCACAGCCCCATTTAGAATCTCCAAACCCAGCAGATTCCTGCAGCCTCTCCCGTGCTGCTCCTCCCAGAGGAGGAAGGAGGGGTCTCTCTGGGTCTGCCACCTCTGGGGTCCCTGCTCACAGAGCAGTGGCTCGACTTTGCTTTGGATCACAGTCCAAGGTAACCCCAAGCTGAGAGACATCTTCTCAGCTTCACTCCATCTCTCCCGTCAGCTTCTCTCTGATACCTGGGAGCTCTGTCGCACTCAGACACCCCTGGTCTTTTTGTGTCCCCGTGGGTCCTGAGACCACACTGTTCCTGTGAGGGCTTCACCCCCTATTTGGCCTCTGGGGCGATGTCCTTCAGTGGAACCAACTTCTAACAGTTCCGAGTTTGTGCTCCGCTGCTCGCTCACTTGCTGGGAGCCGGGCCCTCCCCCTGGAGTCTATCCTCCTGTCGCTTCAGATTCACTTTTTTGCACGGCCTACCTTCCAGAAAGTGGTCGATTTTCTGTTGCTAGAATTGCTGCTCTTCTTCTCTTCAATCTCCTGTAGAATTTGTAGGTGTTCAGAATAGTTTAATAGCTATCTGGGTGAATTTCTGGGACCTGATGATAATCAGTCTCCTACTCTTCTGCCATCTTGCCGCTTCTCTGACCATTATTGTTTTGACTTAAGATGCAAACTCAATGATAATCCACTTACCTAACAATTTTTTTGATCTATTTGAATGTTGGCAGTGTAAGATAAATAACTCATTCAAAACAGAATCAGTTAAGATACAGCATGAGCCTTTAACTCTGCCTTTGTTTTCTTGGTGTTTTGTGGCTTTAGTGGATCCTTAATATTCTGTCATCTGATTGTTCCAGAAAATCCTTTTCTGTACTGAACTATTTAGTGGAGATAGTCCTTGGTATTTGCAAATATTTTCTTTAAGAGTTTGAAGGAAAATATCTTCTACTTAAATAAGCATTTTGAAAATTGAAAGTTCACTAACTGAAAAATTTTTAAACCTTGTCATTGTTGAATTTTGGGCTGGATATTTCTTTGTTGTGAAGGGCTTTCGTGTACATGTTTAGTAACTCTACCCACTAGGTACCAGTAACATACCATCTATCTCCAGATATTGCCAAATGTCCCCCCTGGGTCAGGGCATGGAATTTCTTTCTGTTGAGAACCACTGTTCTAGGGTTTAAACTGTGTGGTGACTAATGATTTAGGCTGCAGTAGATTATATTAGGTTAATATAAAAAAGATAGGTTTTATACGTAAGTAGAGTTCATTGTTCTATATTTTTATTACCTTATTGGCATAGTAATTTGAGACAGTAAAACAAACTTAAAATTTTATTTCAAAGTTGATAAAATGGAAGGAATAAAGCTAAACCGTGGTGGGGGGGTGTGGAAACTAGAAAAGACGAAGTAGAGGTCGATGAGGGGTTAAATGCATTTTTGGCAAAATGCAACCTTTGTCTGGTCCAAGGAAAAGTTCCTCATGGGAACTTCTTTTGCCTTTTGTCTTTCCATTGTAGAATCATGAAACTGTATAGCCTTTGGGCCCTTAGAAATTATATAGGTAAGTGCTAAAAGACAGAAGGGTAAAGCTTTGTTGATGGATTCCTGTTTCACTTTGACACAGTCCAGTAGCTTAGGGACTCTAATATACATGACTTAATTATAGAAAATCTATAGTTAATTATAGCATTAATTATAACATAGAAATAATCTAGTGATTGCAATAATAACACATGGAAGTTGACTTTAAAAATTGTACCTTTTGAACTAGAGTTCTTTAGAGAATTGGCTGATTCTAGGGAAGCAGGGCAGGGAAAATTCACAATAAGCCTGGAACATTTTGTGGTTCCAGAAAGGAGGAAAAAAGAAAAAAAAAAAAGGAATTGATCATGTCAGAAGAACATAGGAGCTGACTGGTAAGAGCTCCCAAAGGCCAGAGCAAGAACAATCCAAGGAACAAAATTACTACTGAATTATAACCCAGAGAATTAGAACAAATACCCACTGAGTTCATACTGATTTAAATAAATAACTGAATTATTAAGTAGTGGAGAAGTGAGCAATCTCCCTTACAGGAGAATTCCAATTAGTAAATACAGAAGGAATGAGGGAAATAGAGAAAGATCAGTGGAATACCACAGTAACAATTGCTGCAGGTAAACTTCATGTGTAAATGACAAAATTAGCAGCTGAAATACTAAGAAGCAATAGGACACTTGATTAAAGAGATTTTCCTAAATATTTATTAATTACTGTGATGAATTTAACACACGTCCATAAATTCTTTGATACTCATCTAGGAGGAGGAGCTTAATTTCTCTCCCAGTGACAGTGGGCTGGGACTTAGTGACTTGCTTGTAATGACTAGAATATGGGAATGGGAAATATCATAACTTCATAGTGGAAAAACCTGGTAGAAACTTAACAAAGTGATAAAGGTTACCGTCACCAGTAATAGGTCATGTTAACAACTTCTACCACTGATATGATGCAGTGAAAAGGGTGACTCACCTCTGTGGTATATTCTTTCTAAATCCCTATGAGAAAACATTGGTAAATGCAAGTTGAAGAATGTTCTACAAGATTTTTGACTTGCATTCTCTGAAAGTGTCAAGGTTATGAGTAACAAGGAAAGACAGCAACTGTCACAGCTTGGAAGAGAATAAGGAGACATGACAACTAGATGCAATGTGGTATTTTGGATTAGATTCTCAAACAGAAAAAGGACATTATTGAAATAACTGCTGAACCCCAACTATAATCTTAGGTTAGCTTATAGCCTTGTATCAATGTTAACTTCTTAGTTTTAATAAATATACCATGCTTATATAAGATGTTAACATTAGTGGAAGCTGGATGGAGGGTATGGGGAAATTCTTTATACTATCGTTACAAATTTTCTGTAAATCTAATATTTCAAAGTTAAATAGAACATGTAAAAAGTTCCCTCTTCAAACACTTATTGGATGTATTTATGTGTTCGGAATGCTTATGAATGTAAGTCACTTTAGAGAAGAGTAAACATTACCCAGCAAAATTGAATATGTGCATTCTCCATGACCCAGCAGTTTCACTATTTAGATACTAAAAAAAAAAAAACTTCTTATACATTTTCATAGGTGATGCATACAAGAATGTTCATAGCTACATTATAATAGAAAAATCCTGGAAAAAAAAATCCATGTATCCATTCATAATATGGTGGATAAATTGTGGTGTTTTCATATATAGTATATTAATATAGGAGTATAAATAATTGAGCTATAGCTACAAATATAAATAAGGATGGATATCATAAACCAAATACAGATTGAAAAAAGCAAGGGATGGAAAAATACATAGTTTGATTCAATTAATATAAATATCCAAATCAGGGCACCTGGGTAGCTCAGTTGGTTAAGTGACTGACTGCCTTTGGCTCAGGTCATGATCCCAGAGTCCCAGGATTGAGTCCTGCATCGGGCTCCCAGCTCCATGGGGAGTCTGCTTCTCCCTCTGACCTTCTCCCCTCTCATGTTCTCTCTCTCTCAAATAAATAAAAATTAAAAAAAATCTTAAAAAAATAAATGTCCAAATCATGTTAAATAATACATTGTATGGGAATAATTAGAAAATGTTTTCTCTGGATGGAAACAGTGTCATACACGTTTTTCTAATGATGAGATGGGTACAAAGTGGTTCGTTTTAAGGTCATTTAAAACATACATATATATTAAATATACTTAAATATATGAAATATTAGATAATCATAAAAGATCATTTACTTAAATTTATCCCATTACTCAGTTAACCTTACTCTCTCTATGACCCGTTCCTCTCCTATTAATCTTGCTTCCACTCTGCTCTATCCACCCTGCCTTCCTTGCCTGTTGATGAACCCAAAGCTTGATGGCCTAGCATATTTGGTTTTAGTTGTTCCCTCTGCTTTGCTTACCCTGACCACCCTATTTAATACTGCATACCACCTGGCACTTGGGTGTTTGCTCTTACAGTAGAATAAAAGTTCCACAGGGCAGGGATCTTTGTTTTTTTCATTAATGAATCCTATATACCAGAACATCTCCTGGCACATTTAATAGATGATCAATACATAACAACTGAATAAATGAATGAGTAGGAGTGACATAGTTTAATAGGAAAATCTGGGCTTTGAGGTCACACGGACCTGGATTTACATCCTGTTTCTGTTATGTAGGTGTCATATGAGTTTGGCAAGGTTATTTTCTCTTTGAGCCTTAGTCTTTACATCTGTAAAATGAAGATGCTGTGGGATGATTAGATGAGACTATGTATGGAAAGCTCTTGGTGTAGCACCTTGCACATAGTAGGACTAAATGACTCTAAATTCTGTCCTTATGATCAAAATATTGATATGTAGGGCTACAAAAATGATTTGGACATTAATTCTGGCCTTGTTGACTACTGTAAGAAAGTGAGAGTGTTTTGGTGTTTGGAGGAGGAGAACCTCAGAGTTGATATTAACATATTTTAAAAATGAATTATATTCATAAGAACAAACAAAACTCCACACTAGTAAAAGGAAGGCAATAATAAACATCAGAGCAGAGATAAATAAAAGAGAATAGAAAAACAATACAGAAAAATCAATGCAAACAAAAGTTAGTTTGCAAAAAGATTAATAAAATTGATTTTTAAGAAAAATTTGAATTACTAAAATCTGAAATTAAAGTAGGGATATTACTATCTACAGAAGTAAAAAGGATTATAGGAGAGTACTATGAACAATTTTATGCCAACAAATCAATAACCTAGATGAAATGGACAAATTCCTAGATATTCAAAACTTACAGAGACTGAATCACAAAGAAACAGAAAACCTGAATAGATCTAAAATTGGTAAGGATATTGAGTCAATAACCAAAAAATTCTCAATAAAGAAAGGTCCTGGGACTGGATACTAATCCTTTTTAAACTCTTCCATAAAATTAAAGAGCAGAGAACATTTCCAAGTTCATTCTATGAGAAGAGAATTACCCTGATACCAGAGCCAGACAAAGACACTATAATAAAAGAAAACTATAGACCAGTAGGTCTGATGGATATTGATGGACAAGTCCTTAGCCAAATACTAGCAAACAGTATCCAGCATCATATTAAAAGGATTATACACAGTGACCAGATGGGATTTATTTCTGGAATGCAAGAATGGTTCAACACACAAAATTGATGAATATGTTAATGTAGTAACAGAAGGAATGGGAAAAAGTTATTTGATCATCTCAATTGATGAAGAAAAAAAATTTGACAAAATTTAACACTCCTTCATGATAAAAACATTAAAAAAAACCCTGGAATTGCAGAAAAGCGGGGAAATAAAACCAAAGCCATATATTAAAACCCCACAGCTAACATCATACTTAATGGTGAGACTGAAAGCTTTTCCTCTAAGATCAAGAATAAGGCAAAGATGCCCACATTTGACATTTTTATTCAACATAGTACTGGAAACTATAACCAGAGCAAGGAGGTAAAACCAAAATGGCATCTAATTAAGAAAGGAGAAATAAAATATCTTTGTTTGCAGATGATATGAAGAAAACTCTAATCATTTCATAGACTCCCTTAGAATTAATAAACAAATTCAGCAAAGTAAAAACACACAAAATCAACATGCAAAAATCAGTAACATTTCTGTATACTCATAGTGATTTGAAAAGGAAATTAAAAAAATACTGGAGGGGGCACGGGACATTACTGTTTCATAGACTGAGAGCTTTAGTATGGGATTATAAAGTTCTGCAGAAGCAAGATAGTGATGGTTACACAATAACATGAATGTACTTAATGCCACCCAATTCTTCATTATCCTTAATATAGGGGCACCTGGGAGGGGCTCAGTCATTTGGGTGTCCAACTCTTGGTTTTGGCTCAGGTCCTGATCTCCTGGGGCCAGAGATGGAGTGCTGCACTCAGCAGGGAGTCTGAAGATTCTTTCCCTCTACCCTCCCCCAACTCATGCTCACTTGTTCTCTCTTAAATAAATCTTAAAAGAATGATTAACATAGTAAATTTTATGTATAGTTTATCATGGTAAAAAATCAGTTGGGAATAAAATTATTCATAGGCCAAATATAATTCTGTTCTCTATTTATAACTCACAGTATGTCATGAACCACCACAAATAGAAATTCTTAGGATAATGCTTTGTAAGATTTTCTGTGGAATAGTATGTATTCTCAAATGATGGATTATTATTGAGCCTGGCCTAAGGAATGCTTTCCTAATGAGTGTTCAGTTGTCTCTTGACTAGAACATTGGAAAAAGGTAGACATAAATGGGCCCTGTGAAGCTAATACAATTTCAGTGTGGTTTTCACTGGCAAGTGCTGTTGTGAAATGATAGAGTATGGGGGTAGCAGCTGGTACTTCACGTTTCTGAAATGAAGCTGGGTCGTAGCATTCAGGTCGCATGGGCATTGTTTTGACAATGCTGGTGAGTATGGCAGGGTGGCATGAAGATGGAATTACTGTCAGCATCCTAGCAGCAGAGGGGCCAGAATATAGCTCCAGCATTTGCTGGCTGCCATGAGTAAGCAGATAGAATCAGACTGTGGCTTGAAGTCTCCAACAAATTTTGACTTTGTCTTGTCTCAGGTTATGGTTCAGTAATGTGAGACAGCTCTGGCCACTTGTGATATTATGAGTTGCTAGCAAAAATAAGGATCTGTTCCTCATTCCTGTTTCCTATGTACTTAACCTTTCTGTTTTTATTTTCTTGAAAGTCAGGTAAGCAGTGCCCTTTAAGTGAAGGATATCCACTCTTGGATTTGAAAAACTTCTCCCCACTCTGTTTTCTACCTTCTCTCTAAAATGAAAAGAAGGGAGCTATACTTGTTCATGGCCATGCCACCTTGGCAACTGTCATTAATGTTTGTGAAACGTTAGCAGACAAGACACGTAGTTGGTGCTCAGTAAATGACATCATGTAGGGTTATATAGCAATCCGTGAAAAGTCAGTAGAAAGGTAAATCATCTAATACAGGTCAGCACACCTTTGCTATAAAGGGCTAGATAGTAAACCTATGTGGCTTTGTTGGACGTATGTCCTCTCTTACAACTACTCAGCTCTGCTGATACTGTGTGAAAGCAGCCATAAATAAGTTATGAATGGATGGACATGGCTATTTCAATAATTCTTTATTTAGAACAGAATTGGACCAAATTTGGCCTTCATGCAGTAGTTTTCCAGCCTCATATAACCTTTTTTTTAGCTTGCCCATTGTTAAATCTTGGAATTCATCTAGAGAGAGCCTTTGAGACCAGAGATGAATTCAAAGAAAATATGTTAAACATTTTATTCCCAAAATATATAGGTAGGAATAATAGAAATAATGACAGATTATAAGGTATCTACTTCAATGAATGACACATAGGATATAAAAAATTATAGACAAAAGTAACAATAACTCTTAAAAGAAAAAATCCTTTTACTACGTTTTATAGATGGAAAAATGACTAATTTTTCCTAATTGCTAATTTAGGTACGAATGGCTAGTTAAGTAGGTAATAGTAGGTACTAATTACTAATTTAAGGTACTAATGGCTAATTCAAAATTTAAAAAAAATTTTTAAGTACTAATTGCAAATTTAAAAAAATTTTCAGAATCCTTTATATTGATTTTGTCTGAATTTGCAACTGTTAGGCTCAACATCTCATAACCCATGTGGGTAGAATCTTTGTATTTTATCAGTTCTGAGAACTAAACTGTTTATATTCTCTACCAAATATTAGTTCATGTCCTATTGATACCACCAGGCTGGGGCAGAAATGGTGGCTCTAAACTAAGTGGAAAGACCCTGAGTTTTGCACATGCAAAGATTTGCTTGCTTCCTACATAAAAGGCACATGTCTACTAATGGTGGGGAATTTTAATTTTCTTGGTTTATATTCACTGATTATGTATTTACTGAACACTAAATAAGTAGAGTAGTGGTGAACCGTGAATGCTGTAGTCTATGTGTGTGTGTGTGTAGGTCTTAGTATTAAGTAGGGTGTTCAGGGGAGGCGTCATTGAGACGAGACTTGAGCAAAGACTTGAAGGAGATGAAGGATAGACAGAGGGTGTCTGGGACAAGAGCTTTCTAGGTAGAGGGAGCAGGTAGAAGAAAGATCACAATGTCGACACTTGCCTTTTCATTCCTGAGCAAGGAAGGAGGCCAGTGTGGCTGCAGCAGTGAGTGAGGGTGGGGTTGTAGGAAAGGAGGTTGGACAGGGAAGGGGGCCAGACTGCAGATGGCCTCAAAGGCCATGCTGAAGATGTTGGTTTTTACGCTGAACATAGAGAGGGGTCAGGCAGGGTGTTGAGCAAAGGAGTGACAAGGTAAGACGTAAGTTTTAAAAGGATACTTCTGACTGTCCTCCCCAGAATAGACTGAAGGGGTCATTTATAGAAGCAGCAATACCAGTTGGAAGCTAGTACAAAATCCAGGTGAAAATGATGACTAGTTGAGCTACCAACTGGTAACTGGAGAGGTAATGAGAAAAGTCAGATCCTGATTGTATTTTGAAAGTAGGGCCAGCAGAATTTCCCAAGGGATTGGATGTAGAGTATGAGAGAAATTAGAGTCGAGGATGATGCTAAGGTTTTTGGCCTGGGTCATGCATTAATAGAAATTTTTAATATACAGAAATAAAAAAAGAAAGTATGAAAGATGGTATCTCATAACAGCAACCCCTGTTTATAATTCCAAATGGTCTTTTGAAAATGCCAACAGAATAACATTTTCAGTCTGAGAAAAACAGCCTTATGTAAAAACTGTTTACAATTTATGGTTCTCTGGTAGAAGGCTTCACTGTAGAACTTGCTTCTAGCAGAGACACATCTCTAGAGAGAAAGCTCTGATGCTCATGTCTTATTTTGTTTGTCCTGAGACTGAGAGTGTGTTTGGAGCACTATGGTTTGTTCTTTGTTCTCTGCTCTCCTGGGGAAAAACCTCAGAAATAGTCCTGGTGCTCACAATGTTGAAAATAGTCATTACTAATTGGATCTGTGGGTACTCAAGGCATAAATATGCACTTACTAAGATAATAATAACACCATCGTGGTCTCTATTCTTACTGTTACAGACCTTACTTTGGGTCAGAAACTCTAGCAGGAGCTCCACACATTGTTCTTTTAATCCTCAGAGCAACTTGCAATTTATTATCTTTTTCTAACAGATGAAGGCTCTGTAGTCCATAAAGGTTACCAGCTTATCTAAGTCCAGATAGATACAAAGGAGTGGGGCTGGGCTCCCTGAACTCTAGACCTATCTGTCTTCAAGCCCTATGTTTTTTTTTTTAATTTATTTTTATTTTTTTATTTTGCTGCTACCCAACCTTAGGGATTTAGATGAATGATGTATTTGGAACATGTTACTTCAACAAACATATTGATTTAGTGCCTTCTATATGTTAGGAACTGGGTTAGTTTGATATGGGAGGGTAAGAAGATTGACTGATATAGTTGATTAAATGGTTATTGAATGCCTATGATATGCCTAGAGCTGTGCAGGGCTTTAAGAAGACAAAGATGAATGGTCCTTTCCTTTGAGGAAAAATGCTGCTCCTTGAAGGTTCTGGACAGTGGTGTTTGAATAATATAAGATAAGAAGCAGCAAAAACCTGTAAATGAGGAGGCTTTTGTTTTGGATGGCTACCCTGTTTTTTTCGGGCATTCAAAAATTTACGAATCAAAATAACTTTGTACTTCTTTGAATAGGGAAGTCTTCACAATCCTATTTTACGAATGGTTTGGGATAGGGTTATCTTTTTTTTTCTAACATGTTCTAATTCAAATTCTTGTTTTTCTTTTTCTTTTTTTTTTCAAAGATTTTATTTATTTATTTCACAGAGGGAGAGAGATCACAAGGAGGCAGAGAGGCAGGCAGAGAGATGGGGGAAGCAGGCTCCCCGCTGAGCAGGTAACCTGATGCGGGCCTCGATCCCAGGACCCTGAGATCATGACCTGAGCCAAAAGCAGAGGTTTTAACCCACTGAGCCACCCAGGCACCCAAATTCTTGTTTTTCTCCAAAATTTAATTCTAAACATATGATGAATAAAGATCAAATCACCTGAAGATCTGAATGTATCATTTTACAACACAGTTATCTGTACTAAAGATCTTAATTGTCCTCTCTCCAGAGATTCCCCTTGCTCTTTTGTCTACATCAGGCCCACTCCCCAGCCACTGGACATTACTTTACACTATTAAATCTTTACAGAGTTTTAACACTATCAGATGTTATTATCCATACATGCACTTGTTTATTGCTTGTCTCCCACCACTAGAATATAGTTCTCTGAGAAATTTTTATAGTGATAAAGAAAATTAGCTTTACTTGTGTAAATTGGAAAAGTTGTTTGTAGTATTAGAATTTGTCAAGTGTTTAATTCTGAAGCAATTACAAGAGTATTTATAAATAAACCATAATAAAATAGAGCACATTGCATTGTTGTTTGAATCAAACTATTTTCTCAATTTTGAACTTGTTCCTATCACTTTAGTTTTTAATTTTTAGCAAGGTAGTGCTTTTTTTTTTGACAAAGTGCTTGATTCAGACAGTATAACATTTGAGTGGAAGGAAAGTCAATGATCACCAATAGAATTAAAAGTATTTCTCAACCAATGTGACTTTATCATTAGGTATTTTTTCTGTATTAAACTATATTTTCATGTAAAAATGTACCTGTATTCATGAATGATCTAAATAATTGGGATTAAAGTTAAAGTTTACATAAACTCATAGTTTATCTAAATATAATATAAATATGAACATAGATATATTTTTAAGTCTTTGATATGTCATTGATATTTTAAGTCATTGATATTTGCCACAAATAAAAATGCACGAAAATTTTAGGAATAGAGGAGACAGATTTAGAGGAAAAGCATTTCAGGCAAAGGGAAAAGGCAGAAACAAAAAATTTGAGAGTGATAAAGAATGGAGTATGTGTGATCATCTGGGTGGCATAGTCTTTAAAGCATCTGACTCTTGGTTTCAGCTCAGGTCATGATCTCAGGATCCTGAGATCAAGCCCTGTGTTGGGCTCTGTGCATTCCATGAGTCTGCTTGAGATTCTCTCCCCTCCCGTCCTGCCCCTCCTGTTTGTGCTCTCTCTCTCAAATAAATAAATCTTTAAAAAATTTAAGAAAAAAATGGAGTATGTGAAATAGTCACAGAAGGCCAAAGGAGATGAAAACAGAAAGGTGAGCAAGAACCAGACCAGGGAGGGCCTTGTGGGATATATAGTAAAGAGTTTGAACTTAATCCAGGAATGATATGATTTGGTTTATGCTTTAAAAAGATGATAGTAATCCATTTGTGGATAAGAGATTATATAAGAGGGCAAAAATTAAAAACCAGAAAATCAGTTAGGAGGCCATTCCAATTATTGGACAATAGATAATGAGTATGCCTAGGGTAGTGTAATTACATTAGGGAAAATGCAAGAAGGAGAGGATTCAGCTGGTGGTCCGATTGTGTGGAATAAGAAGGAAAGAGTGGGACTTCCAGATTTTTGGCTTATAGAGCTGGGTGGATAGTATGATTTAATTTGATTGAAAGTCAAAAGTCTTGTTTTGGATGTAAGTTGCAGAAGCCTGTGAGACTTTTAAGTGGTGATAATGAGAAGGCAGTTAGACATACTAGTCTGGATCTCAGGACTAGAAACTGCAAATTTGGAAGTCCTTCGCTTAGAGATAGTATTTAATAGCATGGGGCTGGATTGGCTTAAATAGCAGAGAGGAGAGACAGAGAAGGGAAGGAGATTCAGGGCTTCAGATTCTGGTAGAGGAAGAGAGATCATCCAAGAAGACTGAAGAGTAGCCAGAGCAGTAGGGGGAAAACCAATAGAATATCTGTCACAGAAGCCAATTGAAGGAAAAGTTTCAACAAGAATGTCAAATCTGTCAAATCCTGCTGTGTAGTAGAGTAAAATGCATAATGAAAAGTAATCGCTTTATTAGGCAACATAAAAGTGACTGGTGATGTTGATGAAAGTTGATAAAAGGAGCTTCACGGGAGCATCCATCCCCATCACTAGAGTAGGAGGAGGGGAGAATGAAGAAGAGAATGCAGGGTGAGGGAGTGGAAATGAGGGAAAGAACTGGAGAAGGGCAGTGGGGTCAAGGGAGGGTTTTTAAATGAGGTGTATCTTCAGTTGGTTTGTACGCTGATGAGAATTATCTAGTGTAGATATGATGATGCAGTGAGAGGGGTGACTGCTGAAGCCAAGACTTGGAGCTCGTGAGAGATGATGGGGTCCAGAGTGCAAAGTGGAGGTATTGCCTTGAGGTAGGAATAGGGACAAGATGATGCTCTTACAAGAAGAGGAGTGTTCATAAAGGCAAAGCTGCTGGCAGATTATAGTTGGTAGGGGAAAGATGAGGGAGTTTTGTTGCATTGCTTTTATTCTACAGTTGGGAAGGGGTGAAATACTTAGATGTCTTGGAATTTGGGATATTGTTTAGAAGGGAAATGTAGCAGAACAGCTTGACAGCAATAAGATTGTGTTTTAGATTTCCAACCATGTATTTACAGTGTGATTAGTTATTGTAGTTTGTGATTTTCTTCAGCTAATCAGTGATGGTGCTCAGTAGGGGAAGAATGTAGTCTAACCAGGAATATTGCTTTGCCATGTGAATATAATGGAATAAATAACCAATGGTTATAATTTATATGATTGAATGATAATATAATATGATTATGGACCCTGTACTCTAACATGGGAAAGAGCAAAATAAGGACAGGAAGGGATGATAGATAATGAAAACATTTTAAGAACAGTGGATTTGTAATTTACAGTGTTGGAAAGTTGTTGGAGTAGGTATGCTAGAGCAAATGTGCTAGGAAGATAAAAAGGATGAGTTGGAAAGTGAAAATTTTAAATTGATATCTTGCGGGCAATGTATTAACTGTTCTATGACAATGTCTAAGGCACGATCGTGGGAGTGGCCTTGTGGTGGGACCTTGAGTCGCAAGTGAGGAGGATAAGGATTTGGGAGTTCCCTGCTGGGTGCAATATCCACATAGAAACTTAAGTCATGGAAAATAATAACAAGAGTAGCATAATGGGAAAGACAGAACCAGGTGCTAAATCCCTTGGTGGACACAGGAAAGAACATGGGAGGTCTGAAGGTGATCATAGGGAATAGCATGTGGTATGGTCAGACGGCATATGCTTCAAAGGAGTGAGAGCTTCCGAAGGAGAAAGTTTGTCTCTATCAGTAGGAGCAAGGAGGGTACCTACCCCACTTGTAGACCATTACTTATTTGATGTGTGAGAGGAAAAATATCTATTGTATTGAGAAAGAAGGCTGGGAAGAGTAATTTTTACCAATGAGTAGGAGGTGGAGGGAATTTTCAGAGTGGAACTTGATGTAAGAGAGGACTTAGAGAGCTGATACAGATAGTACATTTCTTCCAAACAGAAGAGTTTTGGAGAATGAGTTTGGGTGGGATATTATGGAAAGTACACAAAAGTTGGGGGATAAGTTGAAAAAAAAAACCCAATCAAATAACTTTAAAAATCTAATTTTCAAAGTATATAGACTTCTGCTTTAAGAAACATAAAAGTGCTTTGTTAAACCAGGAGTGGCCACACTAAACCCTCCATGTACCCATCTCCTGACTTTCTTAAAATGCGTTTAGAAGTATATTTTCCTCTTTAGTTTTTTTTAGAATAATTTGAAAGGATAGCTGCTAACTCTTAAAATGTTTGCTAGATTCACCTGAACATTCACCTGGTCCTGGACTTTTGTTTTTTTGGGAATTCTTAAATAACTGATTCAGTTTCATTATTTATAATCAGTTTGTTCAGACTTTCTGTTTCTTCATGATTCAGTCTTGGAAGGTTGTGTGTTTCTAGGAATTAATCCATTTCTTCAAGGATGTCCAATTTGGTGGCATGTGATTGTAGTAGTCTCTTATTATCCTTAGTATTTCTGTGGTGTCAATTGTAACTTCTCTTCCCTTTCTGATTTTATTTATTTGGGCTCTCTTTTCCTTGATGAGTCTAGCTAGAGTTTTGTTGGTTTTTTTTTTTTTAAAGATTTTATTTATTTATTTGACACAGAGAGAGAGAGATCGCAAGTAGGCAGAGAGGCAGGCAGAGAGACAAGGAGAGGAGGAAGCAGGCTGCCTGCTGAGCAGAGAGCCCGATGCAGGCCTCGATCCCAGGACACTGAGATCATGACCTGAGCCGAAAGCAGAGGCTTTAACCCACTGAGCCACCCAGGTGCCCGGTTTTGTTTTTTGAAAGAGTCGGTTTTTAGTTTCATTTTTCTTTTCCATTAATTTTTTAGTCTATTTCATTTATTTCTGTTCTCACCTTTATTATTTCCTTTATTCTACTAATTTTTTTCTAGTTCCTTTGTTGTAAAGTTAGATTGCTTATTTGGGATTTTTGTTGTTTCTTGAAATTGCCTGTATTACTATGAACTTTCATCTTAAAGCTGTCTTTGTTGCCTCCCCTATATTTTGGAAAGTTGTCTTTCCATTTTTATTTGTGTTATGGTATTTTGGATTTTCTCTTCAATTTTTTCACTGACCCATTGGTTGTTGAAGAGGATGTTGTTTAGTTTCCATGTGTTTGTGTCCCCCCCACCAGTTTTATTCTTATAATCGATTTTTAGTTTTGTACCATTGTGATTGAAAAAAAAATGTTTGAAATGATAGCAGTCTTCTTGAATTTATTGGCCTAACACGTGATCTGTCCTAGAGAAGGTTTCATGTGCACTCAAAAAGAATGTGTTCTGAAGTTTGGGGTTGAAATGTTCTGCATATGTGAAAGATGTAAGCCTGATGATTCACAGACCTGTACCCCTGGGGCAAAGAATAAAAAATAAAGAAAAAAAATTAAAAAAAATGTTCTGCATATAGTGCTTAAGTCCATCTGGTCTAGTATGTTGTTTAAGCCCTGTGTTTGTTTATTGATTTTCTGTCTGATCTATCTGTTGATATAATGGGGTATTAACGTCTCCAACTACTATTGCATTGCTTTCAATTTCTCTCTTTATGTCTGTTAAAATGTTATGTATTTAGGTACTCCTATGTTGTGTGCATAAATATTTGTTAATGTCATATCCTCTTATTGGATGGACCATTTATCAGTATGTAATACACTTCTTTTGTTACATTGTTTGTTTTAAATTCTGTTTTGTTTTAATATAAGTATAGCTATCCCAACTTTCTTTTTATTTTCAGTGGCATGGAATATCTTTTTTCATCTCCCACTTTCAGTCTCTGAGTGTCTTTATTTTTTTTTTTAAGATTTTATTTATTTATTTGACAGAGAGAGAGAGATTACAAGTAGGCAGAGAGGCAGGCAGAGAGACAGGGAGAAGAGAAAGCAGGCTCCCCACTGAGCAGAGAGCCTGATGCAGGCCTCGATTCCAGGACGCTGAGATCATGATCTGAGCCAAAAGCAGAGGCTTTAACCCACTGAGCCACCCAGGCGCCCTCTGAGTGTCTTTAGATCTGATGTGAGTCTCTTGTAAGCAGCATATAGATGGATCTTTTTTTTTTTTCTTTTATACATCCAGTGTTATGCTTGGGTTCCTTTCTCTATTTTCTGTGGCTCTATCACAGTTTTTAGTTTGTGGTTAACACAGGGTTCATGTGTATCAACTGATAGAGACATTTCTATCATATATATATGACAGTCTATTTTAAGCTGATAATCATTTACTACTGTCTTTACTATATATTTACCAGGTTCTTTCATGTATTTTATTTTCCTATTTCTAGTTATGGCCTTTTTTCTTCCATGAAAGGATATCTGTTAACATTTTTTATAAGGCCAATTTAGTGGTAATGAATTCTTTCAGTTTTTGCTTGTCCGGGAAACTCTAACTCTATTATGAATGATAACCTTGTGAAGTAGAGTATCTTAGGTTGTAAGTTCAGGTAGATTGTTTATCTCTGTTTCATTCACATCACTGGAAAGTGATAGGAAAGAGAAGCAAGTTATCCCTTTTAAGTCCTAATAGTTCACTGTGGGTCCTCAGTTGTGGTTTGGAACTCATGCTAATTGCATGCTAGTCTTATTATGTCACTTTATGAGATCACATAAATCACCATTTAGAAAAAAGTATTCCTGGCCAAGACTAAGATACATTTTGAAAATGTAAAAAAGGTTGTATAATCCAGTTTTTTTTTTCATGAATTCCTTACTACCTGAGGGATTAGTCAACAAAGTTTAGTAATGGATCCACAGATACTTGAATTAAGAAAAGATTGAAAATACCATACAGTTCTCTTCATGGTTTTTTTTTTTTTTTTTGAGTCATGCGTCAGGTACCATAAGTGTCATGTAGCCTTCTGCTTCTATTTGGGAGAATAGCATTTTAGTATTTCCATAATTTGGGGGTGAATCCTCTTGTCTTCATCCTGTTGCAAGTACATTAAGTGAATGAGTGGACAGTATAACACAGTTTTCTTTTTATGCAAGGAGTTGGATTCCCTTCATTCATCTGCAATCTGAGCAGGTCAGCCCTGGCAACCTTCTGCCCATTAAATGAAACACGGGTCAAAAGTTCCATTTCACTGAAACAGTTTTGCAGTCTCTTTTTATTCAGTTGTGAAAATGTAGCCTTACAGAGGACTGTTAAGAAGCAATAATGCAGTGTCCCCATTCTTTAATGGAATGGCGTTAGTCATATTTCTGGCTTTTAAAATCCTGTTGGGGGAGAAACATTTTTCTTTGTTTCAAATACAACACATTTTATGCAATTCAGTAAGAAAAATCTCTTCTACAATTTTCATTTTTTTTTATTATTTGCCCAAGGGGTACAGGTCTGTGAATCATCAGGCTTACATCTTTCACAGCATTCACCAAAGCACAAACCCTCCCCAATGTCCATAACCCATCCACCCTATCCCTACCCTCCCACCCCCCAGTAACCCTATTAGATAGCTTTGCTAACAAGTAAATGGTTAATGGATTATGTGAGGTTTTTTTTTTTTCTCCCTCTCTTTCCCTGCTGTGCAGTCTTTATTCCTAACCATTTCTGTATAGAAGGGGTATAAGTTTTAGTGGGGTTGCATGAATATCTACAAATTCAGGGGAGCAGTCAGTAGCACTGTGAACAGGGCAGACCTGGAGGGCTTCACCTGGTAAGGATTCTGCTCCTGTGCCATGGGACCCTTGAAAACTTTGGACTGAATCTGGAAGAATGTGGATTGTCCATTAAGGGGAGAGAACAGGTCTGCCCTTGCCCTTTGTCTGTTTGCAGAGGCCACTCCCTCGTCTGGAATTCTCTCCTCCCACCTCTCCACCTAGACTCCATTTTTTAAAAATGGATTTTCCCTTATTATTTTCTTTTTAAAGAACAGCTTTATTGAGATGCAATTCATATGTCATGCAATTCACCATTTGGAGTGTACAACACAATAGTTTTTAGTATATTCACAAATATATGGATCCCTCTACATAGTCTATTTTAGAATTTTTCAATCACTTAAAAAAGAAACCTTGTACTCTTTAGCTATCACCCCCTTTTATCTCCCACTTCCCTTGCTCCTGGAGCTAAGTATGCTGGAATATACTTTCTGTCTCTATAGATTTCTCTTTTCTGGACTTTTATATGATTAGAGTTACATACTTTGTAAGTCTTTTGTGACTGGCTTCTTTCACTTAAAAAAATGTTCTTAAGGTTTAACCATGTTATAACATTGAATAGTACTTTTTATGGTTTAATAAGTTTCCATTATATAGATATATTCTTTTTGTTTATTTTTATCTGTTTATGAACATCTTAATAATATCCACATTTGGCTTTTCTAAATTATGCTGTTGTGAACATGGGTCTGCAAATAATCCTCTGAGATCCTGCTTTCAATTCCTCTGAATTGAATATATGGGTAATTAAGATTTTCTTTTATTTAAAAATTTTAGTAGCCACATTAAAAAAAGTCAAAACAAAGAATTAATTTTAATAAACCTTTAATTTAGCTCAGTATATACAATATATCATCATTTTACATATAGTAGAAATTTTTAATATTTTGCATTCTTTTTTCATATTAAGTCTTAATAATCCAGGGTATATTCTGTACTTCCAGCACATCTCAATTTGAACCAGCTCATGTCCTTTTTTCCTATTAAACCCTTTATTATTTTTTTATTTATTTTTAATTTTTTTATTATTTTCAGTACTGTATGCTGCCTAGTAGAACCTGTAATGAACTAGCTCATTTCAAGTGGTCGGTATGCATATGTGGCTAGTGGCTACTTGAAGGACAACACAACTGTAATCACTGAGGTGCTTGGGATTCAGGAAGAACTGACTGCATCCTGATGGCTGCTCCTGAATTCCAAATTGTGCTCTCTTACTTTCTGCCTGTCTCATTCCTTGAGAAATGCCCACATGCAAACTCTTGGCAAAACCTCCAGTCTCACTGCCAGATCCATCTGACTTGATTCTGTGAGAAGGGCTGTGTGAGCTGGTGTTTGAGGTAATGGACTAAATTCAACTTGGTTTTCTTCTGCAAAATTTTTGAATCTGAAACACAAAATGTGATCCAGTGAAATGCCTTTATGTGCTTATGCTGACTTACTTTGGAAAAACTTGAAATTTGAACAGGGAATGATTGAAACCTTGCTCTTACAACTTTTTTGTCAGCTCTAATGACTATTTATTTATAGCTGGTGACAATGCATTTTGTAGGATGGGCCAGTCCATATGGGTGGGGGTTGATATGAAAGGGTTATCATTACAATTTCAGCACGTGTTTTTAATAGGGGCATGTTGTGCATTTTGAATAAATTCCTGAAACCATTTGACGTTAAGAATATGTAAGGAAGAAAAAGAGCTTCTTCCAAGACTATTAGTGTAATGTTAGTTATTGATATAATATTGCTTCTTTTAAGTTGAATTATTATTCAGATACATAGATAAGAGGATGTGACCATAGTGACCATAGTTGACTAGTTCATCTATGCCCATTCTGTGTCCATATCTTTAAATCTGACTCATCTAGTGAAGTTTTTTAGAAACTGTCTTCTAAATCAACTGAAGTTGGTTAAAAATCCCAGCTTGGCACTGGCTTGTCCAAGTTTAGTCAAACTTTCTGGGTCTCTACAGTCTTATTGGCAGCAAAATGGGTTGAAGTGTGAGGCTAAATGTCTATGAAGGTATCTAGCACAGTGGTAAACATGCAGTGAGCTAGGATTTCTTTTTTTTTTTCTCCCTAGAAGCCAAGGTGCTAGTACATAGTCTTAACCATCTCTGCTCAGAGGTAGAGGTATGTGGTTACCATGTGAATTTTTAAGACAGCAAGCAAAGTGTCACTAAATAAAAGATTCTTTTATAGGTCATTGGGATTAACTGGATTTAAAATTCACTGGGAAAAATTTGTGAGCTATCTTAATTATTTTAACATGATAAAAGCAAGTAATTTTGTACTTGTGACATCTGGGTAATTAGGCTTTGAACACTTAGCTCATAGTTGGGGGTTTCTTTCACTGCAGATTGGCTATTACCCATCAGCACCTTTCTGCTCTAACTGAAGCCATTTTCAATGAGACCAGGATGGGAAAGGATGGCTTTGATTTTTGAATCACTGGAAAAATAACTTTTATGTGTTGAGCTATATTGAGTTTTTATTTATTCACTGAATTTTATGGTTAAAAAAGCCAAATAATAAGGTAATTATATTTAGCAGATGAAAGAGACATATGAAAATGATAAATTTAGCTGTGGATCTCTCTGACCTAATATAATAACATCTCTGTTTTAATAGCCTAATTATTTCTCAGAGAAACTTTTTACTTTGCTTACACAACTCAGTTAAGAAGAATTCAAATAGCCCCATGGGTATACCCAAAATAGAGCAACAATATTATCCATTGTTATTAATTGCTTTTTTAGGTTAAGAAAAATGGTAAAGGAAATTAATTTTAATAGTCATTAAAATAAGGTAGAATTTAACATTCACATACTAGTATTATAAATTATGGGAAATGTTTGTACATTATATAAGTTGTCTGGAGTTTTTGAAACATCTTTAAACAGAACTTGTTTCTTTGAGGTTTATTTTTCTAAGAAACTGCTGGCAAGTGAAAAATAAAGCTCATTTACGTGGGGATACATATAAATAATGAATGCTAAATATTTGTTTTGGAGAGAGAAATGGCATTAATGCATCAGTTTCTGTTCAGTTGCAGATTTTAAAAATATTGTTAAAACAACAAAACAAATTGTTCAAACATACCATTGTGATTTTTAAAATTATAACACAATTGCATCATGCCAATATAGCTCTCCTTATAAAATATTGATATACAGATTGCATATATTATGAAGTATGATATAGGGCATATATTGTATTTTATGTATAAATAGACATGCAATTTTATAGAAACTGCTTTTTCAAGTGGAAAGCCGTTTTTGGTTGGGATTTTACATAAACTCTACCTTTTGGCTAATATTTACCTTGAAGATATGATACAGGCCTTTGGACAAATAAATTTGGACCAATTTTTCCCTTTTGTTTTCCACTGAGCTGTTTTAATTGACAATATTTAGTTTTTTTAAACCAACATAGATATGAATTTAATTTAATTTTGATTTATACCACGTTGGGGTTTTATCTTTTCTTCACTTTTCAACTGGGAATTAAGCCTCAAGAATGACCATGTCTAGTGTTCCTGGTTGGCTCAGTCAGAAGAGCAGGCGACTCTTGATCTTGGAGACTTGAGTTCGAGTCCCATGTTGGGGTAGAGATTACTTAAATAAATACAATTTTTAGAAAATGACCGTTGTCTAGTTGGAAAGGTTGTCAGAGACAAATGTGTCAGGAAGAATTAAAAAAAACCAGGAAATTGTGTTTGTGGAGGCTGTTTGCTCGGCTGTGCTATTGCACACTAGGAAACATTTGACTTGTGTTAAGTACGGTAGAGCAAAGCCAGGTCACATTCAATGATGCCTGACTGTGAGTAAGCAGCCCCACTCAAAAATAAAATGGCAAAAACAACAAAGAAACAAAACTAAGTATATTAGAGACATACATGACATCTGCTACACACATCTAACTGATAATTGCCTAGAAGATGTTAATATTTTGGTTAATTCAGGTGAACTTTCTGTATCATAAATGGATATAGGCCCTACCTCCGTCATTCCTATTTTATTTATTTTTTACTTTTTTTTATTTGCCCCAGGGGTACAGGTCTGTGAATCATCAGGCTTACACTTTTCACAGCACTCACCACAGCACAAACCCTCCACAATGTCCAAAACCTATCCACCCTATCGCTACCCTCACACCCTCCAGTAACCCTCAGTTTGTTTTATAAGATTAAGAGTCTCTGATAGTTTTTCTTCTTCTTGATCCCATCTTATTTCATTATTTTTCCCTCCCTCCCCCTAGCGACGCCCCCCCCGCCC
>LNAC01001112.1:168314-189402 GCA_002007465.1 Ailurus styani
GCGACGCCCCCCCCGCCCTCAAGTTCCTGAAATCAGAGATCATATGGTAATTGTCCTTCTCTGATTGACTTATTTTACTTAGCATAACACCCTCTAGTTCCATCCACGTCCTTGCAAGTGGCAAGATTTCATTTTCTTTTGATGGCTGTATAGTATTCCATTGTGTATATATACCACTCTTCTTTATCCATTCATCTGGTGATGGACATCTAGGTTCTTTCCATAGTTTGGCTATTGTGGACATTGCTGCTATAAACATTCGGGTGCACGTGCCCCTGAGGATCACTACCTTTGTGTCCTTAGGGTAAGTACCCAGTAGTGCGATTGCTGGGTCATAGGGTAGCTCTATTTTCAACTTTTACAGGAACCTCCATACTGTTTTCCAGGGTGGCTGCACCAGCTTGCATTCCCACCAACAGTGTAGGAGGGTTCCCCTTTCTCTGCAACCTCGCCAACATCTGTCGTTTCCTGACTTGTTGATTTTAGCCATTCTGACTGGTGTGAGGTGGTATCTCACTGTGGTTTTGATTTGTATTTCTCTGATGCCAAGTGATGTTGAGCACTTTCTCATGTGTCTGTTGGCCATTTGGATGTCTTCTTTGGAGAAATGTCTGTTCATGTCTTCTGCCCATGTCTTGATTGGGTTATTTGTTCTNTGTCTTTTGGTTTTGTTGACTGTTTCCTTTGCTGTGCAAAAGCTTTTAATCTTGATGAAGTCCCAATAGTTCATTTTTGCCCTGACTTCCCTTGCATTTGGCGATGTTCCTAGGAAGAAGTTGCTGTGGCTGAGGTCGAAGAGGTTGTTGCCTGTGTTCTCCTCAAGGATTTTGATGGATTCCTTTCTCACATTGAGGTCTTTTATCCATTTTGAGTCTATTTTTGTGTGTGGTATAAGGAAATGATCCACTTTCGTTTTTCTGCATGTGGCTGTCCAGTTTTCCCAACACCATTTGTTGAAGAGACTGTCTTTTTCCCACTGGACATTCTTTCCTGCTTTGTCGAAGATTAGTTGACCATAGAGTTGAGGGTCCATTTTTGGGTTCTCTATTCTGTTCCACTGGTCTATGTGTCTGTTTTTGTGCCAGTACCATACTGTCTTGATGATGACGGCTTTGTAATAGAGCTTGAAATCTGGAATTGTGATGCCGCCAACTTTGCTTTTTTTTTTCAACATTCCTTTGGCTATTCGGGGTCTTTTCTGGTTCCATATAAATTTTAGGATTATTTGTTCCATTTCTTTGAAATAAATTGCTGGTATTTTGATGGGGATTGCATTAAATGTGTAGATTGCTCTAGGTAGCATAGACATTTTCACAATATTTATTCTACCCATCCATGAGCATGGAATGTTTTTCCACTTCTTTGTGTCTTCCTCAATTTCTTTCATGAGTACTTTATAGTTTTCTGAATACAGATTCTTTGCCTCTTTGGTTAGGTTTATTCCTAGGTATCTTATGGTTTTGGGTGCAATTGTAAATGGGATTGACTCTTTAATTTCTCTTTCTTCTGTTTTGTTGTTGGTATATAGAAATGCAACTGATTTCTGTGCATTGATTTTATATCCTGACACTTGACTGAATTCCTGTATGAGTGCTAGCAGTTTTGGAGTGGAGTCCTTTGGGTTTTCCACATAAAGTATCATATCATCTGCAAAGAGTGAGAGTTTGACCTCTTCCTTGCCGATTTGGATGCCTTTTATTTCTTTTTGTTGTCTGATTGCTGAGGCTAGGACTTCTAGTACTATGTTGAATAGCAGTGGTGATAGTGGACAGCCTTGCCGTGTTCCTAACTTTAGGGGAAAACCTCTCAGTTTTTCTCCATTGAGAATGATATTTGCTGTGGGTTTTTGGTAGATGGCTTTGATGATATTGAGGTATGTACCCTCTATGCCTATACTGCAACGAGTTTTGATTAAGAAAGTGTGCTGAACTTTGTCAAATACTTTTTCAGCATCTATTGAGAGGATCATATGGTTCTTGTTCTTTCTTTTATTAATGTCTTGTATCACATTGATTGATTTGCGAATGTTAAACCAACCTTGCATCCCAGGAATAAATCCCACTTGGTCGTGGTGAATAATCCTTTTTATGTGCTGCTGGATCCTATTGGCTAGTATTTTGTTGAGGATTTTTGCATCCGTGTTCATCAAGGATATTCATCAGTATTTCTCCTTTTTGATGGAGTCTTTGACTGGTTTTGGGATCAAGGTAAGGCTGGCCTCATAAAATGAGTTTGGAAGTTTTCCTTCCATTTCTATTTTTTGGAATAGTTTCAGAGGACTAGGTATTAATTCTTTAAATGTTTGGGAGAATTCCTCTGGGAAGCCGTCTGGCTCTGGGCTCTTGTTTGCTGGGAGATTTTTGATGACTGCTTCAATCTCCTTACTGGTTATGGGTCTATTCAGGTCTTCAGTTTCTTCCTGGTTCAGTTTTGGTAGTTTATATTTCTCTAAGAATGCATCCATTTCTTCCAGATTGTCAAATTTGCTGGTGTAGAGTTGCTCATAATATGTTCCTATAATTGTTTGTATTTCTTTGGTGTTGGTTGTGATCTCTCCTATTTTACTCATGATTTTATTAATTTGAGTCCTTTCTCTTTTCTTTTGGATAAGTCTGGCCAGGGGTTTATCAATCTTATTAATTCTTTCAAAGAACCAGCTCCTAGTTTCGTTGATTTGTTCTACTGTTATTTTGGTTTCTATTTCATTGATTTCTGCTCTGATCTTTATGTTTTCTCTTCTACTGCTAGGTTTAGGCTTTCTTTGCTGTTCTTTCTCTAGCTTTTGTAGGTGTAGGGTTAGGTTGTGTACTTGAGACCTTTCTTGTTTCTTGAGAAAGGCTTGTATTGCTATATACTTTCCTCTTAGGACTGCTTTTGCTGTGTCCCAAAGATTTTGAACAGTTGTGTTTTCATTTTCATTTGTTTCCATGAATTTTTTTAATTCTTCTTTAATTTCCTGGTTGACCCATTCATTCTTGAGTAGGGTGTTCTTCAGCCTCCATGTATTTGAGGTCTTTCCAACTTTCCTTTTGTGGTTGAGTTCTAGTTTCAGAGCATTATGGTCTGAAAATATGCAGGGAATGATCCCAATCTTTTGGTACCTGTTGAGACCTGATTTGTGACCCAGAATATGGTCTATTCTGGAGAATGTTCCATGTGCACTGGAGAAGAATGTNTAATGCGTAGTCTGTTGTTTTGGGATGGAATGTTCTAAATATATCTGTGATATCCAACTGGTCCAGGGTGTCATTTAAAGCCTTTATTTCCTTGTTGATCTTTTGCTTTGATGATCTGTCCATTTCAGTAAGGGGGGTGTTCAAGTCCCCTACTAATANAATTATTGTATTTTTGTGGATGTGTTTCTTTGATTTTGTTATTAATTGGTTTATATAATTGGCTGCTCCCATGGTAGGGGCATAGATATTTACAATTGTTAGATCTTCTTGTTGGACAGATCCTTTAAGTATGATATGGTGTCCTTTCTATCTCTTATGATATTCTTTGGCTTAAAATCTAATTTATCTGATATAAGGATTGCCAACCCAGCTTTCTTTTGATGTCTATTAGTGTGGTGAATTGTTTTCCACACCTTCACTTTAAATCTTGAAGTGTATTTCAGTCTAAAATGTGTTTCTTGTAGATAGCATATTGATGGGTCTTGTTTATTTAATCCATTCTGATACTCTGTGTCTTTTAGTTGGGGCATTTATCCCATTTACATTCAGGGTAGTTATTGAAAGATATGAATTTTGTGCCATTGTATTGCCTGCAAGGTGCCTGTTACTGTATATTTTGTCTCTTCTTTTCTGGTCTATGTTTCTTTTAGGCTCTCTTTGCTTACAGGACCCCTTTCAATATTTCCTGTAGGGCTGGGTAGGTGTTTTCAAATTCCTTTAATTTTTGTTTGTCCTGGAAACTTTTTATCCCTCCTTCTATTTTCAATGACAGCCTAACCTGGATATAGTATTCTTGGTTGCATGTTTTTCTCATTTAGTGCTCTGAATATATCATGCCAGTTCTTTCTGGCCTGCCAAGTCTCTGTGAGTCTACTGTCAGTCTAATGTCAGTCTAATATTTCTACCATTGTGTGTTATAGACCTCTTGTCCTGAGCTGCTTTCAGGATTTTCTCTTTGTCACAAAGACTTTTAAGTTTTACTATTAGATGATGGGGTGTGGACCTATTTTTGTTGATTTTGAAGGGGTTCTCTGTGCCTCCTGGTTTTGATGCTTGTTCCCTTGCCAAATTAGGGAAATTCTGTACTATAATTTGCTCCAATATACCTTCTTCCCCTCTCTCTCTCTCTCTTCTTCTTCTGGGACCCCAATTATTCTAATATTGTTTCATCTTATGGAATCACTTATCTCTCAAATTCTCCCCTCATGGTCCAGTAGTTGTTTGTCTCTCTTTTCCTCTGCTTCTTTATTCTCTGTCATTTGGTCTTCTAAATGACTACTTCTGTCTCCTGCCTCATTTATCCTAGCAGTAAGAACCTCCATTTTTTATTGAACCTCATTAATAGCTTTTTTGATTTCATCTTGGTTAGATTTTAGTTCTTTTATTTCTCCAGAAAGGATTTTTATTTCTCTATAGAGGGATTCTCTATTATCTTCCATGGTTTTTTCAAGCCCAGCCAGCAACTTAGTAATCGTCATTCTGAACTCTAGTTCTGTCAAATTTCTAATGTATGCATTGATTATGTCCCTAGCCATTGTTACTGCCCCTTGTTCTCTTTTTTGTGTTGATTTTTTCTGCCTTGCCATTTTTCCAGATAAGAATAGATGGATGAGAGAACAAAATACTAAAGTGTAACAATGACCCCAGAGAAATATACACTAACCTACTTAGAAGAGACCTGGAACTGGGGAGAAAAGAAAGAGGGAGAAAACCAAAAAACAAAAAAAGAAAATCAAAATCAAAAAATAAAATAAAACCCTATATCTATATTATCTATTTCTGTTTCTATATTTATCTCTGTCTCTGACTATCTCTATCTCTATCTCTATCTCTATCTATTAGACTGGAGAATTGAACAGACCCTATATTGATACAAAAAATAAGGTTAAATACAACGAAGGGATGAAATATAACAATGAAAATTAAAAAAGATTAAAAAATGTTGATAACATATAATAGTTAAAAAACGTTAATATACGAAAAAGAAAAAAATTTAAAAGAAAAGAATAAGAAAAAAATAAAATTCAAAGAATTTATGTTTGAACAACTAATGAATCATGGGGAAAAAGCCACAAATTCTCTGCGTTGCTTTCCCTTAGCTTTGGAGTTCCACAAATCTCAGTGATCTGTCAACTTGGCTTTGGCCAGATGTTTTTGCTGATCTTCTGGGGGAGGGGCCTGTTGCTATGATTCTCAGGTGTCTTTGCCTGTGGTGGAATTGCACTGCCCTTGCCAGGGGCCAGGTTAAGTAATCAGCTCTGGTTCGCCCTCAGGAGCTTTTGTTCCCTGAATGCTTTCCGTACAGCTTTGGAGGACGGGAATGAAAATGGCGCCTCCCAATCTCTGACCCAGAGGAGCAGAGACCTCAGGGCCTCAGTCCTCAGTGCACCTCAGAGAAAAGCAGTCCCTCCCGTCTCCTGGTCTCCAGCCGCAAACCGAGCTCACCCGGCCTGTGACCGAGTGTTTCTATCTCTGGTGCGTGGCCCTGTTTAAAATCTCCAAACCCAGCAGATTCCTGCAGCCGCTCCCGTGCCACCTCTCCCGGAGGAGGAAGGTGAGTCTCTCCGGGTCTGCCGCCCGAGAGGTGCCCGCTCACAGAGCAATGGCTCGACCGTGCTTTGGATCACAACCCAAGGTAACACCGAGCTGAGAGACACCTTTGCAGCTTGGCTCCATCTCTCCAGTCGGCTTCTCCTCTCTGATACCTGGGAGCTCTGTTGCACTCAGACACCCCTGGTCTTTTTGTGTCCCCATGTGTCCTGAGACCACACTGTCCCTGCAAGGGCTTCACCCCCTGCTTAGCCTTGGGGGTGACGTTCCTCAGGGAAACAGACTTCTAACAGTTCCGAGTTTGTGCTCCACTGCTCACTCACTTGCCGGGAGCCAGTCCCTCCCCCTGGGATCTATCTTCCCGTCGCTTCGGATTCAGTTCTCTGCAAGTCCTACCTTCTGGAAAGTGGGCGATTTTCTGTTCCTAAAATTGCTGCTCTTCTTCTCTTTGATCTCCTGTAGAATTTGTAGGTGTTCAGAATGGTTTGATAACTATCTGGGTGAATTTCTGGGACCTGATGATAATCAGTCTCCTTACTCCTCTGCCATCTTGCTCCTCCTCCTCCTTATAGCACTTTAGAAAGTTTCCCTTCCCTGGATCATTTCTCCGCAAGTAGAGAAATGCCTTTCAGTAGTTGTTCTTAAGCTCTTCCTCTTGGTCACTCCTTCATTCCTACTTTAATGGAGCTGGTTTTCCCCCTCACTGTCTTCCAAAGACCTCGTAAGAGCCCACTCTGGGCACTAGGCTCTGTCCCTTAGCTTCTCCATGTCTCAGCTACTTCATCTCTGAAACAGGCTGATTCATTATATTAACTCCTAGCAATCCCAAGCCTTGATAGGATGGTTTAGAGATCATGGGCCTTTTCCTTGACAAGGGGTGGGGAAGAGAAGGAAAAACAGAGAGCATTTAAAGGGATTAAAAATATAACGATAGTGGGATATAGCTGGAAGATTCATTGAGATGATAATTATGTTGTTTGTTTGCTTTGAAATGACTTATTCATTTTATAGACTTTTATTATTTAGCACCAGCCAGTTACCAGGCACTATGCTAGGCTCTAGGTACACAAAAATACAAAGAACCCAGATCCAGGGGCTCCTATTTTTATGAAGAGGGGTGATGAGAGAATATAGAAAAACTAGATATAAACTGAAAGTGTTAAAAGTTCTATGTCATGCAAGCAGGAGATACCCAGAGCAGCATAGTTTCTGTCTGCAGCAGACAGAATTTGTCAGAGTGAAGAAGATATTTGCCCCAAATTGGAAAGTTGGGTAAGGACTCAGTTGGTAGACTGGTGGGAAAGACTTCTGGGCAGAGTAAATGGCACATGTAAAAAAAGAAGAGGTTAGACACTACCTGGCTTCTTTGGGAATCTGCGAATAGTTTGTTTACATGTTGGAAATCCAGGTGTGAGTGGAAGACTTTTGGGATTCAATGGCAGACATGGAAAAACTTTGGGAGCCTGGTAGAGGTATTCAGATTTTATCCTGCAAGTACTAGTGATGATGTCCATGAAGTAAGGAGGTCACAGAAACCAGAAGAGAATGCAGATTTGAAAATCATTCTTTCTCTGAATTTTTCTGTATGAGAATTGTGTGTGAGCTTTGCAGGAGCAGTTTGACTAGACTAGATATGGCAGACAGCAAATTCTTGTGGATTCAGCAGTGAGTTCGAAGGGTGATGGTAGAAACTGCTAAGGGTATAAGACATAGCAGGAAGTTTAGCTGTGAAGTGTACAATGATGTTTAAAGCAATATTTCTTGGGATGCCTGGGTGGCTCAGTCAGTTAAGCATCTGCCTTCAGCTCAGGTCATGATCTTAGGGTCCTGGGATCGAGCCCCATATTGGGATCCCTGCTCAGCAGGGAGCCTGCTTCTTCCTCTGTCTGCTGCTCCCCCTGCTTGTGCACGTTCTCTCTCTCTGACAAATAAGTGAAATCTTTTTTTTAAAAGATTTTATTTATTTATTTGACACAGAGAGAGAGATTACAAGTAGGCAGAGAGGCAGGCAGAGAGACAAGGAGAGGAGGAAGCAGGCTCCCTGCTGAGCAGAGAGCCTGATGCGGGCCTCGATCCCAGGATGCTGAGATCATGACCTGAGCCGAAAGCAGAGGCTTTAACCTACTGAGCCACCCAGGCGCCCAATAAAGGAAATCTTAAAAAAAAAAAAAATAAAGCAAGATTCCTCAACCCCAGCACTGCTGACATTTTGGGCCAAATGCTTCTTTGTTGTGGGGGCTATCCTGTGCTTTGCAGGAAGTTTAGCAGCATTCCTGTCTTCTACCCCCTAATGCCAGTGGCCACCTCTCCCCTGGTTATGTCTCTGTGCATTGCCCTGTTTGAAAATCACTAGGGAAAGAGCAAGATGCAGGGTCAGGAAAATTTTTTTTCCTTTTAGAGAGACATCATCTTTCTAGAGAATGAAGAAGGAATGGTTGGATAGGCTGAGGATAAAGGAAAGAGGTGGAAAATGATGACGAAAGACCTCAAAGGTGAAATTGGTGAGGAAAGACCCAAGACGACACATTGTATATGGGATATACATATACACATTTTATATGGGATTGGGAGAGGGGAAGCTAGCATCCAGTGGACTGCTAATAGACCATGCCCTCAGTTCAATGGCTGTGCTTAGACCTCTGTGCACAGGGTCTTGGCAGGTGCTAAAATTTTTCCCTGTGTCGTCAGACATCGTATTTTCAGTGTTTAAACTCCAGTCAAGCCATCTGTGATTATGCTGTGGCCTGAGCCCTGCACCTGGTCTGCTGCCTCCTGCTTCATTTGCTGCTGTCCTTACCTCTGGGAAAGTAAGGGTAGTAGCAGATCAGGAGTGGTGTTGGCTGGCCTGGGAAAGGCTTGGGAAAACAGTAGGGCTCTGAGGGTCAGAGGCAAGGGGATGGAGAGAACAAGTGGGGAATAGGATTGTACAGAGCAAGGGAGATGCTGAAAGGGGACTTGACTCTGGCAACATTTTATTTTGTGCTAGTTTGGGCTATAATATAAGCTGTCCAACAAATATCTCTCCACTGTCTCCTAGTAGCTGGTGCTGTTCTAGCTGTTGGTGGAAACATGTCAGTTTTTGTTGCCTGAAAGTGGCTTTTAGAATCTATATTTAAAATTTGCTATTATTGTTATGACTAACAATTTTTGTGTGCGTATATTTTGGTTTGTGCTTGACATGATGAAAAAGATGAATGGTTTCAATATGTTCTTGAGAAAGGATTGCTCCTGTCCAATATTTGTAGTTTCTTCCTTTATAGAGTAAGTGAGTTTCTCCATGGATGCTCATCATGCATAATTTCTGAAGAATTCCATTTTAGTAAAGTTGGCTAGATTTCTCTCTCAACACTTCTTTTAAGCATCTGATTTCAAAATAAGCCTTTTTCTTCTGTCAGTGACCTAAAAGAGATTTTGATTTTATATTTTATGACCAAAATGTTAAAATGGGGCTGGTCAAAAGGTATATTTGGCTAAGGAGACATTTTAGTTTTTTCCCTTTAGTTTTTAAATGATGATTGTGTATATACAGTAAATAAATTTCCCATGGAGTATTAACTGGGCTTGAGACTGAATAACATGGCCATTCTGAGGGTTAATAAAAACATCAAATAACTTGTGTTTGAGAAATACTAATTCAATAGATAATTGCTTATTCCCATTTCTGCTTGGAAGTGGCCGGACATGTTAAAATTCTATGCCATAAAATGAAAACTGCTGAGCATATCAGGGGCCCTGGATTATGTAACTGGTGCATGCTTAAAGAAGCATCAATAAAACCTGGAGGTTACAAAGGAGAGAGATGGAATCCTTCTATTAATTGGGAATTTGGTAACAAGGAGATAGAGGGTATCTATCAGCACATCTCAGCAAATAGCAAGAACTAAGAGGGAAAGAGCATTTTAAGGAGTGGAAATCTAACCAACCAAATCATCAAAGAACATGTAAAATATATATTGAAAGATTTCCACTATAGGAGGCCAGTAACGGAAGTTCTGGGATTTTTTGTTTGTTTGGGATGCAAATATATTTAAGCAGAAAGATCATTCATGACGTTTTCTAATCTTCCTTACCTCTTTTAAGCACTGTGCTGACAAAGTGGTGTAAATAGAAAAGCCAGAATGCTGTAGACTTCAATTGCTACCAATGTTTTCCAACTAAATTCAGAAGAACGCTTAATGCTTTTGTTCAGGTCTACTTTCTTAGTCCTACTCCATTCCCTGATTTCTTTGTTTCATCTTTCACTTCACTAATACTTACCAACTTTTCTGAACTTAGTAACTAATTTTGTGTTTTCATGTATTTATCTGAATTTCCTTCAAATACTAATTGTCTTTAATTCTCACATAAAATATATGAACTATAATTTATCTGTTCCTTCAGGAGATAACATGTTCCTAAACAGAAATTAGGTGGTTCTCTAGTGTTTTTTTTTGGGGGGGGCAGTTTTGGTCCGAGATGGCCACATGGAATTAATCCCTAATTCCTTGTGTTTAATCCTCCCTCTCCCTTTTCATTTTCCTTCCCTCCCTCCCACCCACTTTCCTTTTACCTTTTACAAATATTGGTTACTTATTGCCTACTGGATTGAGTGTCCATTGCTAGGTGATCTGGCCCTGCCTTTGTGGAGCTTGAAGAGGGGAATGTAAGTATCAGAAGGGCCATGTTACAATTAGCTAGTGTGTCACTTAGTGTCCTTTAGTTTCACACATTTGAAAATGATACTAAAGGAAAGGGAAGTTTATTTCAAAGTTTGGTGATAATGATGGAGCAAGGCTCAAAGAATCAGCTGGAGGTTTGGAAAACTAGTCTTAGAAATAGAATCAGAGGAAGCAGGAACTCTTGCATTTATCTTTGAGCAGGAAGCATCAGATTAACATCCTGTTACTGGGATATCCTGTGACACTGCCAGTCTAACTTCAGTGGATCAGAAACCCAAGCCCCGCTGGGGAGGAATGGCCACCTCGGTCTGGTTGAGTGCCTACTTATAGACTGCACTGGGGGTGAAAGGGGAAACCTCTATTTGATTCCAGTGTGAGACAGATTTCTGGACTTACCTTCCAAGGAGACAGTATAACAAGGGAACTTAGAACAGGGTGCTGTTGGGAAGGGAGAAAAGTAGCAAAACAGGATCTCCCTTCCTCATCCCTCAAACAAAACTAAAACCAAAAGTGAGACAAATACTCGCTATGATTAGTATAAATTTATAATGGGAATAAGTCAGTATGTGATCATAACCTCCAATTATATATATATATATATATATATATGTCTCTCTCTCTATATGTATATACATACACACATTTTACTTTTTTAGATTTTATTTCTTTATTTGAGGGAGAGAGAGAGCACAAGCAGAGGGAAGAGGCAGAAGGAGAAGGAGAAGCAGGCTCCCCGCTGAGCAGTGATCCCTGTGATCATGACCTGAGCTGAAGGCAGACTGTTAACTGCCCCCCAGGTACCCCCAAATTATATCTTTATTACAATTCTACCTCAGGAAGGATTTGAGAGGTCTGAGTAGAAGAAAAAAGTAAAATAAAATTGTTGAAATGGTAGAGAGAGAAAAATCAATACTACTTACATGGAGTTCTAAGAATTTTGTCTGTCTTTTTAATACCTATACCATCAGCACCAGGACCTTGGCCTGATACAGTAGATGCTCAATAAATATTTACTGAGTGGATGTGGGCCAGAAAATGGGAAGTGATGATTCATTTAGATCACCTTTTCTGATTTTGCTTACCTGGCTGGGAAAGGACCAGGTAAAGTGGAGAAAGGAGACCAAAGTTAGAGATTGACATAAGGAGGTGGGGGATTTAAATTGCCATCCTGGGCAGCATTTAAAGTACTAATTTTCAACATGAAACATTGAGTCTCTGGATCTTCAGGCAATTTTAGAATAAGGTTCTGAACAGAGAAGACTTGATTGGTTTCCCATAACTTGCAAGTTGAACAAACTTTGGCAAGATGTTAACCTCTTTTTTAGTTCTACATTTATAAAATTAGAAATTACTTATTTCATAGTATGAATATGGAAGACATATAAGATAATGCATTTGAAAGCACTTTGAAGATTTCAAGGTAAAAATATTGTTATTTATAAATAACAAAGGAGACATATTTATTTGCTTCAGAAGAATAAAGATTTAATTTATTTATTTGTCAGAGTGAGAGAGAGAGAGAGAAAGAGAGAGAGCACAAAGCTGGTAGAGGGAGAGGGAGAAGTAGGCTCCCAACCGAGCAGGAAGCCCGATGTGGGACTCAATCCCAGGACCCTGGGATCATGATCTGAGCTGAAGGCAGATGCTTAACTGACTGAGTCACCCAAGGTATCCCCAGAAGAATAATTTAAAATATGGAACCCAAGCACAAAATTAAGGGCCACCCTTTTTATAGAAGAAAAAAAAATTATGTATTATTTGAATCAGAATCAGCTCCATGTAAGCTTTATTTCAAGTATCTCTTCAGGGATAAACCTGGACCAAAAAAAAAAAATTCTTATGAAAAAAGATTGGGACAAATTAATTAGCCCAAAGTTGGTGAGTTTGTTTAAAGAGTGTGAGTTAGTCAAAACAAAGCTGATAAATTGATTTACACCTTGAATGAGAAAATTCAGTTTCTTCTTAAAAACATATTTTAAAGCCCAGTGAACAAAGATTATTTCCCATGACAAATGTCTTTTTTAAACTTTGTAGTTATTACGGAGCTGTATCACACGGGGCCAACTTCATGCTTAAACATTATTTGAGTGCTTTCCTGAGAGGTGAAAAAACCCAAACAAAACACAAAAAAGAAAAACAAAACAGTCACAGCACCTATAATAAAACAGCCCACACTCTTTTCTCCTTCTTGAATGAGAGTAATCATAAATAAGAATTTTAACAAAAAAATAGAGCATGCATAGTTTTAAACTTGAAGCAGTTCTTCTCTGGTTGATCTCTAATAGTTTATTGTCTTAGATCACCAAAATAGAGTCTTCAACAGTCTCTTTTTCATGTTGCTGAGAAGAATTATGACTGGCATACTATTTGAATTCTCAAAGTAATTATGGCCAATATAATTATTTCCTTTTTAGTTTTCCCATCAAATAGAATTGCAGCTTGTAGTCTTTTCATTTAACCCAAAACATATTATAAATATTGAAGCTTATAATTCTAATGCCACACTTGTTATTTTTTTTCACACCTTTTACGGAAAACTTGGGTACTACAGTAAACATTTTTTGATGCCCGGTGTCCAGCATCGATTAATACATTTTTTGAATGGAATACAAAATTGAATAGTGAAAGAAGAAAACTTGATATTAGAAGAAGTAAGAAAACTTACTATTCCTTTTTGGCTCTATGTTTTGGGGAAGTTAGTTTCAATTGTATTTAATTTAGTAATTAATAATAAGCACCTCCAGAGTAGACAGGACTTTCTGTGTGTTACAGAAGACAGTAAATATCTTTGAGACATAGCTTTATATTCAGTTAGTTTTCAGACTAGGTAAAAAGAACTGTACATACAAAATGAGGGCTAGACTTGGTACAGACTGTGAAGTTAATAGAGACTCACAGTGAGGAATAAATTTAAAATCCAGGACAGCGATCTGTGCATATTTGCCAAACTCATTGTCATCCTACCCACATTTTGGAAAGACATTATTAATTGAGATATTTAAGAATAACAATAAAACTCTTTCCTTAGATTGATACTTAAAGGGAATTTAAAATGAAATAGAATTTTTCAGATGAAAAGATTCTTTGAGATTATATATTCTAGTGCTTTAATTTGAAGTTAAAAAACTAAGGCATAGAGAATATTCATAACTACTGCAAGGTCACACTGTGTATCAGAGACATTGAAGGCACACTTTTAGTCTTTTTTGTGTCCAGAAATATATGAGTGACATTTCTTCTAGAAATATATGGGAAGGGGGATAGATTGTGGGAATCTCTCTTCTCCCCATGGCAATAGGAAAATTCCCCCACCTTTTGTGGAGTCCAACTCTGGTGATACTTTATTAAAGTCTTCCCATAAAATATCATTGCAAAACATAGCTTTTCATTTAACCCAAGACATACTCAAAATACTGAGGTATTTTGGAGATTTGGGGGATTATGGGATATATATATTAAGGGATACTGCATATAAGTAACACAAATGTGTTAATGTTGGGTAGGTGGCAGAATGACGAGGTCACTCCAGTGACGTATTCCTTTCTGCCTTGAGGCTGCGCCACTGGTGTCTTTGAGAATTTTTTAGATCAATTGAACAAACATTAATGGAGTAGCAACTCTGTGCAGCGCATGTGATTAACAGGAGCCTTAGGTTGACCAAGGACAACTAAGGATTGTTCTGGGCTCTTAGTAGTTCCCATTTGCCTTTCTCAGGAGTGATGCTTGTTATCTTTCTTTCTCAGCCTAACTGTCTGTTAACATTTGGAACTGGAAGTGGGTAGACAGCCACAGTGGGGATGGTGTGTCAGCCATCTCATGCTGTGACTCATTCTCTCTGCCACCTTTTACAGGTGTATCTGAAAGTGCCTCACCTCAGCTGCACCAAGGTGCTTTTCCTCTGCATGCCCTGGGGTTTCCCTGATGCTCTGATGTAGAACAGTGGGGAAACTTCTTGATACTCATACATATATCTGAAAGTACAAGGGCATTATCATCTAGGGCAATGCTTCTCAAAAATGACTAACATTAGAATTTGGGGATGATGAAAAAATAGATTCCAGGACACCACCTGCAGATATTCTGACTTAGTTGCTTTACACTACAGCCATAATCAGGGTATTTAAAAACGCTCCAAGCAATTCTGATAAGCAGCCAAGCTTGAGAACCATATAGGTCTCTCTAGCCTTGACCATTGGTGGATAAAACTGGTAGAAAAACACCTCTTGGGTGGAAATTTCTCAGTGCATTCTACACAAACAACTCATTCTCCACAAAGTCCTCAGTTTTGCAGTGGGGGGTTGAGCCTCCATTACCTATAGTGATAATGAATTACAGAATGCGCCTTTGAAGTAGTTTCCCCTCATTCCCTACTTCATTCTTCCAAGAACTCACTCCTATTTCCAGGAATTAATTACAAACTACACTACATGCACTAAGGTCCTTATCTCAGGCTCTGTTTTTTTAATATTTTATTTATTTATTTGACACAGAGAGAGATCAGATCACAAGTAGGCAGAGAGGGAGGCAGAGAGAGAGGAGGAAGCAGACTCCCCACTGAGCAGGGAGCCCGATGCGGGCCTTGATCCCAGGACCCTGAAATCATGACCTGAGCTGAAAACAGAGGCTTTAACCCACTGAGCCCATCCAGGCGCCCCTCAGGCTCTGTTTTTGAGAAGGAACCTAGGCTAATATTAGACAGAAAAGTCTAGAGCTTAAATCTGGCTCTTATTGCGGGGCCCTCATAGGATCATATGGAGAAAGTAGATGTTTGTTCCATATGGTAAGTAGGTATTAAAGAGTTCTCTTTGCTTCCCCTCATGGTCTTTTTTCCAGCCTATATTTAAATTCACCAAAGGCAGGTATTCTGAGACACTTTATTAGTGTTATAACTTCCAAATTTCCTTGTTATAGTTCCTATTAGTTCTTTGGGTAATCTGTACTGCTCTCTCCTAAATATTTTCAATTGCTAGAGACTTTTCATTATGTTTATAAGTTGTAATAGGGATGGAAGAGTACATTGATGTTAAGTTTCTCAGCTTTAAATGTGCCACTTCATTCTCTCCTTTCATCTCATCATCCAAAATTGTGACCCCTGAAATCTTTTCTACTGTGTTCTTTTTCAGTCTGTAAATTATTGGAAGGAGCTTCAGGTCTCCTGTGGTGGAGGCAGAACAGGGGGCACCGTGTGGACTCAATTGAACATCATGGAAAGAGTTCTTCATTTCCACTTAGGGATATCATGGTCCTGTCTCTTTATTAGGCTAAGACATATCCATCCATCTATCTATCTATCTATTATCAATCAATCAATCAATCTATCTATTATCTATCTATCTATCTATCTATCTATCTATCTATCTATCTATCTATCTATATATCTATGCAGATATATGTAGTTATATGAGCATTATTAACATTTCGATGCATTTAGAGTCTTTTTTTTTTGGTGCCAATTTAAAATACAGTTTCAAGGTAGAGAACATTTCCTGTCCCCCCAGAAAGTTCCTTCATGTTCCTTTGAAATTAATTCCCTTATCCCCAGGTCCCAGCAACTACTGACTTGTTTTATGTCAGTACCTATCCTAGAGTTTAGTACATTAGGATTCCTACAGTATGACTCTTGTGTTTGGTTTTTGAGATTTATCCAAGTTGTGACATGCATCAGTAGTTTGTTCCTTCTTATTTTATTTGGCTTCTTGTACTGCTGAGTAACAGATATACCACAGTTCACCTGCTGACAGACATTTGGATTGTGTCCACTTACTAGCTGTTATGAATGCAGCTGGTGTGAATACTTTGGTTCTGGTCTCTGTGTAGATGTGTCTTTGTATCCTTGGGTAAATGCTTAAGGAATAGAGATGCTGGGTCATATGGTATTTTTAACTTGATAAGAAACTACCAAATTAACTGTTTCCAATGTAGTTCTACCATTCTGTTCTGCCACTTGCCAAGTATGAATTTTCCAATTGTTCCACATGCTCACCAACACTTGATATTTTTAGTTTTGATAATTTTTATTATTCTAGTAGGTGTGAAGTGGAATCTCATCATAGTTTAAATACAAATTTCTCTGATGACTAACAGTATGAAGAAACTTTTCATGTGGTTATTAGCCCTTTGGTTATTTCTTCTGGTGTAGTGTCTGCTCAAGTATTTTGCCCATGTTTTACTTACGTGTCTTGATAGAATTTATATCATTAAAGTTGTTGAATTTATTGTCATAAAATTGTTTCAAAATATCCCTTATTAACTCTTTGGAGCTTATAACCCCAGTGATGTCCTAGCTTTTATTCCTGATTTGAAAATTTATGTCTTCTTTCTTCTTTTCCCTTGGTCAATCTGACTAAAGGTTTATAATTTTACTGATATTTTACCAGAATCAGCTTTATTTTGTTGTTTCTGTTCTGTAGATCTCTGATTTCTTTTCCTATATTATTTTTCTTTTATTTTGGATTTAATTTCTTCCATTTTTTTATGATGGTAGCTTAGATAGTTGAGATTTAGACCTTCTTTTATAATGGAAGTGTCTAAAAATATACATAGCACTTGAAACACTGCTTTGCTACATTCCACAAATTTTGGTATTTGTGATTTTATTAAAATTTTGAGCTCTTTTATGATTCTTTTTCTTCTGCCTTATGGCTTATTTATAAATGTGTTGTTTAAATTTTAAATATCTAGAAATTTGGAATATTTTTTTGCTTATTTTTAATTCCAGTCAGAGTATTTATTATTTAGTCATTTGGTATTAACTGCATGATACTAAACTAATCCTTTTAAATTATTAATATTTGAATGCCAGCATGTGGCTCATCTCAGTGAATGTACCATGTGTAATTGAAAAAAATATCTGTGTATTGTGCTGATAATTGGTCAAGTTATTTGACAACAATACACGTCTTCCATTATCCTTACTGATTTTTGATCTATTACTGTCAAGTTGCAAAAAAGTGTTGAAATATCTATTTCTCCTTTTGGTTCTATTAGTGTTTACTTTGTGTACTTTGAAGCTGTATTATTATGTACATGTTTAGGATTGCTAAGTTTTCTTGATGAATTGACCATTTGTCATTATGGAATTTCCTTTTTTTGTTGCTGACAGTATTTCTTCTTCTTAAGTCTGCTTTTTATGATATTAAAAGCATTCTCCTTTTTAAATTTTAGTATTTATATTATACATCTTTCTTATTCTCATATTTAAAGTGAGTTTCTTGTAGACAGAATATCATAGATTCTTGAATTTTTATCTATTCTCATGATCTCTAGTTTTTATTTTTATTTAGTTTAGTCCATTTTACATTTAATAAAATTATTAATATCATTGGCTTTAGGTCTACTATTTTCTGTTTGTTTTCTATTTTGCCATCTGTTCTTGGTTACTTATTTTTCTTTTGGATTGAATTTTTTTAGTGTGACATTTTATTGCAACTATTGGCTTATTAGTTGAAACATTTTTTCGTGATTGCTCAAGGGGTGTTTGTGTGTTTATGTATATATATATATATATATATATATACATATGTACATATACATTTATGTTCTTCTGTGGGCATTGTGTTTTTTCTCTGGTTGCTTTTAAGATTTTTTCTTATTATCACTATTTTAATTAATGTCATAGTGTGCCCTTTTTGGGGTGTGTGTGTTTATCTTTTTTCAAATAAACTTTTTACCAAAGTATGGTATACACACATAAAAGCAATCAAATCAGAAGTATACAGATTGATGAACCATCATGAACTGAACATGCTCATATAACCACCATCCTGATGAAAATATAAAATGTTACTTGCCCTATAGAAGCTCTTTTATAAGTCCCTATCTATGCATTACTCTTACTATCTACCTCAAAGAAATTGCTCTCCTCATATTCCTACACTATGGATTAGTTTTGCCAGATTTGAAACCTTATGTAACTGAAATTGTACTTTGAATTTTATTTGTGGCTGGGTTCTTTTGCTTTACATTCTGTTTGTGAGATTTAATACATGTTATTACATGTAGAAATAGTTTTTTTCATATTTGTTACATATTGTTCATATCCTCACACATATTTACCGCTATATTGTTGATGGACATCTTAGTAACATTCAGTAACTTGCAGCTTTTGGTATGCATATGTATTAATTTTTGTTGAGTATGTCATTAGGATTGGAATTTCTGGGCTTTAAGGTATGAAAAATTTCAGTTTTAGTATCAACAAATAGTATACCAAAATGGTTGTACAAGTGCTCTCTCAGCTTCCTATCTCTTGCAGACTATCCCTGAACTGTCTGATGTCTCCATATTTTATTCAGGCCCAGGAAGAGCAGTCAGCAGGGAAAGAGGACAGTATACTGACAGGGGGAAGGGCTGATAGAAAAAGAGAGTTGGGCAGCTGTTTCACTGTCATGCCACTGGCAACTTTGGGCTATTGTCCACATCTAGTCTGGTCTCTGGAAAGGCAGGTAGGCTGCTGAGACTTTGTCTACTGGAGGGAAATCAGTGGTCTTAGGTACACAGTGAGGCTTACTTTCACAGTCTTCTAAAGGGTATAGCTGCATTCCTTTCATAAATATCTAAGGCAGTTCCATCTACATATTCTCTCTAAAAATCCATTTACCCTATTTGAAGCCCTTTGATGATGGAGACTAGTTGGCCATCTGTTACCTAAGTTGTCTTCTGTGGCTATTCTAGGTGCACAAGTGACCTGAGAATCTCTGAAACACCACTCTTTCCTCTCTGGCATCCTGGTGTGATCCAAATTTCATAGATTTTTCAAGTGTGCTGGCCTTACTTTCCCCACCTCTCATATAGTCACATAAATTGGATGAAGGATAAGTGGCCTGTTCTCTTGGCTTTCTGAATGCCTTCTTCAAAATTCTCTTTGTCCTTTATTATGTCTTTCTATGGTGAGTAAAAGTCTCTAAACCATTTCTTTCTGGCCCTGATAGAGTATGGGAGTTTGACACTAGGAATATAGCTCCCTTTGAACTGGGCAGTTAAAAATATTATTTCTCTGATCTGAGCTATAAATTGTCTCCATGTATTTCTATATTTTAGCTCAGACTGGAGGTTGGGGAGGGACTAGTAGTTACTCTGCCTTCTTGTGTTAACCTTGGCTTAGTTTTGGTCCTTCATAGCCTCTTACTATCATAATTTTTCCACTTTCTTATGTCAAGTGCCTGATTTCTATACATTCTTTTATTATGTTTGTTTTCTCTTCAATTATTTTTCTTACTATTTTTTTTATTATTTGCCCCAAGGGTATAGGTCTGTGAATCATCAGGCTTACACCTTTCACAGCACTCACCATAGCACAAAACCNTTTTTTTTATTATTTGCCCCAAGGGTATAGGTCTGTGAATCATCAGGCTTCACAGCACTCACCATAGCACAAAACCTCCCCAATGTCCATAACCCATCCACCCTATCCCTACAGTCCCACCCCCCAGTAACTCTGTTTGTTTTGTGAGATTAGGAGTCTCTTATGGTTTGTCTTCTTCCTTATCCAATCTTGTTTCATTATTTTTCCCTCCCTACCCCTCACGACCCTGCGCCCTGCCCCTCAAGTTCCTCAAATCAGAGAGATCATATGATAAATGTCTTTCTTTGATTGAGTTATTTTTCTTAGCATAATACACTCTAGTTCCATCCATGTCATTGCAAATAGCAAGATTTCATTTCTTTTGATGGCTGTATAGTATTCCATTGTGTATATATACCACTCTTCTTTATCCATTCATCTGGTGATGGACATCTAGGTTCTTTCCATAGTTTGGCTATTGTGGACACTGCTGCTATAAACATTCAGGTGCATGTGCCCCTAAGGATCACTACCTTTGTATCCTTAGGGTAAATACCCAGTAGTGCGATTGCTGGGTCATAGGGTAGTTTATATTCAACTTTTTGAGGAACCTACATACTGTTTTCCAGGGTGGCTGCACCAGCTTGCGTTCCCACAACAGTGTAGGAGGGTTCCCCTTTCTCCACATCCTTGCCAACATCTGTCGTTTCCTGACTTGTTGATTTTAGCCATTCTGACTGGTGTAAGGTGGTATCTCGCTGTGGTTTTAATTTGTATTTCTCTGATGCCGAGTGATGTTGAGCACTTTCTCATGTGTCTGTTGGCCATTTGGATGTCTTCTTTGGAGAAATGTCTGTTCATGTCTTCTGCCCATTTCTTGACTGGGTTATTTGTTTTATGGGTGTTGAGTTTGAGAAGCTCTTTATAGATTTTGGATACTAGCCCTTTATCTGATATGTCATTTGCAAATATCTTCTCCCATTCTGTCAGTTGTCTTTTGGTTTTGTTGACTGTTTCCTTTGCTGTGCAAAAGCTTTTAATCTTGATGAAGTCCCAATAGTTCATTTTTGCCCTTGCTTCCCTTGCCTTTGGTGAGGTTCCTAGGAAGAAATTGCTGTGGCTGAGGTCGAAGAGGTTGTTGTCTGTGTTCTCCTCAAGAATTTTGATGGATTCCTTTCTCACATTGAGGTCTTTCATCCATTTTGAGTCNTACTTTCCTTTTTCTGCATGTGGCTGTCCAGTTTTCCCAACACCATTTGTTGAAGAGACTGTCTTTTTCCCACTGGACATTCTTTCCTTTCATCAAAGATTAGTTGACCATAGAGTTGAGGGTCCATTTCTGGGCTCTGTGTTCTGTTCTATTCTGATCTATGTGTCTGTTTTTGTGCCAGTACCACACTGTCTTGATGATGACAGCTTTG
>LNAC01001112.1:192175-281543 GCA_002007465.1 Ailurus styani
TATGTTTCTTTTAGGTTCTCTTTGCTTAGAGGATCCATTTCAATATGTCCTGTAAGGCTGGCTTGGTGTTTTCAAATTCCTTTAGTTTATGTTTTTCTTGGAAGTTTTTTATCTCTCCTTCTATTTTCAATGACAGCCTAGCTGGATATATTATAGTAGTCTTGGCTGCATGTTTTTTTCATTTAGTGCTCTGAATATATCATGCCAGTTCTTTCTGGCCTGCCAAGTCTCTGTGGATAGGTGTGCTGTCAGTCTAATATTTCTACCATTTTATGTTATAGACCTCTTGTCCTGAGCTGCTTTCAGGATTTTCTCTTTGTCACTAAGACTTGTAAGTTTTACTATTAGATGACGGGGTGTGGACCTATTTTTGTTGATTTTGAGGGGGTTCTCTGTGCCTCCTGGTTTTGATGTTTGTTCCCTTTGCCATATTAGGGAAATTCTGTAGTATAATTTGCTCCAATATACCTTCTTCCCCCCCTCTCTCTCTTCTTCTTCTGGGATCCCAATTATCGTAATATTGTTTCGTCTTATGGTATCACTTATCTCTTGAATTCTCCCCTCATGGTCCAGTAGTTGTTTGTCTCTGTTTTCCTCCTCTTCTTTATTCTCTGTCATTTGGTCTTCTAAATCACTACTTCTGTCTGCTGCCTCATTTATCCTAGCAGTAAGAACCTCCATTTTTTATTTCAACTCATTAATAGCTTTTTTTAATTTCAATTTTGTTAGATTTTAGTTCTTTTATTTCTCCAGAAAGGGTTTTTATTTCTCTAGAGAGGGATTCTCTATTTTCTTCCATTTTTTTTTCAAGCCCAGCCAGCACCTTAAGNACAGCCAGCACCTTAATAATCTTCATTCTGAACTCTAGTTCTATCATATTAGTTATGTCTGCATTGATTATGTCCCTAGCCGTCATTACTGCCTCTTGTTCTTTTTTTTTTTTTNTTTGTGGTGATTTTTTCTGCCTTGTCATTTTATGCTGATAAGAGTAGATAGATGAGAGAACAAAATACTAAAGGGTAACAGTGACCCCAGAAAAATATACAGTATCCTAATCAGAAGAGACCCAAAACTGGGGAGAGAAGAAAGGGAAAAAACAACAAAAAAAAAACCAAAAGAAAAAACCCATAAAAACAAACAAGCAAGCAAATAAAATAAAACAAAACCCTATATCTATATATCGATCTATATCTATACCTATAGCATTTATTTCTGTTTCTATATCTATCTCTGTCTCTGACTCTATGTATCTCTATGTCTATCTCTATCTACCTATATCTATTAGACTGGTGAATTGAACAGACCCTATATGTATACAAAATATAAGGTTAAATACAATGAAGGGATAAAATATCACTATAACAACTGAAAATTAAAAAAAGGTATTGATAAGATATAATAGTTAAAAAACTTTAAAATAGGAAAAAGGAAAAAATTTAAAAGAAAAGAGTAAGAAAAAAATAAAATTCAAAGAATTTAACTGTGAATGACTATAGGATCATGGGGAAAAAGCCATGAGTTTTATGTGTTGTTTCCCCCTGGTTCTGGAGTTCCACAATTCTCAGTAATCGGTGAACTTGGTCTTGGCTGGATGTTCTTGCTGATCTTCTGGGGGAGGGGCCTGTTGCTGTGATTCTCAAGTGTCTTTACCCAAAGCGGAATTGCACTGGCCTCACCAGGGGCCAGGCTAAGTAATTAGCTCAGTTTGCTCTCAGGAGCTTTTTTTCCCTGAACACTTTCCGTACAGCTTTGTGGGATGGGATTAAAAATGGCAGCCTCCTAATCTCTGACCCCATAGGAGCCAAGTGCTCGGGACCTCACTCCTCAGTGCGTCCTCAGAGAAAAGCAGTCAGTCCCTCCCTTCTCCCTGGTCTCTGGCTGCACTCCGAACTCACCTGGCCTGTGACTGAGTGTTTCTATGTCTGGCGTGTGGCCCTGTTTAGAATCTTGAAACCCAGCAGATTCCTGCAGCACGCTCCCATGCCACTCCTCTTGCTGGAGGAAGGAAGGGGTCTCTCTGTATCTGCCACCCATGGGGTCCCCACTCAAAGAGCAGTGGCCTGACTGTGTTTTGGATCACAACCCAAGGTAACACCGAGCTGAGAGACACCTTTGCAGCTTGGCTCCGTCTCTCCAGTCAGCTTCTCCTCTCTGATACCTGGGAGCTCTGTTGCTCTCAGACACCCCTGGTCTTTTTGTGTCCCCATGGGTCCTGAGACCACACTGTCCCTGTGAGGTCTTCACCTTCCACTTAGCCTCTGGGGTGACATCCCTCATTCGAGCAGACTTGTAAAAGTTCCAATTTTGTGCTCCGTTGCTCTCACTTGCTGGGATCCAGCCTCACCCCCGGGGTATATCTTCTGGTCACTTCAGATTCACTTCTCTGCATATCCTACCTTCCACAAAGTGGTCAATATTCTGTTCCTAGAATCGCTGCTCTTCTTCTCTTTGATCTTCTGTTGAATTTGTAGGTGTTCAGAATGGTTTGATAACTATCTGGGTGAATTTCTGGGACTTGATGATAATCGGTTTCCTACTCCTCCAACATTTGCTCCTCCTCATAATTTCCATACATTCTTAATTTAAACTGCCAAGGAAGAGAATCACACTGGTTCATTTTGTATGTTTGTGTAGAACTTTTAATGTCTGGTCATCTCCCAGGAAGCCGGTGACTCTATTGATTGGCCTGTGTTTCATTCTGTTGTGCCAGAGTGGGGTGGGGGGGCCACTTATAGCCCCGAGAAAAGTTAAGACATGTGTTAAGACGAGTTTTTGATGTCCCAGAATCATGTTTTTGCTCTGACCAGTCATCTGTAACATGTGTCTTTTGTGCAATATTTCCAGTTATGGTGATGGGTTTGTACTACCTTCTTTTTTTTTTTTTTTAAGATTTTATTTATTTATTTCACAGAGGGAGAGAGATCACAAGGAGGCAGAGGCAGGCAGAGAGAGAGAGGGGGAAGCAGGCTCCCCGCTGAGCAGGGAGCCCGATGCAGGCCTCGATCCCAGGACCCTGAGATCATGACCTGAGCCAAAAGCAGAGGCATTAACCCACTGAGCCACCCAGGCGCCCTGTACTACCTTCTACATCTTATAACTAATAGCATAAGAATGAAGAATCCTGGGGTCAGGAGTTCAGTGTGTGGCAGTATGACTAGATCCTTCTCTGTATGAAACTAAGAAAAATACAGCCAAGGAAGCTCTTTGTTAGTGCTTTCATTTTGTTTTGGTATAGGTCTGTCTGGATTATCAAAATAGATGGGAGAAAGGCATGGTGGGGTAAGAATCCTATTCCCTCACTTACTGAAGTTTCAAGCCTTGTATTGAGAGAGCTCTCCTCTCACTACCTCTTCCCCCTCTTTCTTCTCATGGTGAGGTAATGTAGAGTTTACTAGAGATGTTCATGTGTATATTACCTATAATCTTGAATAGGCACGTCTCTCAGTTGCAGGCAACATTACAATTTTGAAGTTCAGCAGCTTGTTAAGAATTTTCTTTGTTAACTTGATAATGCTAAATTTGATGTCTTTTCACAGCACTGTTAAAGATTACTAATATTGCTTTTTACCTCTTGATTATTTGTAGACATCCTAGATATTTAACCTCATGTTATATATTTTTTTTCCTAAATTTTTTTTGGTAAGAATTTTTAAGGTTGACATTATTATGATCACAAGTATAAGCAGGTATGTCAAAAATTTGCAATGGATGGCAAGGCTGATGTTATGCTTGATACTTAACCCAGTGGAGATGCAATTAATTGCATAAAGAGCTGGAGTGATGTAAGCCCTCAAACTTCAAATCTTAGGAAGGTTTTTGAATATTTGAGAGCAGTGAATTGCCATGAATGGAATGGTTAATCATTTTGGTGAATCTTGGGAGAAAAATTCAGCTAATTTTCAGCATGATCCACTTAGCACTATTCCTCACATGGTTTTCTGAGATAACACAGCAGTCACAGATGCTAATAGGCTTTATATCTACTAAGTTGTTGGCATTTTATTTTTGGTATACTGATAGAATAAGTTTCAAGAATACTTATCAGAGTGCAAGTATCTTAAATACTTGCTGATAAATACTTATCAGCTGCCAAATATTAGATTTAATTATTTATTAGGACTAACACGAGTGTTTAGACATACTGCTTGCAGTATTGTGCATAAGCATTATTAAAACTGAAATTAGGGATCTAGTTACATTCCATACAGATTGTGAGGATGCCAGTATTTTGGGACCTTGGAGATGACCTACTTCATTCTTTGTAGAAAATAAAATTAAGACTCCAGGAAAAGAGAATGAGTTATGTAAGGTTATGAAGCAGTTTTGAGGCAGAAACACAAAAAATCCCAGCTCTCCTGCTCTTCATTCCCTGGATTTCCCGACAAGCCTAAGCTAGTTTTTTTTTAATTCCCTTTTTCTTTTAAAGATTTTATTTATTTATTTGAGAAAGAGAGAGAGAGATCGATCACAAGTAGGCAGAGAGGCAGGCAGAGGGAGGAGGGAAGCAGGCTCCATGCTGAGCAGAGAGCCCAATTTGGGGCTTGATCCCAGGACCCTGAGATCATGACCTGAGCCGATGGCAGAGGCTTAACCGACTGAGTCACTCAGGTGCCCCTCTAGTTCGTTTATTTTGCCTTCCTTTCTATGTATTTTGCCATGGCAATCATATCAAAATCTTATCCTTTGTCCCCGTGTTTAAATTTCTTACCATTACTATCTCTTTATAAATAAAAATATGAATTGTTATTGGAAAGAAAACCTATGCTCCTCCTTGGGTGTGTATCTCCTTTATTATCACACTCACAATGCTTCTGGCACTAGATGTATGGGGATATTTTCCCTCACACCAAACAATTCTCTGATACCAGCTGGATGTCCTGTAGTTTAACTTAATGGTGACACTGTCAACCTGGAGATGGCGTCAGATCCCACATGTTAAGGGCTCAGTCCCACAAGATTGTCCCCTCCCCCTTCAGATGTAGTCACAAGCCCTAGTTGTTACTTTTGCTCTTACTATTTGGCTATTGGCTATGAATTGGAGGTTCTTACGAATACCTCCTCATATTGGATTATTTGCTAGAAGAGGTCACAAAATTCAGGGGAACACTTACATTGACCAGTATGTTATGTAATAAAAACTATGATAAAGGATACGGCCAAACAGCTAGATGAAGAGATACATTGGACAAAGTCTGGAAGAGCCCCAAGTGCTTGAACTTGCACTTCACTCCCTTTTATTAAAATTCTGCATTTTTTTACAAGTTTCTATAACTGGGGTAATGAAACATGAAGTGAAATGTAAAGGAATTGTCTCCTGATTATAATTAATACTAATTATGCCTACAGGGAAGCTACCTGTGTAACTACTATGCTGTATCTAGTGTCTAGGCAGCTATGCTGAGTTACAAGAGATTGCCTAACTACTAAATGCAAACTTATTGATGCATATGGAAAGCCATTTGTATTAATATAATTAAGAGACCCTACCTAACCCTGATGAAAAATTACCTGAAAGTAACAGAGGACAGAGTCCTTATTTTAAAGTAAATGAACTATTGGGAGAAATTACGATTAGTACAGCCATAATTGGATTTAATGAGACTGAATAGAAACAAATTAGACATAATTGGAAGTTAGGCAAAAGTCAATTAAATCCTTATAATTTTAACTTTATAAAAGTTATTGAATTAAATGACCAGGATCAATTAACAAAGGAAATAGAGCCATGAAGTACATTTCCAGGAAATTGGTACTTTTTTGAGGGGAAAAGTATCATTTTACTTAATGATTAGAATTCAGTAAAAATCAGTTGAATCAATTTTGCAGCCTTACTTCAAAAGAAGTAATTATGCAAATTTTAGTTTTACCTATGAAGTGCTGTAGAAGTTGCTTTTAAGGAATCAAGGAGTAGAATTTGATAGAACAAAATAGCATATTCATAAAACTCATTGAATTCAGGATTTGGAGTTAAGATATGGTTGCTTTTAACTGTGTATTCACTTCAGGGCTGGGTTAGCTGTCTGAGAATTGCAGCTGGCCCATTGTAGAAATCATGTAATTGAAAATACATCCACCACCTTGCTCTTTATACACCTGCTCTGGGCATTAGCCTTTATTCCTTCAGCACCACTGTCAACCCCAAATGGCATCACACTAATGTCCACCAGTCAGTTTTCATTTGGTAACATAAGTGAAGTTCTGTGCAACTGGTCACCTAGGAACTCAATGCTAATGAACTGCTTACCAACACCATCTCCTCACACTACAGCCAAGGTCAATTAGAATGTTGGGATTTCTGCTTTCTGGGTGTGCAAGGAAATTTATGTCATCACTCACTCACTCTGTGATGCTTAATGATTTTCAAAAGGGGTTCAAAGCATGTACTGACTCGGAAATGTGATGGAATTATATTGTAGTTTGATTCTCTAATGATGACAAAAATATTAATTCTGCAGTGACAGCAGCAAATGTAAGAACAGTAGCAAATTGGGCTGAGGAAATAAATCTATATGAGATGCACAATGCAACACAGGTTTACAGACACTAAACTTTAGGTACATTATGTCTGAAATAAAACCAGCTCCATATACACTGTAGGCATGGTAAATTATTTGTTGAAGCATGTTCTCTATAGTTCTTTTTTTAAAAGACAAATGCATATTAAATTGGTTAAAGTCCAATGGAATTATGACATAATGAAGTAAGACTTTGGGCAAAGATATGAAGAATATGAGAAGTATGTACCCAGATTTTGGAGAATAAAGAAAAAACATTTGTAAATAAGAAATATCTTCCAGGGGTGCAGTAGATTAAGTAATGGACTATTGGTTTCAGCTCAGGTTGTGAGACCAAGCCCCATGTTGGTTTGCACGCTCAGTGTGGAGACTACTTGAGATTCTCTCTCCCTCTCCACCTCCTGCTTATGTTCTCTTTCTCTAAAATAAGTAAGTAAGTAAGTAAGTAAGTAAATCTTATTTTTAAAAGAGAAATATCTTCCACTTTGATCCTTTATAAACCAAAACACATCCAACCCACCCAGCTATGACTCTTACATAACCTAACATCATCGCTGACAAAGGAGGTGTAATGATCCTTTGTATCTCAGGAAAAAGGTAAGGAGGCACAAGATCCATGAGAAGGGCTGCTGCTGCTTTTGTGGTGGTGTGTGGATTCACTTTTCTGTAGGCATGTAAATGCGATGTTGAAGGTGATGGATTTCTTAAGAATTAGTTTAAAGTCAAATGACTGAAATAACTATCACTGATCTCTAAGCCTTTCAGGGCTTCAGTTATTCCTTTGTGTTACCAGATGATAAAAGCAGTGTTTAAAGTCAGAGCAGGTGACAGTTTGACAGGAGCTAGCGTGGAATAAGAGGAACCAAGAAAGATCCAACACAGAAAAGCACCTAACAGTGATGTCTGGCTCTATATAATGTGGGTCAAAATGTCATCTTGGGTCCCATTTTCCAGATCTTACCAGTCCTCTGTGGTTTCCATCCCTTCCTGTTTTATCACTGTGAGTCTGAATGGAAGAAAGGAAAGCATTATCTCCATCTAGAAATAGAAATAAGAAAGTGAGCAGGGAGGTAGAAATAGTGGTGGGGGTGGAAGATGGAAACCTTGAAGTACGAGATAGAATAGAGTTTGAACTTCAGCTATTGCCGCTATAGTTCTTTTCCTAAAACTACTCTCTTTATATTAAAAGTGTAGAGCGAATCCTTCTTGTATACATGATATTATGCTAAGATTTGGTAAACTTTTTATGATGTGAGTCATCAGGAGGGAGGATTAATGGACTGGTTATTTTAGTAGTCTGGTCCTTTACCAGTAGGGACAGAGGCCATGGTTCTTGGGCTCTGTGCTGAGTTTGAGTTGTTGGCTGGTCAACGCAACACTTTTCAGCCAACTCAAATGTCAACTCAAAAAATCAGTAAGATCCAGATCAAATTGCAGTTCCAGCTGCGTGATGTTTTATGAATTCCTTAACCTCTCTGACTCTCAGATTTCTCACCTGTGGAGTGGATGGAATATCTTTTTACAGGTTTGCAGAATAGACCAAAATAATACTTATCAAGTATTTAGTAAAAATCTTGGAAGACAGCAGGTACTTGATAAAGAATATGTATTATAATTTTTTAATAATTTGATCTCTATTTAGACTTTATTTTGGAGAATGGATTTCAGTAAGGTTATACAAATGATATTATATCATAAGCTCTTCTTTGAGAATTTTTCTCTTCATGTAGGAATGACAGTTTGGCTACTTATAGAATGGTTGGCTTATTCTTTTTGCCCTTCAAAAATTTATATTATTCTCTCCATTTTTTCTACCCTCTGGACAAGCTTGAGTAGGATTGGAGTTTGGAATTTACCTATAAACCCATTGAACTCAGTGTATTTTTTGTTGATTTAAATTTTGGTCAGGAAAGGGCAATGTTGAAGTCTAGTTTTAATTGCCAGTTAAATGTCTGTAAAGCTATTTTATCATTCAGGTTTTCAGTTTATTCTACAGTATTGTACTTTTGTAGAAAATAATCCATTTAATCCATGTTATCAATTTTATTACTGTAAATTATATTATAATCTTCTAAATTTTGGCCATATCTACAGGCATATCTTGTATTTCAGTCTTTTTTTTTGAGAGTTTCTCATTTTTAAATAGTATTTTATTGAAATATTTTAAAGCTTTTTTTAAAAAAGATTTTATTTATTTATTTGACACAGAGAGAGATCACAAGTAGGCAGAGAGGAGAGCAGAAGAGAGAGGAGGAAGCGGGCTCCCCGCTGAGCAGAGAGCCCAATGCGGCCTCGATCCCAGGACCATGAGATCATGACCTGAGCCGAAGGCAGAGGCTTTAACCCACTGAGCCCCCCAGGCACCCTTATTGAAATATTTTAAAAGTGTTTTATTTTTTTTTAAAAGTTTTTATTTAAATTCCAGTTAGTTAACATACAGTGTTATATTGGTTTCAGGTGTATAATATAGTGATTTAGCACTTCCATACAACAGTCAGTGCTTATCACAACAGTCCTTGTTCACCACCTATCTCACCAGTCACCCCACCCACCTCTCCTCATAACCATCAATTTGTTCTCTATTCTTTTCTTTATTGATCCATTTTAGAGAGGATTGATTACTTTATTAATCTTTTGAAAGAAATAGTTGGGTTTTGTTGACCTTTTCTGTTGAACTTTTCTCCCATTTAATTACTATTTGCTTTTAGTTTTATTATTTCCTTTCTTCCTGTTTCTTTAGATTTACTCTGTCTTTTCCCCCTTTTTACCTTAAATTCTTCATTCATTAATTTTTTTAGTGAGGTACAAAATAAATAATATAAAAATTACCATTTTAAATATTTTTTCATCTGAACTACTTTTAAATGTATAGTATAGGAGTGTTAATATATCCACAATATTGTATGACAAATCCCTAGAACTTTTCATCCTGAAAAACTAAAAGTCTGTACCCATATTATAAAAGCTCTTTTCTTTCTTTCCTAACCACTGGAAACTGTATTTCTACTTCCTGTTTTTAAGAGTTCGATTACTTTAGATACGTCATATAAGTGAAATCATGTAGTATTATTTTGTGAATGACATTTCACTTAGCATAATGTTCTCTAGATTCATCCATTTGTAGTATAGGACACGATTTCCTTTTTTAAGACTGAATAATATTCTATTGTATGCATATTTCACATTTTCTTTTCCATTCATCTGTTGATGTACATTTAAGCTGCTTCTGCCTTTAGACTACTGTGAATAATCCTGTAATGAATGTGGGTGTGCAAATATCTCTTCAGGATCTTGATTTAAATTCTTTTGGATATATACCCAGAAGTAGAGTTGTAGGATCATTTAGTTCATTTTTTTGTTTATTTATTTTTTTGTTTTTTAGCTTTATTGCAGTCTAGTTGACAAGTACAATTATAAGATATTTAAGGTGTACAGTACAATGATTGGATAAACGTAGAGATTATGAAAGGGTTCCCCCCAGCAGGGTAATTAACACACCCATCACCTAATATATTTATCTTTTTAAAAACTGTTTTGGTGAGAGCATTTAAGTTCTACTCTGTTAGCAAATTTCAATTATACAACATTGTGTTAGTAACTGTAGTCATTAGGTTATATATTAGATCCTCAGAATTTATTCATTTTATAAATGAAAGTTTGTACATTTTTACCAACTTCACCCTGTTTCCTGCAACCCCTTTTCTAATCTCTGTTTTAAGAGTTTGACTCCTAAAAAAATCGTGACATGTGATGTGGAGCATCTTTTCATATGCTTATTTGCCATCTGGATATCTTCATTCATGAAGTATCTGTTAAAGTCCAGCTCATTTTTAAATCAGGTTGCTTGCTTTTTTATTGTTGAGTTTTAGGAGTTCTTTGTAAATGTCATCTTTGTAGGCTCTTTTGTATATTTTTATTTTATTTTTTATTTTTTAGAGAGGGGGGGAGGGGCAGAGGGAGAGAGTGACTCTTTATTTTTTAAAATTTATTTATTTACCTGAGAGTGAAAGACAGAAAGAACGGGGAAGGGGCAGAAGGAACAGAGAGAGTCTTAAGTAGACTCCTCACTGAGCACAGAGTCTGATGCGGGACTTGATTTCACAATGCTGTGATCATGATCTGAGCTGAAACAGAGTCAGGAGCTTAACTGACTGTACCACCCAGGCACCCCAAGGGAGAGAAAATCTTAGTCTCCACGCCCAGCACAGAGCCGACACAGGGCTCGATTTCGCAACCCTGAAATCATGACCTGAGCTGAAATCAAGAGTCTGATGCTTAATTAACTGAGCCCTAGGCGCCCCTAGGTGGGCTTTTAAACTTAAAATTCATATTGCTAGATTCAGTTTTTGAGCTCCGTCTTATTATTTGTGTTTAAATGATTAGGTTAAGCTATTTTGATTTATAATGATTACAGACATATAAATTTATTATACTCTCCTATTTAGGTGCTTTCTTCTGCCTTAAATTTTTATGCTTCTTTCCCCCCTTCTTTTCCTCCTAATATATAAATGAAGGGTTTTTTTTCATTTTTCATTTTTTATTTAAATTGAATTAGCCAACATATAGCATATCATTAGTTTCAGATGTAGTGTTCAGTAATTTATCATTTTCATGTAACACCCAGTGCTGATCATATCAGGTGCCCTCCTTAATGCCCATCACCTAATCATCCCATCCCCCTGCCCACGTCCCCTCCTGCAACCCTCAGTTTGTTTCCTATAGTTAAAAGTCTCTCATGGTTTTTCTCCCTCTCTGATGACTTCCTATTCAGTTTTCCCTCCCTAACCCTATGATCCTCTGTTCTGTTTCTTACGTTCCACATGAGTGAAACCATATAATTGTCTTTCCCTGACTGACTTACTACACTCAGCATAATACCCTCTAGTTCCATCCGTGTTGATGTAAATTGTTAAATATTCATCCTTTCTGATGGCTGAATAATATTCCATTGTATATATTATAACACATCCTCTTCATTCATCTATCGATGGACATCTCAGCTCTTTCTACAATCTGGCAATTGTAGACATCGCTGCTATGAACATTGGGGTACTAGTAGGTATTTGCCCCAAAGATACAAATGTAGTAATAAATAAAGTTTTTAAAAACTCTTGACTCCCTTCTACTTCCACATAAGGAAATTTGCTACCATGGGGCAGAATCAGCAGACTCAACAAATAATTTATATAGTTTATAGGTTTGATTTATGGGTGCTTATTCAACTTTTTTAGTTGGGCAGAAGTCTGAGGCCCCTGTTGTGAATATGTCACTCAACGTAAGTTTTATATTTGTTTAGCCTGGTATTCTAAAACATTTCCTATTTAGGATTTCTGTACCTTTCCTTCTTGGCATAAGTTTTCTTAGACCCTGCTGTAGTAAAAATTCAAAATCCAAACCTGTTTGAGGGTAGGACTATGGTTTTTCATTCTTAAGGGGGAATTGTTTTCCTTTCTCAGGACTCAGACTGAGATGGACAAAATTCCCTTTCATCTCTTTACTTTCATTAGAAGCTTTTCTTTCCTGATTCATGACTCCTGAATTTATGCAGGGGTCTCACTTCTAACTTTTACCTTGTAGGGGCCCAAAGCCTTGTCCTTTGTCCCCTGCACAGTCCTGAGATCCAAGTACCTAGAGTGCTGGGATTGGCAAATATTTGCAGAGCAGTCACGGTGTTTGGGTGTTTGTATTCATTGATCATCCGGTTTTCGGCTTTGTCTTATTGTTTCCCCTTGGATATTTTCCTCACTGTCTTGGAAGCACAACTATGCATTTAAATGGACGTTTGCTATATTTTATCTACTATTTCTATGTGTTTTGCAGTAAGGGCTTTTCAGAATATCCAGTTCCACTTATTGCTAGAAGAAGAGGTTTGTTTTAATGTACCTTAGAAATACCAATTCCATTCAAGTAATAGCTTATATAAAAGCCATTCTTGCTTCTTGACACATGGGTTTCTCAAATAGTCCTGCTGAGCCACATAGTAATCTATGTTCTTTTAACACAACTGTACATTTTTGAATGAGCTTTATAATTTTTTTTGTTCCATATGGAATATTGGCTTCTGTTACCATCAGTATACATTAGTGTGACTCTTGTTCCCAGTTATGTAACATTCAGATCAGCCTTAAATCCATTTTGGTCTAAGGTATGTCATTAATAAAGATTGCTAAGACCTTAATGAGATCACATATACACTGTTCTAAAGCACTTCTACATTCTGTAGGCAACCTCTGCATTACCTGAAGTGATCAAATGGCTCTAGTAGAGCGAAATAAGCAAAGTTTCATAGGGTTAGTTTATTTGACTCACTACTTATGCCTCTTCTCCTTTCTTTTGCAGGAACTACTTCTCTTTCTTCAGTCTAATCTTAAATCTTTTAAAGGTAGACATATAACCCAATCTGGACCAATGGCAAAACACCCCATCTCTGGATACAGAATTGGTCCAAGATGAGGGAGATGATTTGGTTGGACCAAACATGGAAGTAAATTAAGAGAAACTTTTCATCTCAGCTTAGAAGGATGCCAAGAGAGAGCCATTGGACTTAACATTTCCTGCTGTGGGGGAAGAGGTAGGTTTCAGGTTAGAGAGGATAAAGCCAACATACCAAGAAAGTGGCAATGAAAGAAATAGAGAGATGGAGTCCTGGCCCCTCCTCAGGCCTTGGTCCTTGCTTGAGGTCCAGCTTTTCCAGCAATCATCCTGAAATTTGTTAGGGAAGCTGCCAGTTTTTTTTTGTTTTTTTTTTTTTGTTTTTTTTTTTTGCGATAGCTTGTTTGGGTTAGGTAAATAAATATCTCTTTCAGTCAAGTGCCTGATTCCTTAGCATCTTCTTTAAAAAAGTATAAGTATTTTGTTACTTAATGAAATACATTATGTTTTTGGTGATAAAGTGATTTAAGTACATACAATCTCTTATTTTAGTGGTTTGCATTCTAAGAGCTGTAAATTTGGTACTCTTTCCCTAGATCTGCTAAGCTCAATGGATCTTTAGTACCCACTTTTGGGGTATATAGTTAAAAATTAAAAGCTGAAAGTCATCTATTTTTCCAGGAGGTTCAGACCTACTCCAGTTGAGTGCTAAGTTACTTTTAGGCATTGGTGTATATGGAACTCTTAGTGAATTTTAAATGGTTCCCTTCCCTAACACATAGGAAAATTGATGCATAAAACCTTCTGGTGTAATAGCTATCCTTCCAGGCCCCTAGGCATTGGAGATTTCAGTTATCTTTCACTCAACTGACAATTGATCCATTGTTTGCATTAAATAATCTGGCTTTGTTCAAGCATACCACCGTTTGTGTTCTTAATTCCAAATCTTACCTCATTATGAACAATTTTCTACTCTTTCCTCTGGGGAAATGCTAATGCTGCTTGTTTATATAGAAAGTAAAGTCAAGGAGTCAGTTTTGACATTTTGGCTTGCTTTCACAAACAAGAAAGAGTAGTACTGTATTCATGTGTTGCAGTTTTTTTTTTCACTTTTCCCCCCTCTTTATGTTGGATTGTGCCTGCAGCAATAAATGAGTACCTCAGGTTCCTTCATGCACTGACCATTTAACCATTGACAACAATGTCTTTAATGAATTTTTTTTTGATTAATTTGTTTCTACTTCCCTTGTTCTAAAGCCTATAGCCAGCAACTATATTTTAAATGGATATTTGGAACAATAGTGAAGTTTCCCACTGTGGTTCTTTGGCTTACATTAAGGCTTATTTAATGTGCTCAGGAACTGGGACAAACTGGTTGGAACTAGGAAGGTCTGTGAAGCACCCTTCAGGGACTTGAGAAGCTAAGTAGACTCATACGGTCAACTCACCATGTGTGTACTTAGCACTCAAGGCCACTGCCAGTGGGGCACCAGGAACAACCACAGACAAGTGCTGTGTTTTGGAATTAGTAATTTTATTGTTTTCAGTCAGCTGGAAACTTTTCTTTTCCCCAAGATTTTTTTCTTTCAAGTTGTGCTTTTAATTCACATTGTAGGATTTTATAAAAACAGTCCAGTGAAACTCACCTTTGCATTTCTTCTAAAGTTGTTGCAGATGCTATTTTTACATTTCACAGTGATTTCTTGATGAAGAACTATGGAAAAATTGCTTTCTGGACTCACTATCTGAAAAAGCTTACAGTTTATTGAAACAATTGTTTTATTTACTCTAAGTAGATAATATGAATTTTGTTACCTTCTTTGGACTGACTACATAGCATAAAACCAAACTTGTTACTCATCTCTGGCAAATAGAGAGGACTAGTTGGTATGTGTTGTATGACGAGTCTTTGTCTTTTCTTTCCCTTTGCCTTACACAGCACCTCACTTTTTCTTTACTTTGAAGAAAGTATTTTATCTTCTCATTTTATATGCGTGTTAATAAAATTACTTTTTATAAAAAAGCAAGGCATAAATAAAATAGGATAGATATTTCTTACAAAGTGATGCTTTTTTTTTTAAAGATTTTATTTATTTATTTGACACACAGAGAGAGATTACAAGAAGGCAGAGAGGCAGAGAGAGAGAGAGAGGAAGAAACAGGCTCCTTGATGAGCAGAGAGCCCAATGCGGGGCTTGATCCCAGGACCCTGAGATCATGACCTGAGCCGAAGGCAGAGGCTTTAACCCACTGAGCCACCCAGGCGCCCCCAAAGTGATGCTTAATGTCACCCAAACTCATATCCTTCCATTAGACATATTCCTAAGCAGTAAGCAACAAAGCCCTACGCATCCATTAGAACCTGCATTAGAATCTTGTGGCTTAAAAAAAAAAAAAAAGAAAAAAAAGAATCTTGTGGCTTGCATTAGAATTTCATGGCCATGGCTTTAAGCAATTCCTTTTATAGCCCTTATTTCAAAGTCTAACTTTAGGTTGCATACTATTTGAAGAAGCTTTAATAAATGATTTCAAACCCCACAGTAGATACAAAATGAGAGAATTGGAAATAGGGTGAAAAGTTTCTATGTGGGGGTGCTGACAGCAATCATGACATAGGTGACAAAGTTAAACAATACAAATAACCCACATACTTTAATAGTCTGTAATTTATCTATTATATATATGTGTATATAATATAAATTATATATATGGATATAATATTCACAATAATGACTAAGTCAATTATTTAGAATTTTTGGCTGTCCAGAATTCTCATATTCCAAAGACTTTAGGTAAATTGAGTTTTATATAAATTTTTACTCTACATTTAAGCTTCTAATTTATGTGAATTGTGAGTAAAATGGAAGAGCCACACATGGAAATATTCAATCTCTGAAACTGTCATGGCAACATTGATCAAATAGATTGGAAAACACATGGATGTAGGTTTAATATCTTCTAGTTTCACTAGAAAAGTATCACTTAATAGTATGGAAATGATTACATAGATGTCTCTCCAGGGCCTCAGTAGCAAACAGCTTCTGTGTCTACTCTAGCATGCAAAAATGCTCCATTTAAAATTTAAGCTATTACTGTGTGTATTGTATTATCTATAATTACATTTCTACTTGGTTTAATGTTAGAATTTTTCAAGTTACAAGAAATGTGTGCACATTGTAGATTCAATTCATGTTGGTTCGGTATGTGCAAATATTTATTGATAAGAAGCATTAAACCCATGTCTTCTGTAACTAATAAACTCCTGAACTTAACCTTGAAAAAGAAAATCCAGTTAGCCTCTCCAGAGAGCATGGGGCCCTTCCTCTAACCTCTTGTCTCTGAGTGTTGATCAAGGGCAGTAATGTCAATGTCCCTAAAATAAGGAATAGTGTTTCCATTTTGTGAAACTGATAGGTTCACGTTTTATGTAGGTAGAGTCTTGAAGGGATATAAATCATTGTGTGTTAGGTCTTCCTTCTCATTCTAACCACCAGATCACTGAACAGACATTTATTTCCCTTTAGAAATTTCTAGGAGAAGGCAGAGTGAGGGTTTCAGGTGCCAATGCTTGTGTCCCTGTCTACCTTCATGGAACCCTGGCCCTCAGCTATTGCTCTGACTGGAGAAGACCTAGGTTAATGCTGGACTTTGGAGAAAGTGTTGTTCCTGTCCATTCCCTGCTTTCCTTTTCTATTTCTCTGGTGGGTGTGTGACTCTGAGATTCATATTTCCTTTCAAGAGGAAGAAGTCCATTTAGGTCTTGACACAAAGCTGTAAGAGCTCTCTCAGTGATTCAGCCTGTGGAGTTTGGGCCAAAATCTCACTCACCTAGTAATAAATAGTAATAAATGTTGTTTTACTTTTAAAAAAAAAGGTTTTTTTACAGTTGTTCTCTGTAAGTATGTTTTTCTAGAGTGTTTCGCAGGAAGGAGAGGTGACTGGTTCATGGAGAATAAATTACTTGACCTATACCATAATTTCTTTTTATTAAAAATTGTATTTTTAGGGCACCTGGGTGGCTCAGTGGGTTAAAAGCCTCTGTCTTTGGCTCAGGTCATGATCTCAGGGTCCTGGGATCAAGGCCCACATTGGGCTCCCTGCTCAGCGGGGGGGAGTCTGCTTCCTCCTCTCTATCTCTGCCTGCCTCTCTGCCTGCTTGTAATCTCTCTCTCTGTGTCAAGTAAATAAATAAAATCTTTAAGAAAAAATTGCATTTTTAGTAAGAAACTATTTTTTATTTTTTATTTGTTTATTTTCTAAAAGATTTATTCATCAGAGAGAGAGAGAGAGAGAGAGAGAGAGAGAGCAAGCACAAGCAGGGGAAGGGGCAGGCACAGGGAGAAGCAAGCTCCCCGCTGAGTGAGGAGCCCCATGTGAGACTCCATCCTGGGCACCCTAGGATCATGACCTGAGCTGAAGGCAGACAGTTAACCAACTGAGCCACCCAGACATCCCAAGAAACTAAGAAACTATTTAAATATTTTTAAAAAAGTAAACATTGAAAAGTCTTCTTCCTTAATTTCATACCTGTCGCCCATCCAGCTGCCATGGCCCACATCATTAGGATACCATTATTATTTTGTTGTTGTGTACCCTTCCTGAATTTCTGTTTGCACATGCAAACAAAAACAAGTGTTAGCTAATCATTTTTTACATGAAAGTTTTATTTTACACATACTGTTCCAAACCTTTTTCTCTAAACATATTCCATATCAGCCAATAGGCAGAATTTTTGTAATTAAAAAATATATTGAGGTATGATTGAAATATATTTGTTTCAGGTGTACAATATAGTGATTTGATACTTGTACATATAGCAAAATGATCACAATAATTCTAGTTAACATCCGTCACCATACATATTTACAATTCTTTTTCTTGTGATGAGAACTTTAAGATTTATTCTCTTGCAGCTTTCAAATATGGAATATTGTATTATTAACTGTAGTCATCATGCTGTACATCTCGTCTCTATATGCAGTTCTTTTATGACTGCATAGCATTACATTGTATAGATATTGATATGCTATAATTTACATAACTAGTCTCCCTATTGAAAAGTGGTAAGGTTAATTTCCAGTTGTTTGGTAATAATGCTTCAGCGAGTATAGTTATGCATCCATTATTTTGCACACATTCAAGTACTTATAAATCCAAAAGTAGAATTGTCTTTTCAAAGATTATATGTATTTGTAACTTTGATAGGTACTATTTGCCCTCCATAGGGATAGTAAAGTTTTATATTCCATAACTCCATGTATGGTATATGTTATAAAACTGAGTTTTTGCCAATATAAAAGGTGACAAATGGTATTTCAGGGTAATTTAATTTGCATTTCTCATTTTATAACTAGGGTTGACATCTGTCAAAGAGTCACTTAAATTTTTCTGAGAACTATCTCTTTATATCTTTGGTTGTATTTGCTTATTGTTGTTAAGTTTTTCCATATCAATTTCTAAGAACTTACTATGTATTAGATTAACACTTTATCTCTTATATGGTTACAGATGTTTCTTCCAATTTATTGTATGTCTTTTAATTTTGCTTATTATTTTTGTCATTAGAAACTTTTTATGTTTGTGTAGTAAATTGTTAATATTTCATGGATCCTCAGTTTTCAGAAATAGGATTTACTCTCTACCTGGTTTAAAAAAATCCATATTATGTTACTTTTACGGTTTTATTTTTATTTAAATTTTTTATTGGAATTTATTCCAGTATCTAGTATGAAAAATGGATCCAATTTTATTTTTTCATATTTTTACCTAGTTATCAAAACACCGTTTATCAAAATGTCCCATCTTTACGCCACAATTTGAGATGCCATCTTTATCTCTTTTTCTTGAAGATGGGGTGGGAGGTTAGGTCCCTGGCAAGCTGCCCTCCTGGGGTGAGATCCTAGCTTTTGACTGGACATGGTGTTAAAAAGGAATTCCCATCTTCTTGGCCTCCAGATAGAGAGGAGACATTCTATAACATGTAGCTGAGGAAGGAATGGGAACAGGTTCTGGCTCACATGTCACAGGCTCCCACCATTTTTATGGACATTTAGGAGATTTTGTCAAATAAATGCTTATTGATTTGCTGTATGCACTTGGTTTCCAGATACTTTTTTTTTTAATTTCCAGATACTTTAAATATTTGTGTTTTATAATATATCAAGTTCCTAATGCAACTATTCTGAAAGTCTGATCGATTTTTTTTGTGTTCTTTAGCAATGTTTTAATATTACATTTGTTTATATATATAACCTTTAAATGTGGGGTGTGTGTGTATGTGTGTGTGTGTGTAAAGATTTACTGATAGATAAAAGACTAGGAATAACTATTTTTTTTTTTAGGAATGACTATTATGTTAGATTTTATATGTTTATCAATTTTCAAAGTTTTCCACGATGTGGTCTGATTTGTTTATGAAAAATATTTGTGGCAGTTAGGTTTGTATAATTATTCAGTGGTTACCTTTTTAATGACAACTTTATATAATATTTTTAATCATCCATTAATTTACATAGTGTTATTCTCCTCTTTTGCTCAGTATTAAAATTAGGTTTCTCTTTGTTTCTTCCTTCTATTTCTTTCCCTTCTGGAATTTAAGCAATGACCTTCACGGTGTTTTAATATTTAGTATTTACCATTTTACTGTTAAATGTGCTTACATTTCTAAAATTTGATTTATCACTTTATTTTTTTATTTAACACAGTATCTCTTTATTTTGCAGGTAATTTTTTTATTTTTTTAATTTAAATTCAGTTAATTAACATATAATGTATTAATTAGTTTCAGGGGTAGAGTTTAGTGACTTATCACTTTAAATGATATACTTTGACTCCTGGCAATTCCAGATAAGGTAGTGAGGTAAATCTCCTCAGGACTGCTGGCTGTGTTTGTGCACATTGTCTCTACACAGCTCTAGGGGTTGCCATTCATATCAGGGTCTAGGGGAATGATATCCCTCAGTATTGTGAATTCTACAGACTGCATATCTGTATGCAGAACTCTTTTTTTTTTAGATTATTTATTTATTTGACACACAGAGAGAGATTACAAGTAGGCAGAGAGGCAGGGAGAGAGAGGAGGAAGCAGGCTCCCTGCCGAGCAGGGAGCCCGATGCAGGGCTCAATCCCAGGACCCTGAGATCATGACCTGAGCCAAAGGCAGAGGCTTTAAACTCACTGAGCCACCCAAGCACCCCTGTTAGCCACCCAAGCGCCCCTGTTAGGTACTTTTTAATCTGTACCCAAGTTTTGCTTTTCTTTTACATAGCTTATTATAGTGATTTTATATGAATCTGTAATTCCTTTTTACTGAATTAGTTGATTTTTTTATTTTTGAATCAGTAATTTGTGGGGCATTCCTGTGGAGAACAGGGGAGGGGCCAAAGTTATCTCCAGGCTTAATAACCCGAAGTCTGTCTTCTGTTACCACAGAAACAGACTGCTGCTACAAATACGGCTAACCACTTTGAATCTTTTTTACAGTGCCACCATTTTTGTCGCCTGGATAGACTGCATCCAGGAAGGCTTCCAGTGACATCCTGTTTATCTCAGTTCCTAAAGGCATTGCTGCAAACACAGTGTTTAATTTTTTTTAAAAGATTTTATTTATTCATTTGACACACAGAGAGAGATTACAAGTAGGCAGAGAGGCAGGCAGAGAGAGGAGAGAGGAGGAAGCAGGCTCCCCGCTGAGCAGAGAGCAAGATGTGGGCCTCGATCCCAGGACCCTGGGATCATGACCTGAGCCGAAGGCAGCAGCTTTAACCCACTGAGCCACCCAGGCGCCCACAGTGTGTAATTTTTGTACTTCAGAGTGATTCTCTGGCCTTGAGGACATGTGATTTTGCCAATGCTATCTGAAGTCAGCTATCCCTGTGCCTAGCTTCACGACTTGTTTGATTTCTGCTGTTTTGAGTTTCTACACTTATTTTTGGGGTCTAGAGTTTATGTCTGTTTTTTCCTAGTCTTGCTGAAGATGGAATTTGTGTTTTACAGAATTATTCTTACTGCTTTCAGTGTCATTTCCAGGAATATTGGTGAGAGATGCTGTTAATGCAACTGAGGTCATACCGTGGTATTGAAATGTCACCTAATAGTACTGCAATCACATGTTTCTTTTTTTTTTTTTAAAGATTTTATTTATTTATTTCACAGAGGGAGAGAGATCACAAGGAGGCAGAGAGGCAGGCAGAGAGAGAGGGGGAAGCAGGCTCCCCGCTGAGCAGGGAGCCCGATGCGGGCCTCGATCCCAGGACCCTGAGATCATGACCTGAGCCGAAAGCAGAGGCTTTAACCCACTGAGCCACCCAGGCGCCCAATCACATGTTTCTCATGGAGGTCCTAGACTTTTCTAAAGCTTGGGAATAATTTAATATATTTTTGTCAATGCTTACTACATTTTTTATTCTTTTTTTTTTTTAAGATTTTATTTTTTTATTTGACAGAGAGAGACACAGCAAGAGAGGGAACACCAGCAGGGGGAGTGGGAGAGGGAGAAGCAGGCTTTCCTGCAGAGCAGGGAGCCTGATGCAGGGCTTGATCCTGGGACCCTAGGATCATGACCTGAGCTGAAGGCAGACACTTAACGACTGAGCCACCGAGGCGCCCCTATATTTTTTATTCTTAACATATGTTTTATACATGATATATCAGTAGGAGATGCCAATGTTTACCAAAAGACTATCCATCCCTCCAAATATGTAACATTTCCTTTTCCCTGCCTTTATCAGTTGTAGTAGGTACCACTACTATTGGGGCAATTAAGGTTGCTTAGAACCCTATGGTCCTAAGTGCTGGTTAGTAGGTTGGAGTTGGTCAGAATGGGTGCTTATGTGGACCCTGGGTATAGAGTTAACAGACATTATATTACTCTCAAATGGTACCTGGGAAAAATCAGAAGGCAAAACAATAAGAATCGTAGGTTTTGTGTATGACCTGGGATTTCCCTATGTTTAATCACCAGGAAAGCAGGAAGAGTACTAAGTGTGAGTGAAAGTAATTTTGAGAAAAATTGGCATCAGACCATTTATTCATTTCATTTGACAAGAATTTATAGAGCATCTTTCATATCATGTGGCATAATCATGGATTCATATAAAAGAGAATATAAATGAACAAAAGAGTATACAAGTGGAAAATGGTAAGTGACATAAGGAGGAAAAATTGACTTCATTTAGGAGTATATCAGTAAATATTCCCAGTAGAGGTATTATTTGAAGGTATCAATTACATAGTATGTATTGACTTTAAGGGAATTGTATTTTTTTCTTAAAGAACAATTGTTTTCAGGGCACCTGGGTGGCTCAGTGGGTTAAAGCCTTTGCCTTCGGCTCAGGTCATAATCTCAGGGTCCGGGGATTAAGCCCCACATCGGGCTCTCTGCTTAGCAGGGAGCCTGCTTCCTCCTCTCTCTTTGCCTGCCTCTCTGCCTACTTGTAATCTCTCTCTCTCTGTCAAATGAATAAATAAATCTTTAAAAAATAAAAGAACAATTGTTTAAGGAAAGAATGGGGTCCTTTAACAATATGCAGAATAGATAAAATGTAGTCAATTACCATATGGATCTTTCACACTGTGGGAGAAAGCATCAAGTGACATTCTAGCTTTAGCTTTATGATTTAATAGAAAAATGTCAGTGTAGTATTTTCATGAGTTATCAACACCTTAAGGGAAATGTTCATATATACTGCACCTTTTTTTAAAAAACTGGAATTATAGAATTTTATAAATTATTTCACTAAAATTTTTTTAATGATCAGCAACTCGAGTGCCAATGTCGGAAAAAGCTGAAAATGAGCAAGAGTTTATATTACTCGGAAAAGTATTCAGGGTACTGCCTAGTTAAGCTTTCAAAAGACAGACACACAAAGGCACATTTAAATAGAAGGGGCTTGTTCCTGCTCCTTTATTTAAAGTAAGTAAAATGAGTCTGGAGTAGTGATTTACATGATGATCACTTTGTTTGTTTTGGGAGCCAATTAAAAGGATTCTATAGGTGTTTTCCTTTTGCCAACCAGCACTGCACAATGGAGGAAGCGCAAGGACTGGAAAGGTCACATCTTTATGTTCTGAAAGCTTGAATGATTTCAAAGTGTAGAAGTCCCAGGCAGAAAGATCATTACCTGCTGTGTCTCTTGTTTTCAAAATTCTTAATCAGGTTATCGGCAATAAGAATGCTTTTTCCTTTGCTTCCCAAACAATGAGGCATTTATAATAGCAGGTCACCTGAGAACAGCATCAGCCAACATTAATAAGTTGAAAGTACCATTGGGATGAGAGAAGAATTGGCAGGACTGCTGATCTTGTTTATCCTGTTATTATTTTTTTTCCTTCTTCTAGGTTCATTTTCTGGAGAGTCTCTTTTCATTGCTTATGTGCTCATCTGTGCAGATTTAAAATGCCTTGGTGGTGGCAGAGAGTAATTAGTATATAGAGCCTGGAAACTCAACTTCTAAATTTTATTAATGAGCTAAGTTGAGTTCTCCTTTATCTCTTAACTGACCCCAAGAGCATTAATGAAAAGTATCTAAATATGAATACAGGTGTAGTAATAAAGGAGAATTATCAGTCACCCTTAATTTAATTGGTGTCACCTTAGCTTTTAGTAGGGTAATAGGATAGTATTGCCACCTGCAATCATTCAAGACTACATCGCTCACTAATTAGCTCACTTAAAAAAATGAAATGACCTTTCAAAAGTGAGTAAAATAGAAGCTGGTAAGAACCATTAAATACATACATACACACACACACACACACACACACACGTATATTTGTGAAATAGCATTGGCAGAATATTAAATCATAGAATTTGAGTTTTGAGGGGCATTAGTGATTCATTTTGTGCAACCTCTGCCCATGAATCTCTTGAAACTCTCTGGGTACACAGACTTTCTAAAACTCTACTAATGGGAGCTTATTCCCCTGTATCTGATACTCCAAGGTCTTTCGTCTAGTTGCATTAATTCTTACAATTCCCTGTATATAAAATACCCTATAGAGATAGTATTATGACTAGGAAGGGTATTTCACACTTTTTGGCTAAAGGTGCAATTTATTCAATATTTATTGTATGTGCATTGAGCTCTATTATGACTACTTTTGTCATGTAGAATAATACAAAACATGGTTGTGCTGCCTCTGAGGAACTTGGATTGTGGGATTTAGGAAGAGACATACAAAGAACTCCATAAAAATGTTAAATATTACATCATATGAATTAAACACATTTGCTAAGAATTATCAGTAACCATGAACAATCAACAAAGGTAAATGTAACTACACATCAAGCTAGTGGGGTTCTCTTGTTACTTAGGAAGAGTTTTTGTACTAAAGAAGTCTTCAAAATGACATTTTTACTTAGGAGACACACAGATTATTTAGGAGACATTCAGAGCAGTTCACCAGCTTTGCTGTATATGTTCATTGAAATACTTTAATAAGCACGTGATTTTGATAGTTATCTGCCGTATCAGAAATGGATCCAAGCAAGCATTGTGGGCATTTCACTTTAATGATTTCAAAGCAAAATTTATTAACAGTCAGTGCCTCTCCTAAACACTAATCCAAAGCATGTTTTCCTATAATGAATATAGTTCCTTTTCCTCTCACAGACAGTACATCTCCAAACGAGAAGAAACCTTGTTTAAGGGCCAGATTATGAGCTATTGATGGCTGGAATTGATTTTTCTTGGAACAGCTTGACTTCTGAGCATTTTTGTAATATATATGTGAGATTTCAATAACCATTTCAGTAGATTTGATCATATACATAATAATTGATATTTCCATGATTCAATCCAATTTCTTACTAGTCCATATCTTCCTATTTGTCTTATAAACTTTCTATTATAAATAATAATAATTGATGCTGACATTTGCTTATCTCTTATTATTTGTGAGGCCATTGTATTCATTTATTTAATTTCATCTTTGCCTCAACACTGTAAATTCTATTTTTGTCCCCATTCTACAGAACAGAGATTAAGACAAGGGGGTGAATTTCCTGATAGAAGACAAAGGGACGATTTGGACTCAGATTTGTTGGACTCCAGAGCCAAAAATGGCAGTGGAATTTCTCACCTGGAACATATTTACAGAATTAATTTCTTGGAACATACTAGTAACTTTCCATTTCTATACATTTGCTTATATTTCCTCCAGACTGAATGCTGTGCACTGCCCATATAACTTTGCATTTTCAAATGCTGATTTGTGTGCCTTTCCTATTTTGGTGAGGTCAGTGGGAACTATTCCAGAAGTACAAAAATGGACCTGTGCTGTGAAGTATGTGTCAAAGTCTAGTCTCTTTTTTATCTTGTTTTAAATAGTCTTAATACTTAAAGTTTTATATTAAAAGAGTCAAGGATTACCCCAGGAATATATTTTTAAGCAATCTCTGAAATTGGCCTCAATGTTTGAGACAATAAGCAAGGGAATCTTCAACCTATAAATGCTCTTTCCTTTCCACTTTGTAGGCTTCATCCTATCCAGATAGCACCTTGGAACAATAGTATCAAAAGATGCATGTATTTGGCATTTAGAGTCTTTATTTTCAAGCTGCAACTGAATATAATTCATGGATGCTGGTTAGGGATTAGGCATACTTTTTATACAATGAATATTTTTTTCAGTCATAACTTGCTTTCTGTAGGATAGTTGGAAAAAGAATACTGAGATCTATTTCTTTAATCTGTAGGGTTTTTGGTCTGAAATTTATTGAGTATATCTATTAGATTATATCTGCTATGAGAACAATCTTCCAAGTTCCACTTAGAATCAGAGATATAGGTGCTTATTAGAAGGTGCTGTAGGCATTATGTTCGAAATACTTGGTGTTGACTGTGTCAAGGATGAAGACCATGTTTCTTATGTGATAGTGTAAGGCACATCTGCCAGCAAATCCCTGATTGATGAATTGACTTAATTGAAGTACTGAGCTGGACTGGAAATCAAGAGATCTGTTTAAGCACTTTTTTTGTTATCCATTAGTTGAAGACTGTAGGCAAAGCTATAGCAGCCTTATTTTTCTCAACTGTAAAACCTGTGAGCTGTGTATGATAGTCTTTAAACCATCTTTCAGCAACTAAGTTTTAAAATTGCATAAGATCTCTTGTTCTTCTATCCACTAGATCCTTTCTCTGTATAAAGTGTTTCTGTAGGACCTTTCCCATTTCTTACTGGATTGAAAGGGATCAAAATATGCCACCCCAAAATATGCCACTTTGATGTATGGATTCTTTTGCATTGAAGGCAATTGAGAATCAATAGATGCAGAAAGATGCCTCAAAGTTTCCCTTATCTGACTAAATGCAGAAAATTCTGAGAAATGCTAACTGCCATAAATCTTCTTTCTGGGGAAATTTTGTCCACGAAGATAAAAAGTTGGCACCAAGAGTCTGTACAAACAAACCTTCCTTAAATAACCTTTATTTTCCTTTTGTTTCCCCCTATATTTTCCTTACACAGTTTACTCCCTGGGAGTGTAAACCCTCCTTTCCTTTATCTAGTCAGTTCTCCATAATTTATCATCCTTTGTTAAAATAGTATATAAGCTTCCAAGTCTATCCTTTTTTTTTTTTTAAGGTTTTCACTTCTTTCCTGTGTGGCCCCATACATGTAAAATGTAAAACATCAATTATATTTGTATGCCTTTTTTTTTCTTCTGTTGATGTTTATTCTGTAGTTTAATTCACAGGGCTTCAGACACAGAATATAAGAGATAGAAGAAAAGTTTTTCCTGCTCTGCCGAATGCTTAGAATCAAAATATTTCCCTCTGGTTTACAATAGTGATGAATTGGATTCTTTCTCTCCTCCACTCCTACATTTTGAGGATTCTGCACCTTAAAGAGTTTCCAAGCTTACATGCACCCCAACATTGCTACCACTGGAATGCAGCCAGCACTTTAGGATTTGAATACTTACAAGCTACTCATACTGTTATAAAGTAGGTAAGGTAGAAATTACATTGTCTCCTAGCATGGGTATACATAGCATGACATGGCTTGTTGCCAGCTTTATTTCACAACTGTCTTCTGGCTTAATGTTCTATATAGGGTCACACGGTCAATTCTGTACACATTAAAAACCATCCTATTTCTGTATTACTAAATGATTCACAAGGATCCAAGTTCTTTAAAGTTACTCTGGGACAATACCTTAGGCTTCCTGAGAACACAAAATTATTTGTCTTACAGTGGAAAAGCATTTGGCTTAGAAATTTGGCTTCAGAAAACCTACCTTTTGGTTCAAGCTTTGGTAGTAATTGACAGTAGATCACTTAATATCTTTGCACCACAGTGTCCTGAACTTCAAAACTATGACTTTGAACTAGATGGTCTCTTAGACCTATCCTGAATATAAAGTTTCCTTTATGCTTTAAGGCTGTAATTTAGTTTAATACTCTGATAATAACATATTTTCAGGCAGTAACTTGGAATAATAATCAATTTTTATGGAATCTTCATATAACTGGAAAAGGAAAGAATTTTATTTCAGCATTGTTGTCCTGAAGATTGGTATATGTCTCAGGTCACATTATAATTCTTAAAGCAGTATAAAATAGAATAAGAGCCTAAAGTAATAGGGTTAGCAGATAATAAAGACAATGGTCCTGTCTCAGAATAGACCAGCTATCTCTTTCTAGAACCAAATAGAGTTGTGCAAGCATTTTTGCATTATGGCCCAAGATACCTATGAAGGTAGAAATACAATTTATATAAAATTATTCACTTACATTTGCTGACAAATGCAGAAACATCTGAATGCTCAATTTTAGTCCATTCTTTAGTATGTAAAATACTCTGGGCTTACTTGCCCCTCACTCTTGATTTAGAAAGAAAAGAAGTTTGTTTTTACTGAATATGAAGAAGCCTCAGGGAAGTCACATCTCATCTATCAGTTCCTGAGAGCTTTGAAATGCAAATCATACTGCTGCTTCTTACCAAAAACTTAATTTCGGACAGGATTGATTGACTAGAATGTTTGCTAATCAATTTGAAGCAAGACTAGGCCAGGGGCCAATGGAAGTTTGCCAGAACCTCCCTTCCAAAGACAAGGTCGACAGCTGGTCTCATTTTGGAAATGCTTTTGCTCATTATCTTATCATTTTGTCCATTTTGTATGGTCTACATCTCAAATTACAATAGTTATTTTTGAAGGCCCTCCAGAGAAAAGAAAAGAAGGACCACATATACCTTAGAGATATGGAGTTAGCAATTCTTTGAAAATTAGGTTACTTTGCTATAATTTAATCCCTTCCCTCCTCCTCACCCTCTCCTTTTTTTTTTTAAGAGTTGCTAGGTATATTGACAGTTATGAGTTATTGCTGAGCTCTAATCTTTGGATGTAGCTAATGTGGCAAGATTTGCTGGCGATGAAAGGAAAGCAACTTTGATTTGGTAATCAGAATCAAATTTGTGTTCTTTGTGTCACTCTCCAAACTATTCTTTGTATTAGTTTCCAAATTTTTAAAGGAAAATCAGGTAATTGTGCCCAAACCAGGAAGTCACTGGGGTGGCAGAACCATAGGATACTTTCATTGCAGAGCCTGAAACTTAAAACCCTGTAGGGACTAGAAGGGTAATATGAATACATGTATCAGACAGGATGAAGGACAAAAGGGGATGGTGGAGTCTTTGGAAAACTAAAAGTATATGCATCTCCTAAAGACTTTCAAGTTTAGATGTGAAAAACAAATACCACTCTCATAAAACAATAAATAACAGATTATACTTATCAGGTTTGAATAGAGCTTGAAGAACTATTTTCATTTTTATTTCAGAGATATCTATGCAATTCACTATCTTTCCCAATTTGACAGGAAGAACTCATAGGAGAGAAGACTAAAATTTATTGAGTGTCCTAAACACCAGACATTGTATTGGACATTTGAATTTATGTGGTTGCCTAAATCCTCACAGTGACCATCTGTGGTAGACAGTGTTATTCCCATTTCATATATAGCAAATTTCAATATCAGAGTTTAGGTAACTTATAAAAGGTTAGTGGAAAAGTCAGGATTTCAAGAAAAACTCATGTTCTGTCTTCAGTTCTACCTTTATGAACTTGATCAAGCTATTTAATCTCCCTGTGCCTCATTTTTAAAGTGAGCATATTAATAATTTTTTCACAGAAATATTTTAAGAATTTAAAAAGTTATGAAAATGTTTCATAAAGTCATGCTTTCTTTTTCTTTTCTTTTTTTTAGATTTATGTTTTTATTCTAGAGAGGGAAATGGAGGGGCAGAGGGGGAGAAGAGAGAATCCCAAGCAGACTGTACTGATCGTGGAGCCCCATGTTTGGCTTAATCCCATGACCCTGAGATTATGACCTGAGCTGAAACCAAGAGTCAGTGTTCAACTGACTTTGCCACCCAGGCCCTCCAAAGTCATGCTTTCTTAATATATTTGTTGAATACAAAAGTATGACAATGACTCTACTGAGCAACCATCAGCATATCAGATATTTGAATTGTTTCTGCAGTGGGATTTTGGGTGAAGCACCTAATTTTGTTTACTTGGATTGTATTGTGATTTATATTCAGCTGACTGGCTGGCTAGAATTTGGGGTATGGCATGTGGCTGTGCTGTGGCTGAGGAATGCTAGCACATTATGGTTATTGCGATAAAAAGTAATATCTGTAAACTAAGGAATAACAATGTATTGGTGTTCTCCAGAGAAACAGAATAGACAGGATGTAAACATGCATGTGTTTATGTGTTCACGTGCATTTATCATAAGAAATTGGCCTGTGATTATGCAGGCTGACAGGGTCCTAAGTCTGAGTCTAAGGGCCTGAGAACTAGGAGAGTGGATGTGTAAATTCTAGTCCAAAAGCTTGCAGATTCAAAACCCAAGAGTACTTACTTCAGTTCATGTCCAAAGTCAGGAAAAGACTGATATTCTAGCTTAAGGAGGCAGGAGGAATTCCCTCTCACTTGCAGGAGGGGCCTTTGCTCTATTCTGGCCTTCAGCTGATTGGATGAGGCCCACCTACATCAGGAAATGCTTTACTCAGTCTACTGATTCAAATGTGAATTTCCTCCAAAACACCCTTACAGACACACCTAGAATAATGTTTGCCCAAATATCCGGGCATACTGCTGGATCCCATGCAAAGAGCCCTGGAGAATGGTCATTCTCTGAGGAATTACATGATATTTAAATGTATATACTGGTGCCCTGGCTTTGTATTCACTTGGAGCAAGTGGTTGTCTATTCACTACTAATTGATCTTTACTTATCAATTACATATATTCTCAACAAAACTGTCCCTCTCCTACCTCATGATACCTAACTGGCACAGCTCCAGCTTTTGAAATTCCAGCTCTCCACACAACTAAATGTGACTGGGAGAAACCCACACTGGCACCCTGCTTGGCCTTGCTTTAAATTCATGATCACTAGCCTGGGCTGGCTTCAAAATTTGCAGGTTCAGTGCCAGATGAAACTGTGGGGACCCTTGTTTAAAAGGCAGGAAAAAAGTTGGTAAGTGCATGAAAATAAACGTAAAGCTTTTCATTTTAAAAATATTTTATGACTTATGAACCATAACACAGGATAGTAGTGGTTCATGAGTATAGTAACAGACATTTGTAAATTGCAAGAAAATTAATATTTTTGGTGTCATAATGTAGAACAATGAAATTTAGATTATTAAAACATTCTTTTATAAACATTTACAATCAATATAATTAAAAGCAACATCAAGTAAGTGCAAGACTAAAAATTTTTTGATAAATTTTAATTTTGAGAAGGATCTTTCTAGTGTTGCAATTGCTACTAGAACTTTCGAGTTTTTTAAATACTTTGACAAGACTGGCCTACATTTCTGGTAAATTATTTCGAAATACAAATTTTAGTACTTCCTGAACTAATGATTCTTTTTGAGCAAATTTTCTAAAAATATTTAACTCTTCATAAAATCATTTTCAAGTAAATCTGAATTTAATTTTAGATATAAATTTATACAATAGCATTTTAATATTTCTTCTAATATTTCTTGTAATGCATATAGATTGTACCAGAAGCTGAACGTATATGACTGAAAGTATATGTAATTCGAGATGTTAGTTTATACACTCTCTTGCTGTATCTTCAACTGCAAGAACAGAATTGTTTTCTTCATTAGTAATCATCTGAAGCTTCATATGAAAATAATATTCTTTTCTGCTGAGTGTGATAATTTTTAATTTAATTCCTGTTTCTAAGCCTGTGACTCTGCTTTGTAATGTTGCAGCAGGTTTTGAAACTAGAGATTCTAAATTTTTTGAAGAGTTCCAATAACTCCTTTTTATGCTTTACTGCAATATTCATGTATTTGCTTTTATTTTTTTAAAGATTTTATTTATTTATTTGACAGACAGATTACAAGTAGGCAGAGAGGCAGGCAGAGAGAGAGAGAGGAGGAACCAGGCTCCCTGCCAAGCAGAGAGCCCGATGCGGGCCTCGATCCCAGGACCCTGAGATCATGCCCTGAGCCGAAGGCAAAGGCTTTAACCCACTGAGCCACCCCGGCACCCTGCTTTTATAACAATTTTACTGACAAGTTTGCTGCCTGAGAGCCAACAATTCCTGTCCTACTGCTGGGGCCAATGAGTTGTTACTTGGTCAGACAATGCAGGGCAAGCACTAACAGAGGGACAAATGGCTTCCCTTTGTGGTTCCAGGAGCTGCCCCCATGCAGGGTTCTTTCTTTCTTCTCGGGCCCCTACCACTTGAGCTACCGCCTCTGTAGTTGTGGCTGCCATTCTGGGTGGCCTGCTTAGACTGTGGTGCCCAGGACTGCCCTGAGACATCCGCCAGGCCACCTGCAGTGTGAGTGTGCAGCCCTCCTCTGGCTTGATACTATGTGTATGCGGGCTACCATTGGACTACAACCATTTGTGTGCACAGCACCCTGACACATCTCTGGTCATTCATGTGCTCCGTTGTCCCACCGAACGTACACAACACAATTTCAAAGGTAAAATTAAGAATTTTAAGATGGAAATAGCAATACTTTAAACCAATCATGGGGCCCTTCTGAGTATAGGTCCTGTGTAATTGTATAGGTCACATGTCAGAGAAGATGGCCCTGTCACCCCCAGTGAACCCTTGTGGACACCAACATCCTGCTCTTTCCATAGCTCATTCATGCTTGCCCAAGGCTACTTCGAAGCCTCCAACATTTCCTCCCCCATCCTCACTCTCAGTTGATGACTTTGGGTCATATTTCACTTAAAACAAAAACAGAAGTGCTAAGATGACAGTTTCTATAGTCTGTTTCTCCCTCATTAACACAGTGATCTATCTCTGTGTGCAAACTCTGCCTTCTCTCCCATTACTCCACGGGTTACACAGGAGCACTAAGTCTCAGCATTTCTCTCCAGTTCCAGAAGTTTTCTCCCTGCCTCCTACAGCACTAATTATTACCTATGTACCACAGTGTTTATACCAACACACACATGGTGTAATTTCTCCCATCTAAATGTCACCTTTCCTGATTTTCTGTTTCCCTCAAGCTACTGCCCCATTTCTGTTTTCTTCATAGTGGAATTCTTTGAAAGAGTTTCCATGTTTACTGTCTCCATTTCTTACTTCTCTTTCCTCCCAAACTCACTTTAGTTGGATGTTTGCTTCCATCATTCCATCATTCAGTGACTCCCATGTTCTTAAATCCAGTGGTTCTTAGTCCTCTGACTTGACCACTAGTAGGATTTGTACAACTGGTCATTTTCTCCTTCCTTTTCTTCTTCCCTCTCTCCCTTCCCTCCCTTCTCTCCCTCTCCCCTCCTTTCTTTCCCTTTCTCCCTTCCCTTCCTCTTTCTCTTCCCTTCCCCTTCCCTTCCTATCCCTTCCCCTTCCCTTCCTGTCCCTTCCCCTTCCCTTCCCCTTCCCTTCCTATCCCTTCCCCTTCTCTTCCTATCCCTTCCCTTTCCCTTCCTGTCCCTTCCCCTTCCCTTCCCCTTTCTTCCCCTTCCTTCCATTTTTTTTTTTAAGTAATCTCTACACCCAACATGGGACTCAAACTCACAACCCTGCGATCAAGAGTCACATGCTGTGCCAACTGAGCCAGCCAGGCTCCCCCATTTTCTTTTACTTAAACCACTTTCTCACTTAGTTTTGTGACACCATGCTTCTTGCTTTAAGCACCATTTCTACATCGATGACTCCAGATTCAAATTTTAGTTCAGACCCTGTCCCTGAGCTCTAAACTTGTATATCCAGCTATGTTGGAGACAATCCTTGCACTCCTCTCTTTGTCCCATGAACTACATTCAGTCTAACAGCAAATTCTGTGCCACCACTTTCATATTGTGACTTCTTCTTTTTACCTACTCTGCTGCACCTTGGTCCAAATCGATATCATCTTGCCCTTGCATTATTGCAGTAGTCTCCTAACTAGTCTCCCTGTTCTATTTGTACTTCCTGGCAACCTATTTTCTATCTAGGGGTCCTGTTATAAGGCAGGTCTGGTAATATCCATCCTTTGTACAAAACCTCCTATGGCTTCCCACCCCATTCAGGAAAGCCAAAGACCCTACAATAGTATAAGACTCACACTACCTGGTTGCCACTTCTCCTTTTTCCTGAATCTCCTACATTCTTCTCTTGTTCATCCTGTTCCATATATCATGCTACTCTTCAAACTTGTGAGGTTACACTCCTCCTTCTGGGCCTCTGCTTGTAATATTATTTCTCCAGATATCCTTGTGGATTATTCCCTCAACTTCTTTATGTCTTGCTCAACTGGCTTCTTCTAAGTGAGGCCTTGCTAATGATAGTGTTTAAAATGGCAAGCTGGCACTCCGTGTTTCTGCACGGCTTTATTTTTCATGAGGTCAGGCATTTTTTGGTTTTATTTACTGCTTTATGCTTAGAGCCTAGAGGTGGTTGCACATATTAGGATTCAATACAGATTTGTTAATTGAGTAAATAAATAGCATTTTTTAAAATCAAAGTGGGATGGAAGATCTCTCTCTGGGATTTTGTGATCAAAAGTTCCTGTTCAAAATAACAGAATTTTGTGGTTCTTGGAAACATGTCTTAAAATATTTCTGAGGAGTTTTCACACTGTCAGAGGTATCACTTCAACATGACAATATACTGACCTTATGATCTTGTGCTAATTAGCATATTGTGATATAACCAAATGATAGTAAAGAAAAAAGATTGTTGCCATTGTGACTACAGTAGTCAGTGTCCATATTGGATATGACTGCATGAGCCATCAGGCCCTGGAGCGTTTGAGCACTTCTGCAGGAAGCCTGATCAACTCTTTCATATAACTGTGATGGTATTTGTGATACAGAAATGGCAGACATGCGTCATGCGGTGCTTGAAAGAGCACCGAGGGCTTTAGGGTAGAAATCCGTCCCACTTGCTTTGAGCAGAGCATGAAATCACCCTATTACCTTTTACCAGGTTATTTAGATAAAGGGATCATGCCCATTAATAAAACGTCATGCGTTCTTATTTCTTCGAGAGACATGATAACAAAACAGTGCTGTTTCCCTGTTCCTGCCTCCTTCTCCACAAGTGGGGGGCATTTTACTGTGCTGCATTGTAGTTAGCATGGGTTGCCACGAGGGTTTCATTGTTTGTATGGATGAAGTCTGCCTCATAGAATCTTTTTTTCCCTGGCTAATCTATGTCTAATCTGGAGAGAAGGTAGTACAAATACTGCCATACACATCACAGTTGTCATGCACTCATGTTGCTGAGCAATATCATAGGTGGTTTTCTTTGCTTTCCTGGGGTAGGATTTGTTTTAATTTTTTTAACTTTTTTAAAAGATTTTATTTATTTATTTGACAGAGATAGAGAGCACAAGTAGGCAGAGTGGCAGGCAGAGGGGCAGGGAGAAAGCAGGCTCTCTTTTGAGCAGTGAGCCTGATGTGGGACTCGATCCCAGGACCCTGGGATCATGACCCAAGCTGAAGGGAGCCACCCAGGCACCCTGGATTTGTTTTAATTGATGCTGTATTTTTCTGTCAGGTTGTGCTTGTCTCCTGGCTGAGTCACATCCACTCAGTGATTTTATTTTAATTTTCTGCCCTTCTGCTCAGTTGGTCAAAGTTTTCCCACCCCCATTTTATTACCAACCAATTTGAATGTCCATTTAGTGTCTGACACTCAGTTTTAAAGCAGAATTTTGTGTAGGACTTCTGCACAGCTGCTCATGTAGAAACATTAATTATAATAAAATAATAGCAGCCTGTTAGGAAGGTTGCCCTGACATAGGAATCCAAAATACCCTAATGGATATACAAAAACCCTGAAAATACCACAGCAGATTAAAAATGAAAATACTGTCCTACAAAGAATGGTGCTACCCAAATGTTTGGGCCCAAATCCATATTTTGGATGTTTCTGTGTAGTTTAACATCCACAACTCCAATATATTTAAAATGTCCCACTTAAAATACATTTTGGGCATTCTAATTTCAGTTAAATAAGTGTTTTTAGTTTTTTAACTTGGGACATGAGATGTGCATCACCATTATTTATAATAGGAAACAATAAGCCTCAATATTTAACAAAAGAAATAATGAACTATGGCAGATTCACACAATGGAATATTACACAATGTTTGACACTATGTTTAAATGGGTTTTTAATGAGATCAAGCACTTATTCTAAAAGAGCCAGGGAAATAACGGGATTGTGATTGTATTCCATATATGATCATGGCTATCTAACACTAAACATAGGAAAAACACATTAAAATGTTGAGGGCTTGCCACTGTGTGGTGAGATGAGGTGATTTTTTTAAAAAAATTTTTTTGCAGTTCAAATTATATTTTTGTTGACACATAGAACATTCTTATCATGGATCCATGGTTTAAAAATTATCTTGATGATAGAAGTCAGTGTCTCAGAGCCTCCCAGGTGAGGCAGGTAACAGATGAATGAGGCAGGTGAGCTGTAAGTCTTGGGCAGCAAGAAGTCTGTTGAGTCCACCCCATGCAGAAACAGACAAAGGCCCCTCAGTCCCAACTAATTGGTGCATTACAGGTCTTTCGTAATCTTAGTATTTTCATGTTTCAAGAGCAGCTAAAAGTCCAGATTTTTACACAAAATTTTCTAGATTTAACTCTTGGCAGTTATTTTTGGTTTCTTGTTTGTTTGTTTTTTGGTCTTTTTTCAGAAAGCAGCAAGTAGGCCAAACAGAACCTATCTTAAAGGCAAGCCTATTTACCACAGGTTAAGTAAACAAATACATGTCACATTTACATGACAAATATCCCAGGAAATATTTAAAATATTTTAGTGATAAGTATAGCTCAGGATTGACTATGAAACTGCTAGTCACTGAATAAACAACTCAGTGGTCCTTACAGGGCACATCCCTACACATAGTTTAGTACATTTCCTCTACTTCCTTCATCTGTCCTTTTTCTTCTTTTCCTTCCTCTTTGTCTCTTTTTTTCCTTCCCTTTCCTTCTCTTTCCTCTCTCCCTTACTGGCCTTATTAAATAAGAGCTACAGTTTCCATGAATGTAATGTGACTTAAAGATTGCCCAGAAGTATTAAATAGATAAACTACATGGAGCTGTCAGGGTCAGAGCAAGGATGTCCAATTCAGTGGTTTTCAAACTGGTCTCAGAATGTCTTTACATGCTTCAAAAACTATTGAGGACTTATAGTGTCTGGCTGGCTTTGTCAGTAGAGTCTATGACTCTTGATCTCAAGGTCATGAGTTAGAGACTCACATTGGGGTTAGAGATGACCTAAAAAAAAAGTAAAGGAAGGAAGGAAGAAAAGAAAGGAGGGAGGGAGGAAGGGAGGGAGAGAGAGAAGAAGAGAGGAAGAGAGGAAGCCAAATTGGTGAGAAGGAGGTTGAGTCATTAAAAAAAAAAAGCATTGAGGACCTTAAGGGCTTTTGTTTATATAGGATATAAATTTATAAAGACATAAAAACATATAAAATTACATATTTATAAACAAGTGTGTAAATGTTTATGCTATTATAACTTAAAATGAAAAAACTTAGAAAATATTAATAACCACTATATGTATTTTTGCTAAAAATTATTAAATTTAAAAAATATTTAAAATTTTATATTGAAGTTTATTTAAAATTAATTTGCTTTTGAAATTTTATTGAATTTTTATTTTGAAAATTTTATTAAACATTTTTTAAAATACTAAAATAAAATTTTGAAATAATAGCTTATATTTTTCCATATCTCCTTAATGTGTAGCAATAGATGTCTGGATTCTCTTGTTTTGGCATTTGATCTGTTGTGATACTCACCATCATCCATCTCTGGAAAGCTCCACTGTTTTTGTGAGAGAATGAAAGTAAAAATGTCAAATGACTTCTTACTATTGTTATAAAGTAGTTTTGACCTTGTGTCATCACTGACTTGCTCTCAGGATCTCTGAGGATCCCTGCCTGTGCATGGAGCCGTGGTCTAGGTCCTTCCTGATCTAATTCTGTAAGCTAGCCCAGTCGGCAAACAGCATGAAGTTGAGCACCTGCCCCTTCCCAGCCCCTCATCTTTTCTATCAGCCTTCCCAAAACAACTCATCCTTTTGAATTTAAGGAATTGTTGGAAATATCAGTGGGGGAGATAACACATTAAGTTGTTAACAGATATCATTTCCTTAGTGTGAGCAAATTTAATTCATTTTAACCTAAGAGCACATGAGAACACAAGAGAGAGAAGGCCCCAAAATGGAGTATGGAAAGGCCCCTTTCTCAAGCTCGACTTTTTCTGTTTCACAACAAGGCCTGGCCTGGGATCAGGCTGGTTTCTGGATACTTTGCTCAAAGTATGAAAAGAAGTTATTCCCCAAACTATTTCAATGACTTATCTTTAAAAGCTACCTGAATTGTAGTACTTCTGTGGTTGCTTGGATCAAGTTTGGGACTCACTAATCCAGGAAATGGGAAGAGTTACAATTACTAATAAAAAGCCAATCAAAATAAAACCCACTAATTTCTATGAAAAGTATTTTTATTGATAATGATTCAGGAAGCTCTTTAATAATGTATTTTTGTCCTATTCTGTCCTTCAACTTCCTTTAAACCTAGAAATGCCTTATGCTGCCTTAGCCCCTGGTACTTTTTCTTAAATAGTTTTTTCTCTCGTCATGACTTACTTATCCCTGGGGACATGCATTGCTATTTCTTCATTTCTAAGAAAGTAACCATTCCATTTGAGCATCTGTGCTGAGACATCCTTGGAAATTAAATTTTAGTGTTAGAATATAGTGTTGGATAATGATGAGAATTCAGTGTACTGGGAGTTTCTACAGATGGAATCACAAACCTAGTTAATTGGGGTGCAGGTGAACCAATCAACTCCAGCCACTGATACTTGAGTCTTTGCTTTGTAAGTGTTGATATCTTCCCAAGTTGGCTGTTGCAAGCATATTCAGAGAAAAAGGCTGACTTCTGCTTTGTGGGGTGCATTTGATAGGATTGCTGGCCTGGTCACCTAGTACTGGGTCCCTGAACTGTGAGGGTTCTGCTGCGATTGGGTCACTCTAGGGGTGAGCTCAAATTATGGTTTTGGTGAAATGTGTGAGTTTAGTCAGGTGAAGTTATTTACGCTGATGGGGGAAGTGAAAGAGGTCGAGGATAGTTTGAGAAATTGGGTGCACAGAAGTTGGAAGCAAAATCACTGATGATGCAGGTTATGAGGAAGTTGAGAGTGATGATTGAGTGGTGGTGATGGACTGGACCCTGAGTGCAGAAGGACAATGCTTTGCAAACCGATGGAGCAATGTTTTATGCTCTGGGAGAACCAGTGGTTGTGGGTGGGGAATTTAGTACCCTGACTCAGCTGTGCAAAATGCTTTCCATGTTACCGTGTTCAAACTGAGGTTTATTTGTTGATGACTGTCATATCAACAGTACCACTGGATTGTTTATCATTTTAAAATTTTGCTTACAAAATTGTTTTGGAAAAATGCCTCTTTGCAAGAAATATAAGCCAAGGATACATGGCCAGTCAGGAAAAAATAGTACCCATGAAATCATTTGACTGTGGTTTGTCTGTCATTTAAAAAAAAAAATCCACCAATGATTCTAATATTTATTAATCACTTGTGTAAATAGTTTCACCACCAGCAGTGTAGGCCAGGCATTTCCTCCCAGCCTCACATGCAGGAAACACTGATATGCTGTATCAGCCTCCTCCTTTCAGGTAGTACCTCTTCAGAGGAGCTCCTGCCCCTCTGGTGGTCAGGGCAGCTGCTTCTGACAGAGTATTAGTCTGGACAACTCATGCTCTGAACATATCTTTCTCTCTTACATAAGATATTAATTTTTTTTAAAAGAGAGTTTGGAAAAAAATGCACAGCTTCCCCCAAGCATTTTGGGAGTTGAACAAGCACTCATGGATTTTCTCTTTGCAGAAATCTCTGTGGACTGTTTCCTGTTCATGGGAAGAGTGTCTTTTTGTCTGATGCAGTTCCTGCCTCTTCATGCACACCTACGTCCATCTTCATCTTTGTCATCCAGCCACGTTGGTCCTCTTTTAGATTTAGTCATGCCGTATCCCCTCCCACCTGAGGGGAAGCTGATAGGGTGCCCTCTGCCAGGAATTTCTACCCATCTACTTAATCTTGACCTCTTGCTCACAATTTTTTTTTTTCCTCCAGGATCCTCCCCTTAATCTCCAAACTTTGTTGTATTCCTGAAGTACACTGTTCTCTTTTGACATACGGTACATCTCGGTATGCTGTGTTATGTGATTTAGTTGATGTGATTATTTAGTAATGTTTTCTGCCCACTAGACTGAGAATCTTTCTCTCTCTCTCTCTCTCTCTCTCTCTCTCTCTCTCTCTCTTTTTGTCCATTGTTCTATTCTCAGGGCCTGCCACAGTGTCTGACACATAATGGGTGTTCAGTAAATACCAATGCATGAATGATTGAATGAGCAAGTGAGTTTTTATTGAGTGCCTCCAAGTTTTCAGACAGTGCTAAGTGATGAAAATATATCAAAGGATGCTTGGGGTTATTTGTTACACAGCCATAGTAACTGGAACAGTGGTTATGTAACACTTGAGTAGACCTTGAAAGATGATTTTTTTTTTCCCCAGGCAAAGCTGGAAAAAAGCATGACTTTTTAGAAGGCTAAGAAGTTCAGTGTGGTCAAGAAAATAAGGTTGTGGGATAGATTAAGGAGATGAGAAATGATGCAGTGAGAAAGTGTGCTGGATGGTTTAGTGAAAACCATAATGTTCCTGTCCATTAATATAGATAATGTTCTTCTAGTCCACTGCTTTCAAAAATGTATTTTTAAAATTTTTTATTTTTTATTTATCTTTATTACTTCTTTAAGATTTTATTTATTTATTTGATAGAGAGAGACACAGCGAGAGAGGGAACACAAGCAGGGGGAGTGGGAGAGGGAGCCCAATGCAGGGGTCAATCCCAGGACCCTGGGACCATGACCTGAGCCAAAGGCAGACACGCTTAATGACTGAGCCACTCAGGACCCAAAAATGTATTTTTTTTTAATTGAGAAAGCTTATGTCATTGAATTTCTGGAGACTTTCTGAAATTTTGGGCATAAGACAGGACTTCAGATTATTTTAAATTTCTTGCAATTCCTTGTTAGCTTTATTCTCCAAACTCAACTAAAGTTAAACTTTTCTTAAATAACAAACTACAGTTTAACTGATGAGTACTTTCAATTTTTTGAAAACCAAACCAAAACAAAACATAAAACCCTGTTATTTCTCATGAGTATTCACATCCAGTTTCAGCATGATTTTTCTGGGGCAGGGGATGGGGTGAGAGTGGAGTTGGGAAGAAGTATCTCATCAGAGTATCCTGGATACGAATACATTTTCTGTATAAATTTCCACAGAGGTATTGATTTTAATCAACTTTCAAGATGAAGCACCACATTTGTCAAAGCAGAAAACCCAAATGTACAATTTTTTTGTTAGTGAAAAACTGGCCATAATGAATGTGCTAAAATATATTAGTTATCTATTAACCTCAACATGCAAGAAAGCACTAGATCATTAGCTTGTCTCATGAACAAACAGTGGCTGCAGCCTGACCCACTATAGGGGAAAGCCGATTCAGCAGAACGAGTGGCCTGTGAAGATGGCAGTTTGTGAGAAATGCCTGGCTAAGTGCGAAGCAGGGATACTATTAAATGAATGCATATGATGCGTATCGTAATTATACCACTCATGGCGGGATAGCATCACTATTTTATCAAATAGTGAGCTGTGTACATCAGAATTCATGGTATCACCCATCTTTGGTATACTGTGTGGGTTTTGCAGTCCTGGAAGGGTTTCAAATCAAGTTTTGATTAATTTTTGGTGGTTTTATTTGGTTATTGAAGTGTAGCTTGATTGTGTGTTTTTTCCCCCTTTTAAGCTCTGACAATCTTGATTAAATTTCCCCTTGAGGAGTAGGAAGAAAACGGCAAAGTAACTGTCACAACTTCTTTGAGATGAATGGCTTTAAGTAGTTTGAACATACCATCCCAGAGTAACCTCTCTGGAAGATTAGTGGAAGGCAGCAACACTACAAAGATCATGGTACCTGCTAGCTGTGGATTTGTTTTTAATTGATTGTAACAGTTTGCTCCTAAGGCTCAGAGGCAGGGTTTATTTCTACTTGTCTCACACTGCTTCTTATCTTGTAATCAGACAACTGTTCTTCTCTTGACACAGTTGGATTCAGTGTTCAGTATTTAAATTGTGTGTGAGGAGTTCAGTTTTGTGATGCTGCTTTAAATTTTTACTGTAAGAAACATAAACCAAGGTCTGGAGTAGGTAAGGCTTTGTGCTAAACAAGCATCTACTTATGGCCCATCTGCATGCTGTGGACTGGGATGAATAGAATTTCACTCACAGGTGCCAAAGAGAAGTCTATGTGGTCTTTGAATGACCGATTTACCTGCACATCTTTTGCAAATTTCCTACATATAGGAAATTTATTTCCTATATATTTACATTTGTGCTCTTCTTAACCAGAAGTACAGTCTGGACTTAGCACTTAGGGGAGGTTTTAATGGACAAGCACTTGGTTTATTTCACAGTATTTAAGATTGATTTAATAAGTACTTGTTGAGCACCAATTATGTCCCAGGACCAATGGTGCACACTGGACTCAGGGAAGCATAACACTTGCTCTTGAGGGTTATCACAAACCAGTGCTGTAGAAACATACAAAAATATGGAATCCAGAGCAGGGAGGAACGAGTGCTGTGCAGATTCCAGGGATGGGACATTGTATTGAGGGCTGATAACTGAGAGTGTAGTTACTTGTCTTTATATATGAAAAATTTTTTATTTTTTTTAAGATTATTTATTTATTTGACAAAGAGAGAGATCACAAGTAGGCAGAGAGGCAGGCAGAGAGGAGGAAGCAGGCTCCCTGCTGAGCAGAGAGCCGGAAACGGGCCTCCATCCCAGGACCCGGAGATCATGACCTGAGCTGAAGGCAGAGGCTTTAACCCACTGAGCCACCCAGGTGCCCTATATATGAAAATTCTTTATGGGAAAATAAAATCCTCAGGATTGAAAGACATATTTATTTTAGTGAATTGGCCACCAGTTTTCTTTGAGCTTATAAACATGATTGTGGAATGTTAGCGGGATAATAAAAAAATTACAGAAGAGAGGCCTTGCTTTATTATGCCAAAAATGACTGACACATGGGGAAGACACAAGATGAATTTTAATTTTTAGGCTGTACTTAAAAAGTAAATTGAATATGTTATATAAAACCATGAGGTAGAAGAATCTTTTCTAGGAGAATATTATTTATCTTAAGTTCAGAGAGCAAGACTGTGAAGTAGGAAGGTTGAATTACCCTGAATTATATTAACGTGCCCTAGTCTGACAGATATGCACAAATAAATACATATATATGCATATGTATACATGTGAACACACACACATGCGCACACACCCTAGGGCTGCAGTAACAAATTACCATAAACTTGATGGCTTAACTCAACAGAGGTTTATTGTCTCATGGGTCTGGAAGCTAGAAGTCTGAAATCAAGCTGTGGTTGGGCTCTACTCTCTCTGAAGTCTCTTCCTTGTTGCTTCCAGCTTCTGGTGGACCTAGACATTCCTTGGTTTGTGGCTGCATGACTCCCTCTCAATCTCTCAATCTTTGTCTCCATCTTCACATGGCCTCCTCCTCTGTGTGACTTAAATCTCTTCCTGCCTTTCTTTTATAAGGAAACTTGTTATTTGGTTTAGGGCTCATCAGGATTATTAGGATGATCTTATCTTGCGATCCTTAACTTAGTCATATCTGAAAAGGCCTTTTTGTTTTTCCCAAATAAGGTCACAAATCACAAGATCTGGGTGGGCATATCATTTGAAGGGAGCAGGCAACATTTAACTCACTACATACATACAGGCATACATGCACGTGTGTATGCAATATATATACATGTGATATATATAAGATATATACACAAAATATGTATAATTTATATAACTATAAAATATTAAAAAGTATCATGTATGTCAGTGCATATATGATGTATGTTATGTATACATACATATGTATGTATGTGTAAAATGCATGTATACATATAATATATCACATATATATGATAAAAATCATTAATAAAAAACACTAATCTTTCTACAGAAAAATTAGCCAAATAGGGGAGCAGATAGTTCACTAAAAAGGTAACACTAAGTAGTTAATTAAAAATGAAAACCAGGTTCAAAAGCATGAAAAATGGAAGATATGTAAATAAATTCACAAGATACAAATATTTTTACCTATTGAGTTGACAGAGTTTAAAAAAAAAGTTATTGAGAGTAGATTGAGATAGGTATTTTCAAACACCTTTGGTGAGATTTCCACTTGAAACAGCTTTTCTGGAAGCAGTGTAGCAGAATGCAACAAAAAATTTAAGTAAGTGTACAGTTTTTTTTTTATCTTGCAACCATCTTTCTAGGATTCAGGATAACCAGACGTGTAGATAAAGAGTGACAGCATTTTAATTAATTACAGTATATTACCATATTATTTACGCTACCAATTATAATAGTGAAAGGGCACATTATACAATCATTAAAATCATGTTTTGGAAGAATATTTAATGACATGAAAAAATGTTCATTATATACTGTCAATTTGAAATATAAATACCAAATTGGATATGCAGTATGATCCCAGTTTTGTAAAAAGAATGTATATATTTAAATATACACACATCCAAAGACTAGAAACAAGCCATTCAAGGTATTACCAGCAATAATTTCAAGATGACAGAATTATAGGTAATTTTAATTTTCTTTTTACTTACTGAGTCTTCCAAATTATTTTTGTAGCATACAAAATGATGTTCTTGAAAACAATTACTTGCTTTTCTGTCTTGTGGAAAATCAGAAAAGCTACCTATAACTACTCATATTTAAGTAAGTTATCTCTCTTAAGAATAGTCTGTATTTGATAGGATTATGAATGAGATCTGCCTTAAAGTAGGAGATGTTTAATAGAATCATGGGTTTTTGCAGTTGGATGAGAACGTTACAAGTTTCTGGTCAAACCTCTTCATTTGTAGGTGAGTAAAATGATCTACAAAGGGACTGCCATTCATGACCAGAAAAGGCACAGCTCATGAGAGGCATCTCTGTTGGAGTTCGTGGAAAGCTTCCAGTATTAGTCATCTATTATCGTGCAACAAATTATCACAACTAAGTTGCTTAAAACGACACCCGTTTATCATCTCTGTGGTCAGGAATTTGGGCATAGCTGGCTTGGGTCCTCTTTTTCAGTCTCTCACAAAGGTGTTGACCAGGTCTGGGTTCTTATTTGAAAGGCTTGTTTGAAGAAAAATTTGCTTCTAATCTCATGTGGTTTTGGGCAGGATTCAGTTACTTCTGGGTTGTTGGACTGAGGGCCTCCATTCCAAACTGGCTATTAGTTGGAGTCTGCTTTCAGTTCCTTGCCACATGGACCTCTCTTGTATGGCATCTGCTTCATCAAAGCCAGCAAGAGAGGATGTTGACAGGCAAGATGGAAGCCACAATCCTGTGTAGCCTCATCACTGAAGTGAGAGCTCAACCACCTTTGACGTAGTATGCTAGACAGACACAAGTCACTAAGCCAGCAACACTCGAGGGAGGGGGCTACCCAAAGAGAGAGATAGGGAATATTGAGAGCATATGCGTGGGAATATTGAAAGCATCTTAAAATCTGTCTACCATACTGGCTGTGTAACAATCCTACAAAGTTATGGAAAGATGCTATATATATGAATACATTTATTTAGAAATAAGATTGTAGGCAAGAATCTTCTATCTGTGTATAGTCAGTACTTAGTACATAGCAATGTGCTATATATGCTTGTTTGTTCAATTTTTCATTCATCTAACAAATATTTATCATGTGCTAACTAGGTGTTAGGTACCTTTTTAGGTGTTGGGGGTATACCAGTTAACAAAACAAAGGCCTCTCATTGGAGCATACAGTCTCATGGAGGGAGACAATATACCTCATCAACAAGTAAATACATGTTCTATCTGATGTGGAGAATAAATATAGCAGAGAAAGGTAAGTAAGAAGTGGTAGAAGGATAGTGAATGTGAGGGGGTTGCCATTTACATGCCTTGGTCAGGGAAGGAAGTATCCATTAGGGGGATATCTGAGCACAGTAAGGGAAGTACGGGGACTGGTCTTGAGAACATCTGGAGGAAGGGAGATGTGGTTCTTGTGTCTCTGAGAATGTGCTTCTCATGTGTCTGATGGCCTGCTAGGGGTGTAAATGACTAACAACCATTTATGCTCTGATATCTATCACTATTTGTCAGTGACTGAGCTTAACAGGGATGCAAAGGCAGACACATTGTGGGGAGATGAAGTATCTCTCTGTTGGACAGCCTGGGCTGGAGAATTCCACTAACAGATCTCGTAGAAAGTGTCTTACAACTGCACTACCTTTTAAAAGTACACCTACGCAGCCTTCCTTCCTTCGTTCTCTTCTTCATCAGGATCAGACCTGAACTGTGCTTTGGCAGCTCTCCCAGCCCTCTTCCCCATTTTCCCTCATAAGCATTCCTCCCAATATATCTCTTGCATGTTAAATACAATCTTGGTGTCTGCTGCTCTGAGGATCCAGACTTACTTTGTTCTAGGCCCTAAGGAGGTTGACATATTTCAGGAGCATCAAAGAAGTCAGCTTGGTTTTCCTGAAGTGAAGAGGAGAAAGAGATATAGGAGATGATGTCAGAAATGCATCTGAAGTCCTTTCAGAAAAAAAAATAGTTGGCTCAGTTAATATAAAATCCTTTTTAAAGAGAGAGATCAAAAATATTAAATAATATCATGTGTGTCAATTACAGAAATTAAAGGAAAGGCATTAAAACCCAGTATCTGATAATCTTCTCATTAGCAGTACTCAACATCTGTCTAGGTACTAAATGTAAGTGGCCAAGTTCTGGGCCATTAAAATTTTGATGTAACCCATTAAAGCCACTTATGGGCCTTAGTTCAAAGGGTGTTGCTGTTGTATCTGTGAGAGTGGCAGCAGTAGAGTATATTTTATGCAAATCTAATAGATTTGTAATGAATGATCCTGCTTAATAAGCTAGTTAGACCATTTTAACATTTACTTGAAAGTGATCGTAAATGTCTTTTCTTAAAGCTATTTTACTGTGATAGTCATCTAACTGTAACAGCACTTAATACCCGGCACATAGCAAGCACTAAGTTTATTTTGTTATTGATGATGATGATGGTTCTAACAAGGTGCAAGCCACACAAAGGAACTACAAAATACTACTGAATGATCCAGATGAATGGAGAGTAGAAACTTTATTTTTTGGAGATTTATGGCTTGAATCTCAGTTTAACCCCAGATTGTAATCTTGACTTAGGCTAGACCTCATGGCACTTTTCACAAAGCACTTAAATATTTTTACCTCTTCTCTTTTACCTCCATAACCCATGACAGGTCCTCTGCTTAGCTTCTGAGAAGCAAAAGATTGGAAAATCCTTTTAAACTTCAGAAACAGAGCAATGCTCAGTCAAGCGATAAAATCTTCAGAAATTAGTCTTGAATATTATCACTGTGTATCAATTGAAGCCAGATTAAGAGCTCTACATTCATCTGAAGTTCTTTTTCATACTAATTAGATACTCTTCAAGGGTGCAATTACCATTTAAAAATTACTTTGAAGTGCAGGATAGACAATAGATTTTTAATGTATTTTAATGTCTTTCTGTGTGTCTCAGATTCACTGGCATTTTCTTATTTCACCAGTGAATCACAGGACTTTGAAGGACTTCCACCCCCATCCCCCAAGTTAAAATTCTAAACAGAAACTGTGCTCACATGAAAAACTGGATTCAATTACTAGGAAAAGTCTATAATAATTAACATTTTGATTGCATGGGTTCTCAGTCTGCCCCATAATCCTCCTTTCTCCACCACCTTGAGCAGAAAACTATTTCCAGCTCTAGAGGTGAGCTGCCTTATACATAAGGGGAAGTAAAATGCAAAGCTTGGCAATTAGCTCGTTATCAACATTTGTGACACAGCTGAGACTCAGGCTATACTTGAGAAGCACTTCCTCCTTGCTCTACTCTATGACGTTTCTTGTCTTGTACTATTTCAGAAGGAAAAGAATATCATGGAAACGATTTCTAGATTGTAAGCATGGTGTGGGGACATTTTAGAGACGTATATAAGTTTTGTGGACGAAGTGCTAAAATCCATCTGCTTTTCCATGGTTGGAATGAGCTGCTAGGAAGCAGCAAACTTCTTTTCTGAGTGGGCAGTTGGCTTAAGTGGAGGATGTCTCCTGGCCTGCAAACCGTCAGTGTCTTGACATGTCTCTTTAGATGAAGCAAAAATTTCTTAAAATGGTCTCCAGGCCCGTGTGATCTGTACCTGCCTGTTTTATTTTGTCTCATTTTTATAAGCTCCTCTGATCCACTCAGAACTGTCTTCCTTCTGTTCCCTGTAGTCTCTTTTTTTCTTCTTGCTATAAAGACCTTTGCACATTCTAGATACTGCTTGGAACACTGTTTCTTTTTCTCTTTATCTTAATAACTCCAGCTCCTGCAGATTTTGTCTGAAGCACTACTTGCCAGGTAAGTCCTCCCTGCCCTCTGCTTAGCCCAGGACCTCCTGCCAACCCGGGACTCTCCCTCACTGCGTGCATCAAGGTGGTGTGTTTCCATCTGTTCATGTGAATATAGGATTAAAGTTTATCCCTCACCCTGCCTTTTACTATAGGTTACACTCCTGAAGACAGGCACTGGGTCTGGTTTTGCTTACTGGTGTATCTCCAGAACACAGTGCAGTGAGAAGGGAGAGTGTATTCAATGAACATTTGTTGACCTGATGCCTGAGTTAATGTTTTAGAAGGCTTGCCCTGCCCCTCACTGCATTAGAGGCCAACTTTGGGAACACTCTGTTCTCCAGGGTTCTAGTTGTTCATCTCTAAGTGACTCAGGGAGTGGCCAAATGATACTTTGGAAAGCATCCTTACCAAAGAGCCAAGCACCCTGTAATTCTCTCTTTGTTCTGCTATTAATGAGCTTTTAGACTCTTGTAAAGTCATTTAATGCCCTTTTGTCTCCTCATATGTAAAATGGAGTTGTCAGTATCTGCTTTATTTACCCTACCAAGTTATCCTTTTATGCCAAGAACATTAAAGGTCTAGATCATATTAGTATGATCCAGAAATTATCAGGTAAAAAGAGGTTGGTTGTAGGCATTGCCTTACTCCCATACACAGGGGATTCCTACAAATATGTTTGCAGTTGAATAGCAGAGACTTCAAAGGGTTACATTTTCAGGTAACTAAAAATATGTTCTAAAATTCCTAATAATGTTTCATTATATACTGCCTCTCTCAGGTTCAGATATCCTATGAGGTAGGTGAAAAACTTGACATATGCCCAGCATAGTTATCCCTGGAGATAGGAAAGGTGATCAGAGCATCCCTTCCCCTGGGCAGGCAGGACTTCCTGCCCTTTTTCATAGCAGCCAAAGCATTTACTAATCTTTAGGAAGTCCTGGGTACCTAAAAACAGATGTAAGAAAAAGGGTTCTATCTTTTTGCCACTTGTGGTAGATTGCAAAAATGATGTAATTCTTTAAAAAAAAAAAAGATTTATTTGGAAAGAGAGGGAGCAGGAGGAGGGGCAGTGGAAGAGAGAGAAAGTCTTAAGCAGGTGCCGCAGAGTGCGGAGCCTAACATGGGACTCAGTCTCAGGACCCTGAGATCATGACCTGAGCTGAAACCAAGAGTTTATCCTTAACTAACTGTGCCACTTTCCGGCACTGCAGAAATAAGTATCAATAGCCTTTGCCATGTAATTTTATAAAGCCCTCCCAGTTTGACTTTAGCTTAGCCATGTGTGTTAGTTAAGATTCTCCAAAGAAACAGCTTGGTTTATTATAAGGAATTGGCGTATGTGATTATGGAGGCTGCCAAGTTCCAAGATCTGCCATTGGCAAGCTGGAGACCCAGGAGAGGTGACAGTGTGTGTAGTTCTAATCCAAGTCCAAAGACCTGAGACAGGAGAGCTGATAGTGTAGTTCCAATCTGAATACCAGCAGGTTTGAGACTCAGAAAGAGTTTGTGTTTCAGTTTGAGTTTGGAAGATAGTAAAAAACTGATATTCCAACTCAAAGGCAGGAGGAGTTTCCCTTACTCATGGGTGGGTCGGCCTTTTTCTTATATTCAGTTCTTCAACTGTTTGGATGAGGCCCACTCATATAAGGGAAAGTCATCTGCTTTATTCATTCTACAAGTTTAGATAATGTGAATCTCATCCAGAACATCCTCACAGACTTATCCAGAATAGTTTTTGGCTAAATATCTGGGCATTCTGTGGCCCAGTCAAGTTAATCATAAAATTAACCATCATACCATGTGATTGCTTTGACAAGTGGAATATTAACAAATGGGATACAAACAGAGCCTGAAAAGACCCTTGGCCTGTTGGATTAATTTGCATTTTGAGCCTCTGGCATCACTATGAACATATCCAGGGTAACATACTAGCTGATGAGAGACACACAGACTAGAGCCCAGTAACTCCAGTGGTCCCAGCTGAAATCATCCTAGATCAACTGGCAGCTAGCCAACCCCTGGCCAACCATGATGAGTAGAACCTCTTAGCTAAGCACCAAGACACACCAAAAGGAAATCTCATTGTTACATGACATTGAAGGTCTGTGATTATTTGTTACACAGCATTATTTTGGCAAGCAATAACTAATACATGATAAAAGCCTATGTGAGTGTGACCCTGACATGAACACATGGTTTTTCCAAAACTCCCCAAGTGACTTCCTTCTCACAGAGCCACCCAGAGTATTCTGTAGTTGGGAGAAAAGGAAAGCTTGGAGTACATCCATAAGAGTAGGCGACTCTCCATAAGAGAGTCATCCATAAGAGTAGGGAGGATATTATCTTTTGGAGAGAGAAATTAAACTAACTCACATGATTTAAAGTGTAAGAGCATATAGACAATCTTCTCTTGGTAGGCTAGGTAGAGCCTCCTGCTCCTTTGACTAAGGCCAGGATTTTAATCTTGGTGGTTGTGGATGACAGGTGATCTCACTGGTGGTGATGATAATGTTCGAGATACTGAAGCTGACATCTGAGAGATGGTTTGGGGTGTTTGAGTACAGTAAGTATGAAGGTGCTAATTGTATGAAAGTCTAAAGCACAGGTAGGTGGAATAACAGGCTATGACTTCCCCTTCCCGTAGATGCAAATTGAGGAGAAAAAGGGCCCTTGGCCAAGTGTTAAACTTCTCTGAGATGGCACCTGAAATGGTCCTTCTCCTTTTCTGTTTCCTGAAATCAGGAGGCAGCCAAACCCTATTCTGCATAAGGTAACTCTGAGTCAGGGACAAATAAGCCACCATACAAACTAGGAGGTGGGAGAAAGATTTGCTTCCTTATTAGGGGTTTATTTTGTATGGTCCCTGAGAATGAATGTTTTCTTTGGAAGATATGCTTAGACACTTGTCCCACCAAGTGAGACAGATAAATAAATAGGTACATAGCTGAAGAAGACTGGAACCCTGACTTGTAGATTATGACTATCCTGGGCAGTCTGGCAAAACTAGAAGCAACACAGGTCCTTCCCCTAAGTTGTTGATATAATTATGGCCATCACTTACACCCTCTGAAACCCCACCAGTCCCCTCCTCAGCCCAATCTGACTCTGTCCTAAACTTCTTCAGTAGGGGAAATGTGCAACAAAAGAGGGAGGATAAAATCTGAAATGAAATCACCTGCTTTGGGAATAAAGTGGGTTTCAAGAAGAGTAAATGGAGATTTGAATATATAATCCAGAAATAGGTTAAGAACAAGAGGAGCCAGGTTAGAAACTTTATTGCTCTCCTCATGAATTCTAGACTAGATCTGCCATCAGAGTGCTGTAGGTAGCTTGCCCTACATTGTCAATCTCTCCCCTTACATCAACTTAGATATACCTGCCTTGTGTTACAACCAGGAGGGACTATAAAAGGGAGAGTGATAAACTCATATCCATCTCTTTGCTTATGTCTGTGGAGGGGGCTCATCTTGAGTGTTTCAGCAATATTCCACAGCAAAGTGAGAAGCATGGAAGGGCAGGGGGTGAGGAATGGAGAGAGGATTAAGTTTTTATTCCTAAGTATTTGAACACCCAACCTCTGGTTGAAGTCAAACTAGTCGGTATAGGCAAGGTTTTGCTGTGGAATAAACAACCCTAATATCTCGATGCCTTGATTCCAAAGCTATTCCTCATTCATACAACGTGTCTGCTATTGGTCAGTGAGGACTCTGTTCTACATAGTCACTCAGAAATGGAGGCAACTGGGGTCACCATCTCAACACATACTACCTTTGTGACTCTGTGGAATAGGAAGGAATGTGTTGATTCCTGCATGGCCCTCTGCCTGGAAGTGACATCTGCCACTTCTACATAGCCACATAGCCAGATTCATGCCTAATTTGTTGCATGGACAGCATGCAACATGCACGGATAGGACATCCTCACAGGGATAGGGTGTTCTAGTAAACTTTTATAGATTTTGTAATGGATAACTTGGCATTCATTAATAAAAAGGCCAAATTAATTGCAAAAGTTGTTTATATCTTTCCTGGGGTCTGACTTTCAAGGGGGCATAAAAAAAGAAATTACCATTCAATTATGAACTCCAACATCTGTGTTTTGCTTCCTACCCAGTAGGGGGCATCCCTACCTAACAAGTATGCACTTCTGTAACAACGGTTTGCCCATGGTTCCCTCACTCCTGCCTCCTGGCTGATGTGGCCCTACATGATGTGGCAGGCCCCCTTTTCTTGGAAATTGTGAGTAATAAACTCTTCTTTCAAAGGCGCTTGTCTTCGTGTCTGTCACCTTATCATGCCTGATCAAAAGAAAGCCGAGGTACAAAACTTGAAACATAGGGAATGCAATCTTAAGCCTGGAAAAAGAAACTGACTATTTGTGGACCACCCCAGTGGCTGACACACTTGGTTAGTATTGCATTCCAGGCACACTACCTATTCTTGCCTTGCATTTTCTTCCACCTATCACCTTAGTTTGCCACGACTGGCATGAACAGGTGTATGGTTATGTTGGGAGTAGTGGCTCCTTTAACCACTCCACTATCTTGCTTTTTTTCTTGTAAATTGAAAACCCTTTGATATTTATTAGCTTTGGACTTTCTGCGAAATGGGGTAGGAGGGATGCTATTGCTTCTTATCCTTTGAAAAGGGAAAAACTGAGACACAGAGAGGGCCTTGTTCTGATATCCCATGACTATTCAGTGCTAGGTCAGTCTGAAAACCTAGGTCCCATACTGGCATCTTCACAAATACATGGTGCCAAGAAGTTAATGTTTCATTTTAATCTGAATAGAAGAAATATTCAGACTCCCAGTGGCTATGACCTGACATCCAAGTTTTTTCTTTCTTTTTCTTCCTTCCTTCCTTCCTTCCTTCCTTCCTTCCTTCCTTCCTTCCTTCCTTCCTTNNTCTTTCTTTCTTTCTTTCTTTCTTTCTTTCTTTCTTTCTTTCTTTCTTTCTTTCTTTCTTTCTTTCTTTCTTTCTTTCTTTCTTTCTTTCTTTCTAGATTTTATTTATTTATTTGACAGAGAGAGATCACAAGTGAGCAGAGAGGCAGGCAGAGGGAGAGGGGGAAGCAGGTTCCCTGCTGAGCAGAGAGCCCTATGCGGGGGCTTGATCCCAGGACCCTGAGATCATGACCGGAGCCGAAGGCAGAGGCTTAACCCACTGAGCCACCCAGGCGCTCCCAAGTTTGTTTGTTTGTTTGTTTGTTTGTTTTTCTAAATGGGGTGAGATAGCACTGGTAAATAACAAATTTGTTTGAAAAAAAAAAACCTGATTCAAGAGTATGATATTTCCTGAGCTTTGAATCAGACTGAGAAATCCATACATTTGATTTTGAGTCTGGGGGGAATTGGGGAAAACAAAAACAAAACCAAAAAAACTTCCACAGGCTTTTTGCAGAACTGCTATCTCAGTAGAGACCTTAAAACCCTTCCGGCACAACATTCCATCAACGGCATGTTGCCAGTAACAGCAGAAGCAGAATGATGAGCAGACTGGCTCTCTGTTCACAGAAGAGTGTGCTCTCAAATATTCTCTCTTCAAATATTCAGGAAGCAATACTTCCTGTCTGTGCAACTCCCTTCTTCAGCCTGGATGGTTTTCTGTGTTGCACAGTGAGGATGCTTTTTGACATTAAAGACATCACTAGGGGTGGGGTGGCCATGCAATGCTGCTTCTTCCTAACTCCTGTAGCTTAGTGTATGCCACTTGAGCGTGCCCCCACAGTCCTAGCATCTGGTTTCCTTCAGGGAGGCATCTGTCCTGCTGAAAGAACAGGAGGCTGGGGAAAGAATAGACAGAAGAGGACCTGCAGGGCTCTAATTCTTAGGGGAAAAGCAACATGACCTTGGCCACATGATTCCGTTCAGGAAAGGCTTAAGTAGAGACCCTGTTGCTTTGTATAAGAAGTTTAGAAAAACTGTGATGATGATATTGGAAAAAAACCTTCTGAACACTGTGAAAATCCAGATCATAAAAGAAGCCTTTTGTATGCTTTATGTGCCCTCTACAAAGTGTTCTCAGTAAATAACTACATGCTGTTCTGCTTTCTGAAAAAATGAAATGGCTGGAATTTTTAATACAATTTCTGAGATTTCCTACAAAAATGATGTATACTTTCTGCTAAGTTCAAAGTACCATTTTCCCCTAATTGTTTTCAATATTTCTTTATATTGTTAGCACCTTTCAGAAAAGCATTGGCAGATTGTTTTCACTAAAGGGAAATCGAAGAGAATAAAACCCCATGATTTAATCTTTTAAAAGATGAGGGGGAAAAAAAAGAAGTCAAAACCATCCAACTTCAGTGGTGCCTTTTTCTAGTTCATACATGTTAAGTGAATATCTAAATAATGTCCCAAAGTATATGATCTTATGTTTACAAAATTTAGATCACAAATCAAAAATTTTTAAATTAATATTCTTGGAAACACTTGATTTGAGATTTTTGGTTTTGTTAAAACAGAGTTTCCAAATTATGAGAGAAAAAAAAATTAAGGCTACTAAATCTGGTAAAGTTAAAATATTCAGAGGAAGCCAAAGCATGCTTATGGGGAATATATGAGGATTTTTTTTTTTCTGTCAGAAGCACTCAATATTTATTTGTTGAATGTCTTAGATTGGATCCTGTTGTAGACTGAATGTTTGGGCCTCCCCAAAATTTATATGTTGAAGCCCTAACCCCCGATGTAATGGTATTTGGAGGTGGACTTTGGGAGGTAATTAGGTCTAGGTTTGGTCATGAGGGTGGTGCCTTCATGATGGAATTAGTGCCCTTTATGAAGAGAAAAGACATGAGTGCTTTCTTGTCCACATAAGCACACACAAAAAGGAGACATTTGAGCACTTACGAGTTGGCTGCTATCTTCAAGCCACAAAGAGGTCTTTTACCAGGAACCAAATTTGCTTATATCTTGATCTTAGATTTCCCAGACTCCAGAACTGTGAGAAATTTACAGCGTTTAAGCCCCATAGTCTATGGGATTTTACCATAGCACTTCGAGCTAAGACAAATCCTGGAGATAATTTCCACTGATTTAATGACAGCCATTCTGCCAATGAAGTATGAGGTTAGACTTATTCCTATAGAAAATATATAGTGGAATCTGAAAACCTGGGACTTTTTTTCTTGAAGTCCTAAACATTCCAGAAGCAGTCATCTATTCTCTGGGTCCTTATTAGATCTCTTTTTTCTAATGTAGAGTTCAAAATGCTTTTTTACATCACTCTTGATTTCTTGATTTTAAAAAATGATGCTCAGAAGAATATAGTGAAAGGGAAATTTCTTTAGATGGAAACTTTTTTCTGATGCCTCAGATATTTCAAGATAACTAGGTTTTCTCAGCCTGCTTTGTTACAAATGTTGGGCTCAGTTTTGCTATTAGCCACAATTTTTTCTGAGTTCATATGACAACTGTATATCTTTACAAGCAACACTAGCTTTGTTGAGTTAGGTTCAAGCAAGGAAGCATGTGACAAAATTTGTGGTTTGTTTCTGTCGCTGAGTAGCAAGGGTTCTCCCATCCTCTTTTCATCGCTCACAGGTTTCTTCATTTCCAGGTTCCTTCTCCTCAGCCCACGCACCCCTGGGGTGACTTCTCTTCAGTTGGTTCTTAAGAGGTAGCTGCTGACAGATCTTTCCTCATTGGGATTATGGCAGCCTTGCTATGCCTTCTGAATCAAGATCCCAGTTCTGGTTTATTTTAATGCCCTTCCCCTGTCTTTGCCAGATGGTCTTGCTTCCCTTGTACCCCTACTCTTCAAATTATGCCCTTTTCTTTTGGTTCCTTTGTTTGAAGTCAGGCAGTATCTGCTGGTAGAACATGCTTTGGCGTGGGAAGCAGGACAACTGGTTTCTAGTCTCAGCTTGGAAAATACCAGGCTATGTTCCTTTGGAAAATGATGTAGGCTTTTTGGGTTAGAGGTGATTTTTAGCAATTATGATAAAGAGATTTTAGATCAGCCAAAAAGGGCCTTGGTTCTGAGTATGAACACAAAGTAGAAACTGGCATTATAGAGCCTCAAAGTTTATCTCCTCCAGGGAATTTTAGTGCCCCCTTCCCTCCAAGGAAGGAAGTATTATAGTCTTAAATTTGCTGGTCTGGCTGCTGGTGGCAGTGGTTGTTGTGGTGGTTGCCAAATGAATTCACTGTATGTAATCCAGATATCCACTGGGATTTTCCTATTCCAATGATCTAGATAAGAGAGGCCTAATAAGCATGCCACTTTCTATAGACAGTTAGTTTATGGTTTGTATCACTTTCTTATGTGTGCTAATTCTGTTCCACATGACATTGATCCAGATAGAAAACTCCACTTCTTCCTTGATTTCCACAAAAAGCTATACTTATCCAAGGCAAGATGCATGGAGGTTTAAAGGAGACATAAGGAGTGAATATATGACAAAAATGCAAACAACTTCTAGGTAAATATTAGATGCTGCTATTCTTTATTTTATTTTTTATTTTTTTTAAAGGTTTTATTTATTTATTTGACAGAGAGAGCGAGATCACAAGTAGACAGGCAGAGGGAGAGGGGGAAGCAGGCTCCCTGCTGAGCAGAGAGCCCGATGCGGGGCTCGATCCCAGGACCCTGAGATCATGACCTGAGTTGAAGGCCAAGGCTTTAACCCACTGAGCCACCCAGGTGCCCCAAGATGCTGCTATTCTTAAATATGCCTCCTACCACCACCACCTTGTCCTCCCCAGGCTATATGTTCTATAACCCTGAGATGGAGCTTGATAGAAGGGGCTATTTTTTATCCATAAATGGAGTACAAAAAAGGGATTTGGGGATCTTTCAAAATATTATCTAAGAAAGGTTTATTTTAGAAAACTCGTTTTTTTCATTCATTCCACGTTTCTTTGGCTTGGTCTCTACAGAAGGAATTATAAAAATGATTCAGTATGGACACCTTCTTTCCCATCCCCCAGACACCAAATAAAGAAATTCCCCAAATAACCAAAGGCAAAGGTTTTTTGCATGTGAATCATGTAATTTTCATTGTCAGCCATTTGGCCATCTGTGGCCATTTGAAAGTCTAGTCTTTGTATGTTAAGTACCAATAATATTAGTATGGTCTTTGTAGAGAGGGAAAGTAGCTGGCTAATGAAGAAGAAGAGCCAAACTGCATAAAACATATCTTCAACTTATAAGAATGTTCCCAAGCTCTGCAAGATTGGCTTTGATTTTTCTAATAAACACTATTGAAACTTATAAAAGGAAGTAAGGAGCACAGGAAAGAGCCTTCAAAATCTGGAGAACAGGCTACTTTCTGCCAGTGAAACATTTCTGAGGTAGGATCTCAACACCTGGAATATTGCTTGCAAATGTGTAGCTTAGGTAATTCTTGGAACAGCCTAGACCAGTTAGTGACTGGGATATAAAGTAGGACACACACACACACACACACACACTGAATCTTCTTACCTGTTTGCTTATTTAACAAACCCTTTACAATTCTGGTCACCAATTCTGATGTGTGGAACTTTTTCCCTTACACATTTAAGCAATGCTCAGACACCAGCTGGGTGTCCTACAATTCACCTAAGTTGTGACCCTGAGATTGCATCAGATCCCACAGTTAAGGGGTCAGTTCCACAAGACTGCCCCCACTTCAGATGCAAACCATAAATTCAGGTTGTTACCTGTTTCTTACTGAATGGCTATAAATAAGAGGGTGCCATGACTCCCTCCCTGAGTTCGATTAACTTGCTAGAGTGTCTCACAGAATTCAGGTAACCATTGACTCATTAGATTATCTGTTTACTGCAAAGGATATAACTTGGTGACAGCCAGATGGAAAAGAGGCATAGGAGAAGGTATGGCCATGGCAAAGGTGTGGAGCCTCCATGCTTTCTGGATCTCCCCAGGTTTATCATCTTGGAAGCTTTTAGAATCCTCTCCTGTGGGCTTTTATGGAGGCTTCATTACATAGACACAGTTGATTAAATCATTGGCTTTTGTTAATTCTCCAACTTCCAGCTCCCACTGTTCCCTGGAGGTTAGTGGTGAGACCGAAAGTTCTAACCTTCTAATCTCATGGTTAGCTCTCCTGGCAAACAGCTCTGATCCTTAGGTGGAACCCAAAAGACACCTCATTAACATAAAAAAAAGATGCCTTTGTCAATCCCATCACTTAGGAAATTCCAAAGGTTTTAAGAGTTCTATATGCCAGGAAAGGGGATGAAGACCAAAATTACATTTCTTACTGTAATCATAGTATCATACCCTTTTGTTATCATACTTTTGTATTTCTTAACCCTTAATAAACATCCTATAACATTCGTTGATCATTTGCTATTTGCCAGACACTGAGTTAGGTGCTGAATACAAAAAGTTGACTTTGCAACAATTCTCCCCAGAACCTACTATGATTTAGCCTGAGCTTGATTTCTCCTGTTGAAGTGTAGCTGATACTTTGCTAAGTATTCATCTCAACCGATTTGTTGTGTAGATAGTTATATAGGGACGCCTGAACACAGGGATTGTGAAGGCCCTGCCTACAGTTGGTATAGAATGTGAGGAATTGATTTTAGTCATGAATCTGTCCACTTTGGGTCAATCTGAATGGGAAATTACTCTTCCAATCCATTTTTTGGACATTGGTGAATGGAGATAAAGAAACAAGTGTTGGAGGATGGAACACCGTATTTGCCTACCCCACCCCCATCTTTGGATCCAGATTCTGATTCCCTGCTTAGGATTTTATTTTGTACTGTTTTTCTAACATTCATTGACCTTCTAGACCTATGAAGAGTTCAAACTTTCTTCTCTTTCAGGTCTGTTTTGTCCATGTCATTTCTTTAGCTTCAACTTTGTCCCCTCCTAGAATTTTTTTTTTTTAAGATTTATTTATTTGACAGAGAGAGAGAGACAGTGAGAGAGGGAACACAAGCAGGGGGAGTGGAAGACAGAGAAGCAGGCTTCCTGTGAAGCAGGGAGCCCGATGCGGGACTTGATCCCAGGACCCTGACCTAGGACCCCAGGATCACTACCCAAGGGAAGGCAGAAGCTTAACAACTGAGCCACCCAGAAGCAAACCCCTTCCAGAATTTCAATGAACTCCTCACTCTTTAGTCTTGAACTTCTGAGAGGCTTTTCCTGGTTCTCCTTTCATTCTCTGTCAGTCTTCTTTTTGTTTTCTACTTAGCATTTGTTGACCAGTTTTTGTTTATTATTGGTCTATTCAATGCTTATTTTTGGTCAGTTTTTATTTATTATTGGTCTATTTGATGCATTTATTTATTTATTTATGCTTTTTTTTCTCTCTCTTAGAAAACAAGCCATGAAAGGACAGGACTGGGTCTGATTTATACACTATTGTATCTCTAACACCCCATCTGGTAGGCAATTAATAAATATGAATAAAAAATAGTAAAATATGGATTAAAATATATTTATTTTCACATAGTTTTGGTCAAAAATCAGTGTGTGTGTAGGGGTGGTGGTGGTAAGAGGAGTTTGGGTTATCTTTTCATAGCATTATCCATGAAATGAATAATTTGGTCAATATATTGCTCAGGGTCCTCCAGAGACAACCAATAGGATATGTATGTACACACACACACACACACACACACACACACACACACACACACACACACACACACACACACACGCTGGCAAAGTTGAGAGTCTTGGGTAGGCCAGCAGGCTAGAGACCCAGGAATGAGCTGACGTTGCAGTTCAAGTCCGAAGGCCATCTGCTGGCAGAATTCCTTCTTTCTTGGAGGGGGTCAGGCTTTATTTTATTCAAAGCTTTGGTGGATTAGATGAGGCCCACCCACATTAAGGAGGGCTATCTGCTTTACTCAAAGTCTGCTAGTTTCAGATATCATAACACCCTCAGAGAAATAACTAGAATAATGTTTGACCACATAATCTGGTCACCATGACTCAGCCAAGTTGACACACGAAATTTACCATCATAGTAGATCCGAAACTTTAATATTTACAGAGTGGTCCTACATACAGGGCACATAACTGATGAGGTAGGATTAGATGCTTGTCCTATTTCTGTAGGTTTTGTGACTCTGACCAATACCCAAATCTCTGGGATTATATCCCTTATTTACAAAATAAACAGATTAGTTTAAATCAGTAGTTGACAAAATACAGCCCATGAGCCAAATCCAGGGACCACCTAAGAATGGTTTTTACAAATGAAAAATTGATTTGATTATAGGTGTTGAAAAAATTTTCTAGGCCTAAGATAGAGCCGCTCTTGCCCAGAATGCCATGCTCTTGCCCAGAATACCACGTCAACAAACAGAAGCTTAAATAACTTTCACATCCCTGTAAATACTTGACCAAAACACAGCACACCCAGTCAGCCAGTCCCCAAACGTCAAGCCAACTCAGGATCTACATTGATTTCCTTGTTCCTTTTCACCCTAAACAAGGTTAACTTTATGCTGCAGCCAATCAGATATCTTTTACTTTTCTCTTTCTTGTTCTTTTTTCTCTATCCTGTAAAAACTTTGGGCCTTTCACCCCATTTTACAGTTCTCTGAATGGAGACTGTTCACTTCATGAAGTGTAAAAAAAAGTTTGTTAGTATCACCTAAATTGTCTTGTTAAAATGATGAACATAGGGAACTTTGAACCTCAATTAAGGAAAATGTCATCTCCCTTCTAAAGAATTCCATTTACCTCATTTGTAGACCTGTATTATAAAAAAAATACCAAATGGCTATGCTGTCAATAAAAGTTTTATGGAAATTCATTTTATCTCTTCTAATATTACTATTTGTATAATATCTTTGAATTTTCCTCTTGGTGCCATAGAGCGTTGGCCATAAAGATACAAAGCCTTGAAGACATTTTATTGAAAGAAACAGTATCTTAGATTATGAGTCTTGAGGGATTTTAGTAGGTAAAAAATAGGAGAATGAGGACAGGTTGGCCTTGGAGCAGCAGACAAATGTTCCCACTATGTGTGCAAGTATCCTATACCTTTGTGCCCTCTGAAGAATGAAGGCAAGTGGAGGAAGTAACAGTTCTGTTCTGAGCCACTGGAAACAGTCTTCACTGTTTCCAACCTATCCTGGTTATGCTATAGTTTCTGCTGGTGCTCAGCTTTGGATTCAACTGCCATTTGTGGCAGTGTCCCTTCCTTTGGACTTGGTACAGGTCTCTGATTGATTTCTTTAGCTGTGATGCAGCCTTACCTAACCTGACATGACTTAGATGCAGCCACTTTGTTTTTGTCTGCTCTAGACCACCGCAACCCTAGTATTCCCCGCCTTAGTTCTAGCTCTTGGATGGACCTGTTAAGCATACTCTGCAATGTAGCCCGGGATGGTTCCTTCTGGGATATATGCCAGGGCATATATGTCTACCAGATACTTCACACAGAGGAAGCTGAATGGAAAGCCGAGTGAACCTTTCATTTGCGTATGTACTTTTCTAGGGCAAGCTGTCTTTCTTCTGTATCATGCTTACAATATAGACAAGTGCCTATGTTGTCCCAGGTGCTGTGTTAAATACTTTTTATACAGATCAGCTGAGCTGCTCTTACTCTTCTGAGATTAATAGTTGATATTCATACCTACAAAATTGTTTTACATTTTGATACTAAACATCCATAAAGACAATATTTGGAGTCAGTGAAAAGAGAATTTTTGCAAATATCTTAGGAGACAAATTAGCTACAGTGGGAGAGATCAGTTTGCATTGTACTTCACTTTCTGTTGTAGGCTTTCACTAACTCGATTCCATTACAGTGTTGAATTAGGAAATAAGCCTGAGGCACAAAGAGCTGTGAAAAAGTTTTGTTTTGTGGAGTGTTTGGGGATTTGGATGCTTAACAAGAGTTTACGAAATTGTGTGAAATTTCCTTTTTTTTACATTTCATTTACCTTGTCTTGTTTTTCCTATCTGTTTCATTGGTTTTATTTTCCACCCTGCACTTGAGACCACACAGCTCTCTTTCCATGACTCCATAATAGACATTTGTCTCCTACCCTCGGGAGCTTGCTGCTCTTGTCCTAGAGGCCAGCCATGCACAGTGAAGCTCACTCAATGCCCAAGACCCCCTTCAGCCTCTCCTAGCCTTGGGGCATGGTAGGAATAAAGGAATAAAGCCGGCAGTCAGAGAAAGTAGTGAAAGTGCAGGCCTGCCTGGACCCACTCAAACTGGAAAATATCCACGGAAGGTGGGAAGCATTTGGTGATGGAAAAGGAGGAATCTGAAAGAGTCTCCAGGGGTTCTCCAAGGATTGAAACTCAGACTGAGCATGCACATTTGAGCTAATTATGCAAACAAAAATATTTTGCTGGAGGAAAGACCTGAGGACTAGTTCGGTTTTCTGCTTCTCAAGTAGATTTGGACCATTGGTGTTCCTTTCAACTGTAAACTGTTTTCTTCTTTGAATGATGATATTCACTTAGATTTTTAATTCTTCTGTGTATTTAGTAAAGTGGGTAAATACATCCACACACTAAATATATTATCTGTGATTGACTTGAATCTAGACTAGAGGAATCCAGAATTCTGAATGGGATTGCAGTGTTTACTTCACTTATGTTTTAACTCTCTGTGAATTGATACTAAATTGATTTTAAGTGACAGTCGCTTCCTGAACATTATAGTGCTCTCTGAAAAACACCTGGTTTCCTGCCTTCAGTTCAGATCGACTGGCCAAAATTTAACTTTTTTTTGTCCTCCCCGTTAAATGGGCCCCCACCAACCACCTTTTTTTTATTGATACTATTATTCTCTTAGTTACCTAGATTCAAAATTTAAGGTATTTTTTATTCCTTTCTACTCTATGATTTACCATGTCTTTGTGTTTCCAGATCTTGTCAATTTATCCTTTGTGCCCTGCCTGTGGTTTCCATTTCCATGGTACTACTCTTGATACTTTAATGATTGATTGCTGCCCCACCATAACTGCACATGTTTTGGTGTGGCTTTGCTCTTCTGGCACATATTTTAGGAAATGATATGCAGAGCTTTCCTACACAATAAACAATATTTCCCTCATTATACAGGTGAATAAACTGAGGCACAAGATTTAATGGACTTGTCCAAATTTACACAGATGGTTAAGTATTGGAACCAGGACTAGTACCCAGGGTTGAGTTGAGACATACTAAAAATATTGAGTTCATTTGAACAAAAATCAATTCATATCAAGCAGCATCCAAAATAGTAGAATGAACAGGAGTTTCAAGATGAAGGAATTTTATAGGCAGTAGGGAGCAGGAACAAGGAAGTTCAAGGCGAAAAAGTGGGTTGGTTATTTTAAAGTTAATTTCTGTTAGGGGATTGCAGGAGTCTGTCAGGCAGATGACCCAACTTGTGCTGCTCAGGTGATTTCTGATTTCCTGGCTTAAGATTCAGTTTCTGGGAGAGTCAAACTGTAAATTCAGTCTTGATTTGGTGATAGGGGATTTGGCATTAGTGACTCCATTTAGAGTTTGTTGTCTTGTTTTTAATACCCATTCTTATGAAAGTGACCTGTTGGTTGTCTTTTTGCCAGTGGTTCCTTCTTTAAAATTGACCATGCATATTCTTCATACTCTTCACTGCTTATAGTTAGAAGCTATGAACAAACATTCATAACCTAAAGGGAAAAGTCAAATCTTCTTGGCATTAAATATCCACTTCAATTATCCTGATTTACTTATCTGAGTGTGTCTCACTCATTTCAGTTACCAGAAAACTCTGCTTCAGCTAGACCAGTCTGATTTTTTGTCCTTAATCCTGTGTCCTGCGCACAAACCTTCTGTAGGCTTTTGATCATATGGTTCCCTCTGCCTAAAGTGACTTTCTTCCTCCTGCTTCATTTTATATTTTTCATGCAGCTTTCCCTGTCTGCTCATTTGGATCATCTGCTGATTTGTAATGCCTATGGCAGAGACTACCAGTAGATACTCTCTGTTTCTTCTTCTTGGAAGCACACAGAGACTATTTATTTATTTTTTTAATTTTTTAGCTTCCCTAATGGCTTTTTTGGGAGTATATGACTGTGTTCTGGCCAATGGTATGTAGGTGGAATTGATGTATGCCACCTCCAGGGTTGACCATAAAATACCACTCTTCTTTGGTGACCTAGAATATCATGTGTTCCAGATGGCATAGATAAAACATGGAAGTTTTAACTTCCAAGAGTTATAATGGTTCTACATGGCATAGTTAACACATGGAAGCAACTCAGATCTCTGAGTCACCACTTGGAGGAGAGCCACTGAGCAGACTATAACTTGCATGAATAAGACATGATGTCACTAAGATTTGGGATCTTGATTTAGTAGCTAGTAAGCATTGTGCTATCTAATTTATCGAATATAACATGTCTGCTTTGACTGACATATGTATATTTTGGAATCCACATCTAGATTTTAGAATTGACAGTAGGGATGCCACATATTCTTTCCCCTTTCTTTTTTCCATTTGCTATTCGTTTCCTCTTTACCTTCCCTTCCTTCCCAAATTTTCTTCATTTCCTACTTAATGCTTTTTGAGATTCTAACAGGAGATAGACCCTGGTGATTAGAGAGATTTAATAAATCTGATCTGGGTTCTCAAGAAAGTAACTGTTCAGTATGACTCTTACAGTCTAGTAGTTACTTATATTTTAAACTTTCATTTCACCATGAAACTTAACTCAGTTGTCTAGCCATAACAACAGATGCTCAGGGATTAGTTATTGAATGCATGTTGAGACTTCATAGGTTCTCAGGATTCTCTGGTCTTGAATGATATTGTAAGAAAGACAATTTGGTGTCAAAATTTACTTTATGCTCAAATAGACCCACATGGTCATTGGTTGGGTAATATGGTTAAACTTTTACATCCCTACTGTCTGCAACATAGAAATGACAAGTCATCCTGATTTAGAAAGTAAACTTGGAACTGTATTACATATTATTTGCATAGCAAAGGACCATTCTGGGGCTTCTGACTTCGTGCTCTGTGAATTCTTCATTTTCTGGCTATCAGATGGTACGTATACTCCTGTTTTCATCAATTGCCAGTTGTATTCTTTTAAGGCACCGTGTGACTCTGCATTTGGCCATTATTTTAGTTTGCATACTTTTGCCCTGGAATGATTTTTCATCATTACGATGTCAGCCTCCATTTTTATGCTCATGATACAGTTATATTTGTCTTTGATTTTTGACATCTTTTCTCTTTCTTTGTCTGGCAGGCATTAAATCATTAATGTTTCAAAATTACATACAGCTGAAACTTTGTAAAATAGAATATCTAGTGAAGAGCTCCTTAAAATTACAGAGACAATTCAGTTCTCTTTCTCTTTTTTGACCTTTGCTGACTTCCAATTTCACTTCAAACAAGTATCAAGGGGGTTATCTTTGATTGATAATTGTTTTTCCTGATCTCATATGTGTGGAAACCTGTCTTTTATCATGGAAAACTTGCTCAAATGTAGGCATTTCTCTCCATTACTGATTCAGGGAGCTTCTCAGTCATGATTTATATCTTTCAGATTAAATTACTGGGAAACATGGCCCTTCCTGAAGGCTGGCTATCTTCACAGCAAAAATAGTCCTGACTTTGCTACTTTTGTTTTGACACTCATAATACATCACTGTACTGCTTGCTTGCTAATTAGAAGCTCCTTCCATGGTCTTGTTTTTCCACTATGGGGATTTTTGCACAACTATCTTTGAAGTCAAACTTCGATCTTCCTCACCAAGCATCCTAACTGTGGAAGACAGTTTGTCTTTCACTGAGGAGACACTGTTGAAAATCCCACAAGAATATCAGAATGAATATCAATTTAGAAGAGTCTATCTGAAAAAAAAGGAAATGGGAAAAAAGCTAACTATCATGGGACTTATATATCACTATACTTAGGTGATAGGCACAATGTTGTCCTTTGATTATCTTATTTAATTCTTACTACAACTGTGTGAGCTAAAATCAGATGAGAAAACTGGTTAAGAAGTAAGATACTAAATAATTTGCTAACATCCACACAGCTAAAAAGCAGCAGATCTGGAATTAGACATGGATATGTCTGACTCTGAAACCCTCGTTTTGGTCACTATAAAAGAATTCTAGGGGCGCCTGGATAGCTCTAGGATCAAGCCCCACATTGGGCTTCCTGCTCAGTGGGAAGCCTGCTTCTCCCTCTCCAACTCCCCCTGCTTGTGTTCCCTCTCTCACTGTCTCTCTCTCTTTCTCTCTGTCAAATAAATAAATGAATAAAATCTTTGTTAAAAAATAATTCTAATGGGAATACTAACACAAATTCTAATACACAAATACTCGTTGAAATGATGGAAAGAACTTTGCAAGCTACTAACAAGGAAAATTCAAATACAACTTGTGATGTGACATTATAGATTGAAGAAGCTGTTCCTGCTAGTATTTACCTTGAGCATAAGATCTGCACGAATATGAGTATATAATTTTTATTGTTATACAGAGAATAAGGCATAATACTGTGGATTTGGCTCTAACCAGTTTTTTAGGCTGTGCCAAACCTGTGTTTGGTGGTGTGCTATCAGAGTCTAAAAACTGCTAAAAATGGAGGGGAGGAGGAAGGAGGGGAGAAGGAGAGATAGAAAGGGAGAGGAACGGAGGGAGGGAGGGAGATGGAGAAGGAAAGAAGGGAAAAAAAGAGTAGTGGCTACTTGTTTTGCCCTTCTGCCCTGCTGGTGCTCTGGGGGCTAGGCAGAATAGGGAAGTGGAAGTATCTTCAAAAGAACGCCAGGTAAAGAATGAAAACCTATAACCTCTGCCGATGGTGGGTTTAAAGGCATTACCAAGCCTTCATGGGAAATAACGCTTCATTATGGGAATGGGTCCTCTTTAATGGATATTTTGCTTCCTTTGCTAACTAAGATAATAAATACAGCTTCTCAATGACTTTCTCTTAATTCTACCTACCATTTTTAATCTCTTGAGTCAGAATACATGTCACCTTCCTTCCTAATATCCACTCTTCCCAGCCCCCCATGTATTGCCATTTGGGAGCCTTTGGTTAAGTCGTTTAAGGTGTATTTATGCCTTTCTCTTATTTTATAGGAATATAACATAAAGTATGATGTATGTGAGGTAATTATACTCATCGCATATATGTATGTATTGTATGTATACACATACATATGTAATAGTAAATATGAAAATCACCTTCTATAAATGAAGAGCACTTTACTAGGATGTAGAAGTTGCTCAGTTACACAGTTTAGATGCCTGTAACATATGTAGGTGACCTATTTTCTAGATTGTGTCTTAACTTTTTAAAAGTTAATGCTTTTTAAAAATGATTTTTGATTGACATTTAAAAACTGTATTACATACTTTTCTGCCTTAGTAAGCAGAAGGTGATCCAAAATTTTCTTGCTGTTTCAGATCTATCATTATCATTTATTCTCCTGTAAATTTGGATGTTGATTTATGGCTGTTCCTGCTATAATGTGTTCCCCTAATTAATTTCTGGATTAATTTCATTTACCTTTTTCTCATAAAAGTAGAATTTACAATGAGCAGCTGCGGGGTTTCTTGGGCACTTTAATGGAATCTTTTTAGCAACCATAAAAGCTATGGATTCAAAGGGGAAGAAGTCTTCTAAATTGTCTCCTTGTGCTCAATTCTATAAGGTTCCCATCTTCATTAGTATTCACTGTATTTGGACAACTTTCACAACCCCTTATTATTTCAGCACTATTATTTTCACAGTGCTGTGTTTTTTGCCTTATTTCCCTCTTTTAGCTCTCCCTGGCTATTTTTTTTCTTTTCTCCATATTATTTAAAATATTTTTTCTACCTCTTTTATTCTATTCTTTTTTTCTTTATGTTTATATTCATAGACCTACTTGATAGCAGATTCTGTCTAAAATTGATCCTCAAGCCTTTTCTCTTGAGGCCATATATTCTTTTTTTCTTTTTGTATTTTTATTTATGAACATTTTTGATGAAGAATTTCTGGTGAAGCCATTATAAATATTGTTGTCTTATGTAGTACAGTCTCCTTATTCATTTATGGATGAAACTCTAGGGCACTGTAATTTCTTTGAGATCACAATTTACCTGTAGGATCTGGCTATCTGGCAACTAACTTTAAGCACTGTGAGCCAGAGTATCTTTTTGGTCTTCCCATTATCTAATTGTCTTTCCTCAACAGAGAGAAATTTTTCTTGGCCCAAGAGTCTGAAAAGATAATTTTTTTATTTTTAATTTCCAGCTCATTCACTTTATCCAGTTTCACTTTGGCTAGAACCCTCTTACCTCAATAATATGAGTTGATATCAGCTGTGTTAGTACCTATCTGAGCATGTGGCCTTAGAAATTTCTATTATGGGAGTTTGTCGAATAGCCATTTCTCAGAGGTGAAGACAGTGTTGTAGTGAATATACAGGCTAGCTATTAGAAAAGCTTTTGCAATTTAATTCTTAGAACGCTGTGCTCCACTGGGGAGTAATTTAACCATTGATACAGGCATATCAATCTCATAAGACAGCTTATATGTATTACATCTTTTAGAATCAGGACTAGACTCTGAAGCTTTCAACAACTCTATCGTGTCACTTGTTTTGTTGCTGAAAAACATTTTTTGAGGCTGTGACATCTTTTGTGCTCTGTAATCTACTCATGCACCCCCCTGTGATTTCCCTTGAGAAAAACTTTCTATGACTTTGTTCTTGAAAATGCTAAACCACAAAACGTACCTTTTTTGTAGAGTAATTCACCACACCAGTCATTGCCAGCCCTCCTGAGAGCCTGGAGAAAACACTGTCTCTTTCTCTGGTTTTTCATACTGATATTTTGCAAAAGAGGCAAATAGAGTTTCCCATCTCATTTTTGAGCTGATTGCAAAAAGAAGAGCCAAATAACAGAATGGACCATCAAATCCTGGTGTAATTTCCTTTCATTCTTGTTTTTTACTAAATGTTTCTGTGCACAGGTAATAAAGGGCTCTGAGGCAGATAAATGCAGCAAGAAGCTCACCATGCTTACCAAGACTCTAATTGTTTCCTGGTGTTCTGTTTGGCCGTGGGAAGTGTCTTTTCTCATATTCCCCTATAATGATCAAGTCTCAGGTTTGAAAGGTAGCAGCTCTGTGTCTTTGTCCAGCACCTGGCTGTCTCTGGAATAACACATACTATTAGTGTTGGGCTGACATATTTTATTTACTTATTTATTTTTATTTTAAATCTTCATTTTAATTTTCTTCCTCCTTTTATTGCCAAGGCATTAAAAATGTGTGTGGTGGAGTGTGGGGGTGTGGTGGGGGAAGAAAAGATCCAAGACACTAAAGACACATAGCTGACTTTGAATTTAGGACTGAAAGAATGTTTGGGTGAAATGTTCTTTTTTTGTGCCAAAGCAAATACGTGATTGTTTCCAGCTCTTTTAAAATACCCTATTTTCTTCTTGTTTAAGCATCTAATAAAGTTTTGGCAGTTATGTTCAGCAAAAGAAGATGAATCCAGTCAACATGTCTTAGAGCCTAGCTGCTATAGCTTAGGGGAAGAAAAAATAATTTATGAAAGAAGCTAACTAGAGTGTACTTTTAATTCACCAGTAATATATAATATCAAATTAAATGTCCAATTAACAAATTAACCATGTTGAAGATACTTTAGTGTCACATGAGCGATCATGCCTGAAGTTATAGGTGATGCCCTATATATGCTTATCAGTTTTTATATTGTTGGTCAGACAGATAGTTGATTTTCATTGTCTGTATTAGCTCTATGGAACTAAAACCATTCTCTGAGGTACGAAAGCATGGTAAAGAGAATATTCCTCCAGAGGACTAAACAGAATCTCCCTAAGTTTTATTGAGACATAATTGACATGCATCACTGTATAAGTTTAAGGCACATAGCATGATGATTTGATTTACATATATTGTGAAATGGTTACCACAGTAGGTTTAGCTAGCATCTATCTTCTCACATAGAGACAATAAAAAGAGAAGAAAGCAAAAAAGGAAAAAAATGGTTTTCTGTGATGAGTACTTTTAGGATTTACTCTCTTAATGACTTTCCTATGTATCGTATAGCAGTGTTAGATATTGTCATCATGTTGTACATTAGATCCTTAGTATGTATCTTACAGTTGGAAGTTTGTACCTTTTGACCACCTTCCTCCAATTCCCCTTCTCCTTACTCTCTGCTGCTGGTAAATACAAGTCTGATCTCTTTTCCTATGAGCTTTTTTTTTTAATTCCACATATGTGATCGTACAGTATTTGTTTTTCCCTGACTTGTTTCACTTAGCATAATGCCTTCAGGTTCCATTCATGATGCAAATGGCAGGATTTCCTTATCTTTTATGGCTGAATAATATTTCATGATAGGTAGATAGATAGACAGATATCTCACAACTTCTTTATCCATTCATCCATTGATGGACACTTAGGTGGTTTCCATGTCTTGGCTGTGGTAATAATCAGCTGTGAATATGGGGGTGAAGAAATCTTTTTGAGTTAGTGTTTTCATTTCCTTTGGATAAATATCCAGAAATGGAATTGCTGACTCACATGGGAGTTATATTTTTAATTTTTCGAGAACCTCCCCCATACTGTTTTCCATAGTAGCTATAATAATTTGCAATCCTACCAACAGTATTCCTAGGTTATCTTTTTATCTTATTCCTGCCAGCATTTCTTATCTTTTGTCTTTTAGATGGTGGCCTTCTTAACAAGTTTGAGGTGATATCTCATTGTGGTTTTGATTTGAATTTCCCTAATGGCAAGTGATATTAAGCATCTTTTCATGTACCTATTGGCCTTTTGTATATCTTCTTTGGAGAAATGTCTGTTCAGGCCCTTTACTGGTTTTTATTTTTTATTTTCTATTTATTTATTTATTTTAAAGATTTTATTTATTTATTTGACACAGATATAGAGATCATAAATAAGCAGAGAGGCAGACAGAGAGAGAGGGGGAAGCAGGCTTTCTGCTGAGCCGAAGGCAGAGGCTTTAACCCACTGAGCCACCCGGGTGCCCCCCTTTACTGGTTTTTAAATTGGGCTATTCATTCATTCATTTATTTCATGCTGTTGAGTTGCATGGATTCTTTATATATTTTGGATATTAACCCCCTTGTCAGATATATGGTTTGCAAATATTAAGTCCCATTTCATAGGTTTTCTTTCTCTTTGTTGATGATTTCTTTTGCTGTGCAAAAGTTTTTTAGTTTTATGTAGTCCCACATGTTTGTTTTTAGTTTTGTACCTTGTGCTTTAGGTGTCATATCCCCCCCCCAAAAAAAAATCATTGCTAAGGAGCTTTATTCCTATGTTCAGATATTCAGTTTGTTCAGATTTTCTAGTTCTTCCTGATCTAGTCATGGTACATTGTATGTTTCTAAGTATTTCTCCATTTCTTCTAGCTTGTCCTGTTTTCCTGTTTTTTAACATATGTTGTTGACAGTAGCCTCTTACCATCCTTTGACTCTCCGTAGTAGTTTCCATTATAATGTCGCTGCCTTTATTTACAATTTTGTTGATTTGGGTCCTTTATCTTTTTTCTAGGATTAGTCTATCTAAGAGCTTGTCAATTTTGTTGATCCTTTCAAAGAACCAACTTTTAGTTTGGTTAAATTTTTCTGTTGTTTTGCTATTCTCCTCCATTTATTTCTGTTCTAATCTTTATCAGAAAATCTTAATTAGGAAATTCTTCTAAGTTTAGACTCAGTTTTTTTTTTTTCCTGGTTCCTTTAGGAGCTATAGGGTACTACTATATTTAGTACTAGATGAGACTTTGAATTAACTTCCCTGCCTTGGCAGGGCACAGGACAGGACCCACGACCTATACAGTTCATTGTTTGGAGACCTGAGTCAGTAAGAACAGGTTCTGATTTCAGATAGTGTGAAGGCCATATTGAGAAATGAGTAGGACTGCATATTAAATTCCCTGTTTGGTGAATATAGGGAAAAGAAAAAAGAAGAGAGGGAGGCAAACCATAAAAGAGACTCTTAACTATAGAGAACAAAGTGAGGGTTGCTGGAGAGAAGGTGGGGGTGGGGATGGGCTAGATGGGTGATGGGTATTAAGGAGGGCACTTGTGATGAGCACTGGGTGTAATATGTAAGTGATGAATCACTAAATTCTACTCCTGAAACTAATATTACACTATATGTTACCTAACTAGAATTTAAATGAAAACTTGAAACAAAAAAAAAAGAAAGAAAAAAAAGTCCTGTTTGAGTGTAGTGGTGGAGGCAGCTCTAAAACTGGTAAAGCTCTTTGTTAGCTTAACTCAAGCCAGTACATAGTCCAAATTTCTTGATGGAACAGGGTCACTGGCTTAGTTCTATAAATTATCAGTTCTTCTTGCCTGAGTCTTGGCTTGAGTGCAGCTGAGCTGCAGAGGTTCCAGTTGTCACCAGCCCTTCGGGTCCCATGGGGCTGAAATACATTCTCTACAGTGATCGAGACTGTAGTAGCTCCCTTGCAAGGGAAGGATAGGGAGGGGGCCACTCCCGGCTTCTCCCAATTGCCCAATCAGGAGCTACCCTCAACTTTCACTAGAAGTTAACCAACGCCCCCCAACCCCCTGCCTGTGTGTAGCCCAGGAAGCCTCTATGCTGGTACAGACTTTGCTCTGGTGATGATCTCCTCTGCTTGTCTGCTTCTTGGTTCAAGAATTGCTGGATCACACAGCTTCTAGGAATTGTCACAAGCTCTTCTGCACAGATGGGACCAGAAGACACTCTCCACAGTGATGGGGCTATGACCAGCTCCTTGCCACAGCATGGGAATAACTCCTCCTTTGAGGATTGGAATCAGGCAAAGCTCTACTTGACAAAGGTTCCTGATTAGAATGTGCCTCTGCCTTGTTTCTAGAGATGAGTAAGGACACTGGTCCAGATTACCACTTGGGCACTGCAGATATGAACCCTGTTGGCCAAGACCTATGTGCTGCTTGTTGCAAGCCTCTCTGCTTCTCCATCATGGTCAGATACCTACTGGTTGAACCCCAGTGGTCAGATACCTACTGGTTGAACCCCACAGATTCCCCTGGAGTCTCTGTGGCATAAGATCAAAATAGGGGCTTCTGAAAAGTGACCCACAATGGTGGGCAGGGCTTGTCTCCACTGGGCTCTCTTTCTCCACTGGAAGAACTGGAAGCTCAGGGGAGACCTTTATGTGTGGTGCTGTGCTGGCCTCTGTCTTGATCTTTGTGGTCCAGGGGATGCTTCTGCCTCATTCCATGTTCTAGGAGTCTTTCAGTGCTGTCTTGCTTTTGAATAGTTGTTAGTTGTTCTTATAATAGGGAATGAAGTAAAAAATGACCTATGTTGCCATCCTGGTGATGTCACTCCTCATTTTTTAAATTAAAACTGAAAATGTATTCTTTATCAAATTATATAAACATGATAACATCAATCAGTAATTAAAACCGTTCAAATTTGCAAATTTTAGAACTAAAAGGAAACTTGTAGATCTTGTCAAAACTGCTCATTTTAAAGGTAAAAATATTATAAATACTTTCATAGCACTAAATATTTTGCTGTCATTTTTTATACATATTAACTCATTTATTTCTTGTAACTTGATGAAGTAGAATTATCCCCATTTTACAGGTAGAAACTAAGGTATGGAGAAGGTTATTTATCTTACATCGTCAAAGAGCTGCAATGTAGCAGAACCAGAAAGCAAGCTCACTCTGGCAGTCACCTTAACTAGCACCATTCTCTATTGCTTCTGGGGAAATCAAAATACAGCTATGAAATGACTTGTCAGAGCGCCTGGATCACTCATTTGGTTGAACGTCTGCCTTCTTTTTCTCTTACGTAAATTCTTAACATATTTGATTCTTACTCTAATAAGACTCTTACATACACACACTCCATTGGAATACTCCCTTGTAATCAAATCCTATTCTTTTAACTTACATTAAAATCCTTTCATGTTTCTGCTTTTAGTAAAATCTCCCCCTGGGGGGCTCTGTCAGTCTTTCTGGCTTTTGGTAGCAGCTCTCTTATTTCTGTTTTACAAAGGACAGGAAAGAATGAAGAGGTCAAATTTCTGTGTACTCTCTGAACCTCCCTGGTTGTTTTTCCAGTCAGAAGGGGGGCTTCCTGTCACTGAATTTCCTAAATTAGAGAGGAAGTGGTCCAGTTCCCAGTTGGAGCTGACCTTTGACACTACTTATAAGTAATTTGCATAAAACGGCATCTTTAGTACCCAGCTGTTGTGCAGCTTCTGTTATACAAACCGTTTTTTCAGGGATCTAGATTCCTTCAGAACTGTGATTTTTAAGGAAAACCTTCACCTTTATTTTGGCTTATTAAATTAATACATGTTGAATTATAAAGTAGTTCATGGAAAATATAAAACATAAAGTAAAAACTCTACTACTATCTTTAACATTTTGGTCTATTTCCTCCAAAATGTTTTGTTGTACATATTTTAAAACAGAATTGGAATCATTTCATATATATACATACGCATGTGTGTGTGCGTGTGTATATATATGCACATTTAAAGATTAAACTTGTGTCTTTTGTACCTTATGTCTAATCTACCTTAGATTAAGATATCTAAGCTATCTTAGGTAGATATCTAAGATAGCTTAGTTACCTACCTAATACCTTAATATTATGAAATTTTTCCATGTTATTGAATATTCATCAAGACCAACATTTTAAATTATCACCTGGTGTTACATTACTGGATTGGCCACAATTGACGTATCTATTCTAATTTTCAGTGTTAAGTTTGTTTTCAAATTTTGCTATTGCAAAAAATGTTGAGACACCTTCACCTTCTATATAGCTTTGGCTTGAATTTGTTTAGATTTATAACTTTATGAGTAGAAATAAGTACATAGTATATAAATACAAATATATATTTAATAATCTCCATATTCCTGCATATATTGTTTTATGAACATACACAAACACAGGTGATAGGCCATGACATATTATGTTCCAGAGGAATGGTGCAGACATGTACCATACTTGTTGGGGAGAGAGTACACTGAGGAACTGAGAACTGTGGAGGCTGGAAGAGGCCTAACCAAGTACATGGGACTTAAATTTAGCACTGAAGAATGAAGTTCCTAAGAGAGAAAAGAGTCTGGAGGACGTTCCTTTTCCCTTCCTTCCTTCCTTCCTTCCTTCCTTCCTTCCTTCCTTCCTTCCTTCCTTTCTCTCTCTCTTTCTTTCTTTCTTTCAAGATTTTATTTATTTTTTTGACAGAGAGAGAGACAGTGAGAGAGGGAACACAAGCAGGGTGAGTGGGAGAGGGAGAAGCAGGCTTCCCACTAAGTAGGGAGCTGGATGTGGGGTTTGATCCCAGGACCCTGATGTGGGGCTCAATCTCAGGACCCCAACCCAGACTCCAATATCATGACCTGAGCTGAAGGCAGATGCTTAATGACTGAGTCACCCAGGCACCCCTGGAGGACGTTCCTTAAAAGAACTTCAGCCTAGTTGTTTCTGAGTCCCCTGGTTTGTTGTTGTTGTTTTTTCTTAGCAAAAATCTGAATTTTTAATGGATATAGCGTGTTCTAAAGAGAAGAATAGGGTAGTTTGGAATAGAGGGTTAACGTAGGTGAATAAATGACAGAATTTTGGGGATAATGGGTTGTATTTTGAAGTGTTGTTAAGTTTTGACCAGTTAAATATTTTGACCTTTGACATTTGGGAGCCATTGGAATTTTTTTCTATAGGAGAATGACCTATACACATTATTTTTGTGAAAGTGGATGACATAAAAGCAGTAGTTGGGTGGACTGAGTGAGTAAAAATGTGAGGTGGTGAAGCCAAATGAGTTGTAAGGATGGTGTGGAAAGATTCCTAAGACAGGGTTGGGTAGCTAATTGTTCATTGGGATTTGCCTTGGAAGGGTCAGAGGTTATATAAATAATCATATAATTGGCAGAAATAGGACAGTCAAGAAGGAAAGTTGGTTTTGAAGAAAACGAATAATCTGTGTTATGTGGGCAAAGGAAAGAATCAGGTGAGAAGCACATCACCTTATTTTAACTTGCTAATAACTCAAAATCTGTCAGAGACAGGGATACAAGATGGGAAGATACATCATTATTACAGGTTTTGGGTATCTGTTCCTTCTTCCCCTTTAAATCCTGAAATATTAGAGAGACTATGTTCAGAATTACAGAGAAGTAGGAATTCTCTCAGGCCATTATTTAGAATCTACAGCACTGTTTTTCCACTTGGAGTAAAACATTTCCTTCTTTCTGTATCTTTCCTTTTCTTTCTTCTTTTTAAAAAATTGGTACTGGTTAACATAATACTGGTTAACTGATACCTAAAATATCTTACTGAGGATTCTGCATTCTACATCTTAATACTGGAAGCAGAATGTACTTTAGAGGAGAGTCCATTCCACTCTAATTTTGAGGTTCTAGGGGTTAACAGTATTTGAAAGTCAATACCCTTAGAATAAGTGTTCAGGCCATTTCAGTTTCTTATACAGACTTTCTCCTTGTCTGTGTTGGCAATATTGGTTGAGAAATTCTGGTAGTTCTATATCAATAAAGCAACTACTTATAGTTTTGTTGGAGAAATGCTACAGAAATTTTATCAAACTAAATATGTTACTTCTAAAGGGTGATGATGCTTTTTGGAGGTACTGTGTAATGTTAGAGACTTTCGCCAAGACCACTGAATGCTCACTTTGGATTTGGAGAGTTTCTTGAGTTACTCCTGTGTGTGGATGGATGGATGGAGCTGGTTTAAATAATGAAACCCATGCATCTGGTCTCATAGTTGATTATGGAGTCATACCTAAAGATAGAATATTTGGGTTTTATTTACTAGAATAAAATATTAGGTCATAGAAATGTAGATTCACTTGAATTGCCTCCACCCTCAATCACAACGTTCTAATGTGACAAGGAAATGATAAAGTAAAAGTATATTTTAATTTCAAGTTTCAGGTTAACACTATACAAAGTTGGACATTTCTACTACTGGAAATTTCTATTTCCATGTCTTGAAAACATGAGGCAAAAGCAAAGCCCCAAAACTTGGAGCAATGTCTTAACTTAAATGTTTTCCAACTTAAAAATTGCAAGATTAGAGAGCAGATTGCAATTTTTTGCAATCAGGGTTTATTGAGATATAATTTGTGTATGGTAGGAGTCATCCTTCTTAAATGGTTAGGTTAATGAGTTTTGATAAATGTATGTAGTACTTAACCACTGCCATAATCAAGATACTGAACATTTTCATTACCCCCAAATTTCCCTTGTGTCTCTTGGCAGTCAATCTACTGTTTGATATCCAGCCCTAGGCAACCAGTGATCTGCTTTCTGTTCATAGTGTTGCCTTTTCCAGGATGGCATATAAACAGAATTCTACCCTATGTATATTTTGAACTTAGTTTCTTTCAATTAGCACAGTATTTTTTGAAATTCATCCATGTTGTTGATTTTATTAGTAGTTTGCTCCTACTGCTGAGTAAAACTCAGTTGTATGAATGTATCATAGTTTATTCACCAGTTGAAGGATTTTGATCTTCCCCCCTGTTTTGGTGGTTATGCAGAAAGCTGCTATAATATTTGCATGTAAATATGTTTATGTGCATATGTTTTCATTTCTCTTCGGTAAATACCAGGAGTGTGATTGCTGGGTTTTATGGTACCTACATGTTAAACTTTATAAGAAACTGACAAACTGTTTTCAAAAGTGGTCACACCATTTTGCATTCTTACCAGCAGTTTGAGACTTCAGTCACTCCTCATGTTCATTAGCATTTAGTATTTTTAGCAATTATAAATGTAATTTCTGTTTTATAACTTTTTCAGATATTGTAAATAGCCTTGTAGGTACTGCCCAGCTGCAGAAAGTTATTGTGCCATTCCAAATCTTCTCCAGTTCAATTATCATTATAGTTTGAAGGAGAGGTTATGGTTATGCAAATGATAATTTGCTTCTGCTTAGAGCTAAGCCATTACTGTTCCGATCAGAGATTTCTTCCTTTTATTAAACCAGTATTTATTGATTGCCCATTATGTGACAAATACAAGAAACACATGATTCCTACCTTCCAGGAACTCAGATTCCTTTGGTGGGGGGTGGGAGGGCAATAAACAGAAAATAAAATATAATGTAGTAAATACTAAATCTCAGAAGAGGAATGGATAATCAGTTTAGCATAGAAACCTTTGGCTTTTGATAATATTTCTCATATCTAAAAGTAGAATGAACTCTGGAATGGCAGAGGAAATGCTAAAATTCACAAAGTTGCAAAAGGTTTTTTTCTCCTGATGTCGAATATATAGTGTCCTTTTCATACCAATTCTCCCAATTCTGTGACACCACCTGAGTGTCTAACAAATTTAATTCAATTCTGACACTAACTCCTGGAGTTGGTGTCAATCCCCACAGATGAAGCGTTCAGTACTCTAAGACTATCTCCACTTCAGATGCCAGCCACAAATGGGGTACTCAGGCTACCCACATTTCTGCCCTGCTGGCTGTAAATTTGGGGATTCCCATGAACACCAGGTTCAGTAATTTTCTAGAACTCATAGAAGTCAGGAAAATGCTCAGGAAAATACTCACTATTACCACTTTTTTATAAAGGTATAACTCAAGAAGAACCAGATGAGAAGCATTGGGTAAGGTGTGTGTTGGGGGATATATGGGCCTTCCATGCCCTCTCTCGTCATACTACCCTTTCAGCACCTTAATGTATTCACCAATCCAAAAGTTTTTGACCGCTTTTGTTTAGGGGCATTTATAGAGGGTTCATCATGTTGGCATGGTAGATTACATCATTGGTGATTGAACTTAACTCCCAGCCCCTTTCCTCTCTCTAGGGGTCAGTGCGGGGAGGCCAAAATTTCCAGCCCTCTAACTACATGGTTGGTTCTTCTGGCAACCAGCCACCATCCTGAAGACATCTAGGGGCCCAACTTTAATCACCTCGCTATCAGTAAACTGAAGTATTGTTGAAGGGCCTCATTATCAAAAATGAAAGACACTCCTATCACTCAGGAAATTCCAAGGGTTTAGGAGCTCTGTGCTGTGAACTAGGAAAAAAGCCCAAATATATATTTTTTTTACACTGGAGTGGTCCAGCTTATTTGATCCAAGATTTATGGGCATTTGACCAGAGCCCATTTCACCATGAAATGGTGTGTCTATTGTAAATGAGTGGGTTTCTAGTTTGAGTACCAATTCTGATAAAGTTTATAAATGACTTGCATGTGTATTCTCTCATCTTATTATGGCATATATCAACCTCTCCAGGCTTCTGTGTGCCCACAGATCTTTGTTATAGTTCAAACTTTAATTATATGTAACTATAGTATTATTATAGTGTAGAACATACCACTGTTTATATATTTTTATATGAAAATCTATGTGTTTGAGCTCCTTTTGGTTGGCAGCTGAATCACATTTATATATATATAAATATATATATATATATTTTTAAAGATTTTATTTATTTATTTGACTGAAAGAGAGATCACAAGTAGGCAGAGAGGCAGGGAGACAGAGAGGGGAAGGAGTCTTCCTGCTGAGCAGAGAGCCCGCCAATGCGGGCCTTGATCCCAGGACCCTGAGAGCATGACCTGAGCCAAAGGCAGAGGCTTAACCCACTGAGCCACCCAGGCACCCCCCATTTATATTTTTATACTCCATATGTAGTAAAGTCTCCACCTTAAAAAAACATTAAATTTAAAGGCAGTTGCACAAATTGCCCAATTTCTAAAGCAAAACTGATGACATATTATCAAGGATAAAAATAATTTAAATTATCCAAAAAACTTCAGTGCATAGAGGCCAACTCTGTATAGCTATAGCAAAGCAAAAGTTTAAAACACTTATTCAGATAATTCAGGCAAAATATCTGTTTCCATATGAGCCATCTCAATTTTCCAGTTTGCTTGGATGTAAAACGTCATTGAAAAAAGAGACAACACTCCATTGTATATATATTATGCTGAGCGAAATAAGTCAATCAGAGAAAGACAATTATCATATGATCTCTCTGATATGAGGAACTTGAGGGGCAGGGTGGGGGGTTGTGGGGGGTAGGGAGGGAAAAATAATGAAACAAGATGGGATGGGGAAGGAGACAAACCATAAGAGACTTCTAATCTCATAAAACAAACTGAGGGTTACTGGGGGGTGGGAGGGTAGGGATAGGGTGGATGGGTTATGGACATTGGGGAGGGTTTGTGCTTTGGTGAATGCTGTGAAAGATGTAAGCCTGATGATGCACAGACCTGTACCCCTTGGGCAAATAATAAAAATAAAATTAAAAAAAAAAAGGAAACAAACAAACAAAGAGACAACACTCATTAGGGGCAATATTTAGAAAAGAAAAGTAGGCAGAGCCATGGACATTTTTGTTCTACTTTATAAAAGTTTGTAACTTGAGGACAAATCTAGAGATCTGTGGATCTCTAGAAACTCTTTCTTCAACACAGCCATTTTTATTCATATGTGTAATAGTAGAAAATATTTGTCTGAGTTATTGGCCAGTGAGTTTTATTCTGTGATAATGTAGCAATTTCATTTCATCCTATTCAGCATAATTTGTAGAGATCCTCTAATTGTAGTAGGTGTGTTCATCTCAGGACCAACCTATGCCTATATAGTAGTTTTTAGTAAAATGCAACATGAACATTTACTGTGGTATTCCCTCCCCACCTTTATTTTAAGGTGATATGTGCTTTCACCTTTTTCCAGAAATTTGTTAAGTATTGTTTTCAGATTTTTTAAACTTAAGAGATTTCATTTAGATGATTTACTTGCTTATCTGTATTATCTTGTTTGCTTGTGGTTAAATACTAAAAACTTGAATGGATTTTCAGGGATTTATTTTGGGATTTATTTCTCATGCCCACTGACAATCACCTTTGGAGGTTTTTTTCCCCCTCTTCCTTAAATTTAAATGAAGTTTTCCCTTAGTGTTGGCCTATTTTGTATTCATTCATCCCATAGAAAACACATTTATTGTTTTCCAGGTGAAATGTTTTCATTCCCCCCCCCACTGCTATGATCCTTTGTACTGCTTCAATTGAAGGTTGAAATTCAGAAAAGAATCTGTAAATTATTCCAATTTGACAGGAAGGAGGATGATTTTGCTGGTACACATATGAGGCCACAGTGGAGAGACCATGGGAAACATTTGAAGCTTTGAGACTTAGACAACTGTAACATTTTATTACTTATGATATTTGATTTGGTATTTACAAGATATGCCCAAAGGGACCCTCATCTGCTTTGCCATATGGAAAGTTTATAAATGTTAGAGTACAGAGCAAGAGCAAAGTGGGGAAAAAGAAAGAATTTAAAGGTGGTTTAGGTGCTCAAGAGCAATGGCCTTTTCTTTTGTTGAGAGAAACAGCTGTTGCTTTAGAGGAAGGTAAGCACACAGTATTTTCCTTCTGTTCCTTTGGGGTCTGGCAAACGTATCAGAGAATAAACATGCCCACCATCTATTTCATTTTCTGTCATTTTCTAAAGGTGACTTTATTTCATGATAAAGAATTAACTGATGGAATCAATCATGTCAAAGTGTGTAAGTGGAGGATTTTTGTTTATTTCTCAGTTAAAATAAAGGAAAAAGAAAAGTATTCAAAACCAGGTATTAAGGTTTTAAGGTATTAAGAACCCAACTTTACATTTCTCCTCTGTACAGTGAAGCTGGTGTCATCTTGAAAATATTTTAAAAGAAAAGAAATTCAAGGTAGGACTAAGTTTCTCGAAAATAAGGCAGGATTTTATATAAAAATTAAGAGAATGGAGTAGCCAGTATAAACCCATCCAAAAAGAATCAGATTATAAGGTTAAATGTGGAAAAAATTATTTACAATTTACAGGTGTTGAGGTCAGATCAATAAACAGGAAAACTAATACATCTTTTATAAGATAACCAATGTCCTAACATGATACATTTCACAGGATAATACTTGCCTCTATTAAGAGAGGGGACTTCCCAAGGCTTATGGGAATTAAAAAAAATAAAAATCATATAAACGATGATTGCTGAAATAAAGTGAACGATTTTTCTTAGCATTTAGAAGGATTGATTTTTTTCCTGTATAGTGATTCTAATATTTTTTTTTCTTTTTAATTGTTTTGCATTTAACCAACTCCAACAGTATTTATAAATTCTTTCAGAATCTGACCTTGGGAAATTTTCCACCTCTCTTCACCAATATTCATTTGACATTTATTGTTCATTGTGCCAAGAACTATGTTAGAAATTGGGGGTTCATAGATGAGAAGTGGTCTTTAAAGGAACATGGGTCTGTTGGGTAGGTGAAAGTCCACTGTGATACACATTATGAGGAATCTGAGTGCAGATCCAACTTGATCTCACTTCTTCCTGAGGATTACAAAATCCTAATTAGAGCAAACAAAATCTCTTTAAACTTCTATCCTAAGCTGGAAAGACAGTTATTTAGGATTTGAACAGAACTAAGTTCAGCAAGAAAATGCTGTAGATGACACTACTTTTATTATTTTTTAAATTTTTTGAGCAGTTTTAGGGTTGTAATAAAACTGAAGGTACAGAAATTTCCCACATATCCTCTACTCCTATACACGCACAATCTCCCTCCACTATCAACATTACTCACCACATGGTACTTTTTTTTTTTTAACCAAAGATGATTCTATATGGACACATTTCAATCACTCAAAATTTGTAGTTTACCCCGGTTGACTCTTTGTGTTCATTCTGTGGGTTTGGACAAATGTGTAATGATATGTATCCATCATTATAATATCATACAGAATATTTTCACTGCTCTAAAAATCTTTTTTGTTCTGCCTTTTCATCTCTTCCCTATTCCATCCCAGACAACCACTGATCTTTTTACTGTCTCAAAGTTTTGTCTTTTCTAGAGTGTCATATTGTTGGAATCATACAGTATGTAACCTTCCAGATTGGCTTCCTTCACTTAGCAATATGCATTTAAGTTTACTTCATCTCTTTTCATGGCTTGATAGCACATTTCTTTTTAGCATAAAATAGTATTCCATTGTCTGGATATTAACCCAGCTTAATAATTCATCTAGCTGCTGAAGGACATCTTGGTTGCTTCCAAGTTTTGGCAATAATGAATAAATCTGCTACAAACCCTCGTGTGCAGATTCTTGTGTAATTATGTTTTCAACTCCTTTGGGTAAATACCAAGGAGCATGATTGCTGGATCTCATGGTAAGAGCATTTTTAGTTTTGTAAGAAACCACCAGCCCTCTTCCAGAGTCGGTGTACCATTTTGCATTCTCATCAGCAAACTATGGTAGTTTCTGTTGCTTCACATTTTCACCAGCATTTAGTGTTTTTAGTGTTTTGAATTTGAGCTATTTTAATGTATGTAGATAAGACTCTTGACTTAATTTGCACTTACTGATGATAGATGACATGGAGCATCTTTTCATTAACTTATTTGGTATCTGTACATCTTTTTGGTAGATTGCCTGCTAATATGTTTGGCCCATTTTTTTAAAAAGATTTTATTTATTTATTTGACAGAAAGAGATACAGTGAGAGAGGGAACACAAGCAGGGGGAGCTGGCAGAGGGAGAGGGAGAAGCAGGCCTCCCACCGAGCAGGAAGCCTGAAGAGGGGCTGGATCCCAGAAGCCTGGGATCATGACCTGAGCCAAAGGCAGACCCTTAACGACTGAGCCACCCAGGTGCCCCTTTGGCCCATTTTTAAATCAAGTTTTAAGAGTTCTTTGTATATTTTGGAGGGCAGTCTTTTATGAAATTTTTCTGTTTTTGGCTTATATTCTTACCGAAAAACGTAAGATGGTTAAAACCACCTTCCACATATCTTTTTCTGACTTAATGTTTTGTCTCCAGTCCCTTGAGAGTTTAGGAATCTGAATATTATGTTGAAAATCTTGGGAGAATGACTGTATTCTCACAGGGGTCAATGGAAAGCATTTTCTTTGGATTTTTTTGATGGTAAACATCTATTCCCTCTGTACCCCAAAGATCTCAAGGTCCAGTCCAGAGTCTTTTTTGTCTTCAAAGTGGCTTACAAAAGACTAAATTTCTCTCTATATAAGCTAATTTAAAGCTGCAAATGCCAATTAAAATCTATTGCTGTTGCTTTGGTCAGTCTGTGAAAAATGCTATTGTGAAAATGTGTTTTTTCTTTATTTTATTTTTAAAGTACAGTTGACAATATAATATTAATTTCAAGTTTACACCATAGTGATTTGACTATTGGACATTTAAAAATGTTCACAGTGGTAAGTGTAATTATTATCATACATATCATAATTGTCTCCACACAAAGTTATTACAGTATTATTGATTGTATTCTCTATGCTGTACTTTTAATCCCCATGACTTACTTTATTTTGAAATAAATTTCCTTTTTGACCATGAGAGTGTTATTTCTGATACAGGATTTTTACTATATTTATGTGAATAAAAGCTACACATACACATACACACACACTTCTGCTATTGACTAGAATTCAGAAGACCAAATTCTTTCACCTGTTTTTACTTTTGATGGTTTTTGTTGAAATGAGGCTTTGTATGAGAGTTTAGTGCAGTCTCAAGTAGAATTCCAAATTTGGAAATTTCTTTGTCTTTATACAAATTTCTAGTCATTTGGAAACTTCACAAGGAAAAAGAAAAAACAGAAACGTGCAATTAGACCTTCAACTGTAAGTCACTTTCATGGAACTATTTATTTTAAAATTGTTATTTAAAATATGGTTTCATTTCTTAGCATATTATTTCAGCATATCCATATCTATATTAATAGATAATGCATACTGTCTGCCTTTGTTACTTTGTACAAGTTCATACAATACTGTTTTTCTGAATGCGTGCTGGTAGAATGTTCAGAAAGGTAATTGGTGTGTGAGAGACCATCTTTAGGAACCCATCTATGTCTAAGTCCTGTTTGGTATTTTTCTTTACTGATGTGGGGGGAAACCCCTTCAGAAGGGGCATAGCAAACATATGAAAGTTTATTACCAAACTGTCAGCATTTGACCTTAGAGCAGGTCCAATTGACAAAGGAGCTGCAGGATATGGAAATGTCATGGCAACATTATTGAAATTATTAACCATCCAAGTGTGATGATGGATGTTACAGGGTGGTGATGTCCTTGACAGAACATATTGCTAATTACCTTCTTTTAGTACTAGCATACAGTCATATTCCTATGATCAAGTACTACTCCAAATGAATAAGAAATGAATTTATAAGGAGAGAATATTTAAAGATTTTATCCAATATAAGAGCAGATTAAATGTCAGATCTTCATTAAGGGTTCTTTAATCAAAGTTCTTTTTGTGGTTTTATGACAAATCCTTCTATTCTGGCACTTGAACTGAAGACCCATAGGTCTAAAAGGAACTGTTCTGTCACTTTAGCTAAAGGGTAATTTAATGATTTTCAAAAGTAGAATTTATGGTCTGGTAGGTAGGAGTCATGACTAGAATCTGGAAATGCTTTAATTTTAGTGATGGAATTAATGATGCATCTCTGATCTTTTTATAAGGTTATGAAGCCCTATGACTTAGTTTCCTCATATGTTAAAAACAGAATGCAATAAAATAGTTCGAATACTTATAATGTTATAGATAGTAACATTAATTAGGTACCATCAAGATTCTAAACTATATGTGGCAGGCTTACATAATTCTGAAAAAAATAGTGTGTCTTTAAGAAAGTTACTTAATGTAATTTTCTTTTAATTAGTTAATATTTGGGAAATTGTTAAAGGTGAAGTGGACAGTGGGATATAATTAGCAATATTCTGTTTTTCTGGATGAAAGGACATTACATGATAAGGAAAGCTCCAGCAATAGGAAACTTCTAGAATGTTCATCATAGGCAGTTTTCATGTAATCTTAAAGTACCAGACATAAATATAGCACAGCTTTACCACAGAGTGATCTGATTCAGTAGAATAATAAAACTAGACTGTTTTGGGTGATAATGAAATTGGAAATAATTTATTACATGTTTACTTTTATGGAACTAGTTGTGGGAATTCAGACATAAAGCTGTAAAATCAAGTAAGTTGATTATTAGAAACTAAATTTATGTGTCAGTTCCATATCTTGGAAGATTGTATGCTTCAAAGTTAAAGTGTTTGACTTACCTGAATGAGAGATTATAGCATTAAAGCCATTTTATTGGGTTTATATATGGGAGAAGAGGATCTTAGAAAATTTTCCTTTTGGTCTCTTAATTTGTACGAATTAGAACTCCTTATAGAGGGCATACCTATCATATGCTAATCATTGCTGTTATTAATTATGACAAGACAAAGCAATATTAAGATAATTACTTAAGACAAAGTAATCAAATTCTGGATCATTAAGGACAGTGATTTATGCTCAGTTGAGTATGGTTAATTAAATTTTAGTTCTTCTGAAACCAATAGTCCATATCTGATAAATATTTATTTATTTATTTAGAGTATTTCATTAATGAAAGCATCCCAATCCAGGATTCTTTGCAAACAGGTTTTGGTGTTTTGGATATCACATGAAATTAAATAAATTGTTTATCTTGAAGAGATGATAAAATGCATATATTTTATCAAACAAATATTCTATAAGAATGTAAAATAGCAGTGATCAACTGGAACCTGTTTGAATTTACATTGTCATTAAACTAAATTTCTTTCTTTCTTCCTACCTGCCTTCCTGCCTCCCTTTTGATGTGCTACTGCTTCCATACATAAAATATGGCAAACATGGCATCTGACAAAGTCTCCTACACTTTCCTTGTGAACTAGTTGTAGAAAAGCAGATCATACATTTGCATAGTTTTCAGCCCCTTTGAACAGCTGTATTCAGGATGTGTTGATGAATCAATATTAGCCTTATGGGGATGTGGAGTAATATGACTAAGGGTTAAGTCATTGCTCAAGTTCCATTCAATATATATATTTTTACTAGTGCTTTGACTATGAAGGTACTCTATAAATATGTGTTGAATCAACAAATGAATGATTTATATAAAATATAGAAGGTATGCTTTTTAGATGATGAGAATCAAAGAAGTAGATAATAGAATTCAGAATTATACTTTGAGGTTAGAATAAAAAGCTGAGATCAACTAGATGAAATTTCATAAGGATAGAAGCCAAGTTGTAAATATAGTTTGTTTGTTTTTTAATATAAGTATCATGTAGTAGCTTGGCAGCAGTTCCTGTGAAAAAGACTTTAGGGGGTGGAGGTAGTATGTGACTCAGCTGCTAAAATTAACTTATTGAGACTTTTAATCATGACTTTTAATGGTAAGAAACTAGCCTGGTGCCTAGGACATGAAGGACACTTATGAAAGTTTGGCTGAATGAAGCAAACTGTATTTTTCATGGATAATCACAACGATATCTTCCATCCCACATGCTCTTCTGTATTGTGACCCCATCAAGAAATGGAGTCTGTCTCTTCATCTCCTTCAGTATGGACAGATATTGTGACTGCTTTAAGCAATAAAATAAGTATAACCAAAATGACATTGTGTCAGTTCTGGGCATAGCTCTTAAATGTCCTCACAGTTTCTGCTTCCTGCTTCTTATAATTCAGCTGCCACATTACAAGTGAGACAGCCAGCCTTGGGACCATCAAGTGGTGCATAGTCCATGCCAAATTATAACTTTCTGGGAGATTGACAAGGCAGGTGGAAAGGGAGGGGACAAGGATCAATGAAGTGAATAACGAGGCCACATTGAATGCACATCTTACTTGAACTTTCATAGACTAGCTGCTATCTGACTTGCAACCACTTGGGAGACCTTAATCCAGAACTGCAGATAAGGCTAGTCAGACCATACACTATAAAATAAAAATAATAAATTGTTGTTTTAAATCACTGATGTTTGGTGGTGTTTATAATGTAGAAATCACTAACTGGAACTCTAAATGATTGACAGAATGTAATTAGATTCTAGATGGGCATTTGTGTTGATGGCATCCATCTTCAGTCTTTCTAGGAATAGGGATGAAAAGTGGGAAAGAAAGGGAGGTAATTGTGTGAAACTGTAAAGAGTTTTTAGTGGAGGCTGAGTAGACTTAGTTTTATCCCATGGAGCAGAACCGAGAGCATGAATGAAAGGCTAGAAGCCATCTGCCCTTTAGAGGAAGATGGAGTATTGTAGTGACTGGACTTATCACTCATGAAACCAGCTGGCTCTGCAGCCTGTGACTTACCTGAGGATATTTTCATTGGGCAAGGCCTTAAAGGGTCAACTGCTTTTTAGATGCAGAAGGGAGTCCTATACAGGGTGCAGAGTTGACAGGGGCAGTGTAGGAAAGTTGAATTAGTGTGTAAAGGTAATGTTTGTTTATTCTAGAAAGACTGTGTCCACATCAAAGAACATTGATGATCTTCCCTTAAAATGTTGGGAGTTTTGTGATTTAGAGATGATCTGTTGCACATATAGTTCAGCTATAAAGAAATTAATGTCCTATGAAAACCTTACTTCCTGCCCATTTGTTTAGGTGAGGCCCAAATATTGTTCTCCTTTGTAAAAAGGAAGAGTTAAGACAATTATCTGAAAAATTCAGACTTTAGTACACTTGTACTTTCTACACAGTGTAAAACAGTTGTTTTCAAACTTTGTTACACATGGAGTTACCAAAGGAGATATTTTAAAAAATTTCAATGCCCAGACAGTACCCCATAGAAATTACATCAGAAGTCTCAAAATATATACTAAGAAATAGAGGTCAAGAAAATGTATTTTTAAAAATAATCCACAAGGCAAATCAAGAAGGCCTTGAAGGAGACAATTATGACCACATTAAATAAAGGCAATTTGGGTGGCTAGGTGGCTCAGTGGGTTAAAGCCTCTGCCTTAGGCTAAGGTCATGATCTCAGGGTCCTGGGATCGAGCACCACATCGGGCTCTCTGCTCAACAGGGAACTGCTTCCTCCTCTCTCTCGGCCTGCCTCTCTGCCTAGTTGTGGTCTCTCTCTCACTGTCAATAAAAAAAATAAAGAGCCACATCTGTTTTAATTCTTTGGAAATTGCTCTGTTCTAAGAGATTATGTTATTTAAAGAGTCTACATTTCTTTGTGATAAGAAAGAAGTGGAGGCCAGGGATGCATTCAGAACAATTGGGCTAAATGCTTGTTGTTGTTTTTTTATTAATTTTTATTATTTACCCCAGGGGTACAGGTCTTTGAATCATCAGGCTTACACCTTTCACAGCATTCACCAAAGCACAAACCCTCCCCAATGTCCATAATGCATCCACACTATCCCTACCCTCCCACCCCCCAGTAACCCTCAGTTTGTTTTGTGAGATTAGGAGTCTCTTATGGTTTGTCTCCTTCCTGGTCCCATCTTGCTTCATTATTTTTCCCTCCCTACCCTCCATGACCCCTGCCCTGCCCTTCAAGTTCCTCATATCAGAAAGATCATATGATAATTGTCTTTCTCTGATTACTTATTTTGCTTAGCATAATACCCATTAGTTCCATCCACATCATTGCAAATGGCAAGATTTCGTTTCTTTTGATGGCTGCAGAGTATTCCATTGTGTGTGTATGTATGTATGTATATATATATATA